>OX596279.1:22172247-22647247 GCA_951394225.1 Harpalus rufipes | reverse complement strand
ATGAAGAGTTGATTAGATTTTGGTTATGACCGGTTAAACGAAAGAACCCTAATTTGAAGATTTTAACAGTATTTCTTGAAAAAACGCTGTTAAATATAATTTTTTGACTTTTTATGTTATTATAAATAAAAGAATATGTTATTCTCTATTCGATTTAATTATATTTTTTTCTTCAAATTTAATGAATTTAGAGATAAATAATTATAATGAAATAACTTGCAACCTAATGTTGCTAAAAGCTGTACCATGGAAACGGTTAGAATATTCAAATATTACTACTTGACAGATGTCAGTGTCAAATAAAATTTACACATATATCTTTGTGAAAAGATTTTACTGGAAATATAAAAATGTAAAATATATAATAAACAAATCACATAATGTAATATAACTGATTATAAGCCAATTCAGCAGATTATTATGTTATAAATTTAATGCTATATGTGTTTTATTGTCTACTTCTTATTTTAAGAAACATGCTGTTCTTTTTAGGAGTAGTTCAGTTCAGTTCAGTTCAGTACAAGGTAAAATCAGTTCATTTTTCCCCTAACAAGAACGCCCATAGAATAGTTTTTAAAAAAAAATTTGTGTGGAATTTGTAAAAAATACGTAGAATTGACGGAAGGTATTGTGCTGGACACATCAGATTTTTTTAAACATATATATTATAGTATCTATGTCTTTGTTGTGTGCGATTAGTTGTACGGAGGGTGTTTAGTCTGGCTGACAACGGTGGGAATCCATTCTCCGTGTGTGTATTTCTTGCGTCCTCAGCACTTCGGGTCCAATTTCGTCCGGTTACGACGGACATCGCCGCTTCAGCATCAGCACCCGCTGACGCCACTGCACACCGGGCTACCTTTTTATTAGAGCGACCGTTATATAGCAGTTAGCGGGACAAAGAAAAAATCTCATTTTGAAGAAGAAACTTGCAGAGATGATGATTCCAGATAAAAGAAAAGTTCCGCGTCATATTATGACAATACTGAACGGTGTAATAACGGCGCGACGAACAAAAGACGTCGTGGGGAACGAACAAGACACCGTCTGCCTCGAGTGACTGGACGCCAGTGATTGACGTTGCACTTTCACAGAAATAAAGACCACAAGGCGGACACACACACCGTCAACCATTTACACACACATAGTTGGAACTTGGATTTTTTTAAAGAATTATCTAAAAATATAACAAATGTATTAGAGAAACTTTAAATTGACAATATGATCAAAATTACTACTCAATTATTATTAGCGATTGTAATTTCCCTGCAAGTTAATGTGACTCTTGTCTCCTAACTTTACCACATTGGGTTCGGAACGAAAGGAGTTTTGCACTAGAAAACGAGTCCAATGAAAGAGTGAAATTATGTTGTAAGCAATTTATATGGTACTGATAATGGATGGATAACAGCAATGAGCAATCGTGAGGTAACGCCTGGTAAATGCCCGCCCGGTACAAATATCAAAATTACCGATATCTGTACAAAGCAGATTGGCACACCCAGCAATGGGTAATGTGCCGTGATGATATATTTATTTATTTATTTGATAATCAATTGTGGATGATACAAACTTTAAAAGGTCAGAAGGAAAATATTTTAATACAACGATGGATGATAGTTTTAGTAATGCAATTAAATGTTTGTTTATAGGTACAGTAGAATCCGAATGAAGCTACCGTCAAGGGACTGGCGATAATACCTTGTACCTACCGGACAACGCACAAAATGGCCAAATTATTTAATCCTTATTGTTTTATTTTTTCTTCATGTTTCTTTGATTCTGATTAAATAATATGCATGTATAATGAACGATTGTTAGAAATAAAACAAACATTTAAGTGAAATATATTTTAGTTTTAATTAAACCCAGTATAGCTACAGATAAGAAATTACTTAGACCTACATACATACAGGGTGTTAAGAAAAAGTGTTCGGAAATTTTAAGGGCGTATTGTATAGACCAAAATAAGTGAAAAAAATCTAATAAACATGAGTCCGCAAACTAACCGTTTCAAATATATGAGCTATTATAAAAAACAAGTTACTACACATGCAATCAAGTTTGCTGTGATTAACAAATGGATAGGACGAGGAGGCACAGTGGCATGGCCTCCCAGGTCTCCTGACTTAAAGCCTTTGGACTTCTTTGCTTGAGGATATTTAAAGAGTTTATTTTATTCTACTCCAGTTAATAATGTAACGCACTTACAAGAGCGAATAAAATATGCTTGTGAGATAATTCGAGTAAAACCAGGAATTTTTGAAAAGGTGCGAAACTCGTTTATAAGAAGATGTGAATCATGTGTTGAGATGGAAGGGGGACATGTAGAACACCTATTGTAAAATGGCTTAAATGAAAAACGTAAATTTGATACAACACAGTTTTCTTATTTTCTTTGATAGTACATTTCTGAAAATAGCTCATATCTTTGTAACGGTTAGTTTGCGGACCCATATTTATTAGGCTTTTTTCACTTATTTTAGTCTTAAAAATTCCGAACACTTTTTTTTAACACCCTGTATGTAATAATGTAGTAGTAACAGAAAATGCAAATAATACATTATATTTACTGGTGTAAAAAATCTGTGATTTTGATTTGCTTTTTTGCTTTTTGTTTGATAGTAAGAATCACACATGGCATTGTAAAGACGAGAAATACTGCTTTTCAAAATGTCATCATCGTAATTTGTATGCACAAATAAATTGAGCACTTCTGCAGCGTCGCTCTAACCGGACGATTTTTAGTAAATTAGGTCGCTCAAAGCGGTGGGTTCTTTTAACCGGAGTCGTACTAAACGAATATACTTTCACAGTCATTTTTATGAAAACCACGTCGCTAAAAGCGGTTGGCCGTTATAAAAGAGGTCGTACTAAACGGATTCTACGTTTCATATGCTCACCGACTAGGAATTTATATTTTTCTGCATCAAAAACCGCACATGCACACAAGACCATAATTCCAGCCTTATTCATAATTTTTCTTTTGCATTATTGATAAAACACGTAAACATGAAACATAAAAATGCTAAAATAAACGCCAATGAAATACGAACTATGTTGACAATTCCAAATTGTTTCCTGAACATAGTTACGATATAAGACGCCTTCTGAACAAATTCTATAACCTGTGTGGTAAAAATAAACTACTTAAATTTTGTACATATGTCGTCAAGAATCATACACTTTTTATTGCGCAATGCCATTCTTACGTGGAGAATATTATAGTTTTAGTAATGCAATTAAATTATAAGTTCGCATTAACTAAGGGTAAGTAGTTATCGGAATTCGTAGAGAATATGAATTTGTGAATAGAGCCGTCTGTGTCGCCGGGGGTATAATTCACCTATAAAGATGTCAAGCTGGCAGTCAACGTGTCAGACAAGTACATTGGCCCAACTATGAGTCAGCGCGTTCGGATATGCGTCGCGGATTAATGGTCAGCAGGAACAGTTCCTGCTCTTGGTCCTTCTCCTTCGTGACAGCAGTTTGCGAAGTTGGCCGCAACGAGGGGTGAGGCAGGCGGCAGGTGCGAAGGATCTCCGCCAGATGGCACCGGCGCTTGTTTCCGCGCACGTTTGCCTGGCCGCAAACTTGATCTCTAGTTGACGATTCCCAGACCCGCAACGATAGTTCAAGGAGAGCCAGAAGTCCACAGATGGAACGCAAGTGTAATGACAAGTTGCAGAGGACGACGACGAGGCATTTACCTTACGCTGCCCCAACCTAACTCAGACTCAAATCCTGATAATTTATTACGGAATCTCAGAGACGTGACGAAAACTTATCTACCACCTACTATATCCACCAGTGGGCACAACTGGGAAAAACTGTTAAATGTTGTAAATGAGGGTAATTCCGGTTAACCAATTATTATCAAAATCTAATCACCTCTTCTTCTGGGTGTAACTTGAGGAATACGAAAAAAATACAATTTTTGGAGTAGTGGTATTGAAGTTATGAGCCGAAACTTTCGTCACACCCAGACACACACACACATATATATATACAGACTATAAAAGTGGTAAAATCGTATTGTATGGATCCTAAAACGTGCTTATTCACTAAAAACTCGTCATTGAATTTTTTGTCTAGACAATACATTCCTTACCTAAAGGTGACGGAAGGTAAAAAATGGTATAGGACTCTATTAAAGTTAGTTAAAACAATTTATAAACATACTCAAATTATTTGCAACGGATAAACTTGGTCAAATAAACATGGGCAATTTGCATCACCACTTTCTCTACCAATACATATTAGTTAGTCGAATAATTAAATAATTTGAGACAAGTAAACTTAGTTTAATCTTTTGAGACAAATAAACTTGGTCAAAATATGTGACCCTTTTCTTAATTAGTTTATTTTATTAGTTAATCGAATAATCTTGTTCAAATTGTGGTATCAATTTTTGTACCAATAACTACATTTAAACTTAGTTGAAATAATTTCTAATTGTTATTTATTCTCGATGAGACAATTTGTTATTATTGACAAATTAAATAATATTGATAAGCTGAAGAATTATAAAATATAACGAGATAAATGTTGGACCAACCTCGCCGACTATCAGTCGAATTTGGCCAACAGAGGCATCGTAGATCTCAGCATCTCAGGAAATCATCTACCACTGCTACACTACAAACATTTACTGGAACAAAATTTCACTTATTTCACTATTTAATCCACTGATAACCATAACACATTAAAAATTCATATCACGATTGATAATAAAAGAAACAAATATACACTATTTGAACTCTCCCAACAAAAGTTTTTCATGAGAATTGCACTTACTACGGAGTAGAGTACATTTTCATTTGCAGGTTACAAATGCACTGACAAGACAGTAATAATAAACAACAAACACTGGTCTTATTATTAGCTAGAACTTGTCTGTTGTCGATCTGTAGTTTCACTGGTTGACACGAAATTTAAATAAAAATAATAATGAATTATTTATTCACATAATTAATGTAGAATAATAAATGATTGTTATTAAAAAATTAAAAAATCATGTCAACCAATGTCACTAAAAATATAAACTTTAAGAACCAAGCCTATAATTTTGCGAATTTTAAAATAATGTCTGACTTGTGATCAATATATCATGTAGTACATACCATTTATTGTTTTCCTAAAGTGTTATAACATTTGTATGTAAAAAGTTAAATAAACTCAAATAATACTTATTTAGACTTTTACAAAACACAATGACTATTAGCCTGAACAACTGATTAAGGGTGGTGAACAATTATTTAAAAAAAATACAATTTTACAATGAAATTTTCTATAACCATTTGGCATACGTTAGTTTCGTGTGGTATCTCGCTTATTAAATTTTTCTGAAAAACTTTAAAATAGTCTCCTTCAAAACTGTCAAAAATTAGTTACGTCAATTCGTATTATTGACAACGTTTGGTACCTTTTAAAATTCGAAATCATTTTGACGTCGGTCGTAATTATGTTTAATTTTTATTTTTTTAATGAGAAGCGTTAGTTTTTATTTTATGACACATATATTGAAATTTATTATAGTCACACACCCAATTGCAAAAAGGTTGAAAGAAAAAGAAATTTGATGTGGCCCACAATACCGTCAATTCGGTGTATTTTATACACATACCATGCACAAATTTTCTTGTAAAAGATTCGAAATTTCCAGTAAAATTATTTCAGGAACAAACTATGTTACTTGCACTTGACACTGACACCTGTCAATTAAAATTATCTGAATATATTAGTAGTTTCCATGGTTATAGCATGGCTGGTTGATTTATGAAATTTAATTCCTTTATAATTTTTATACTTTATATGCATTAAACTTGAAGGGGAAAATTTAATCAAACCGTATAGAGAATAAAATATTCTTTAATATTTATAATAACATAAATTGCCAATATATGATATTTCACTGCGTTTTTTTCAAGAAAAACTATTAAAAACTTCAATTAAGATTACTTTCGGTTGACCGGTTATAAACAAAATCTAATCTGCTCTCCATGTGGACGTACAGAAGAGGAATACAAAAAATATAATTTTTGGAATTAGTATTGGAGTTGTCACATACACACACTGACACACGCACATACAGACATCATAAAATCTGTTGTGGCCAGCACAATACCTCTCGCCATTTTTATTCTATGTTGCACAGGGCGCGAGCAGTCATGTGACTTTGTTGCCCTTGGCAAACAGATATGGGGACCCGGGGTAGAATGACAGCTAGTAATAATGTACATAGATGTCAAGTATCATAATTTTTCATTCAAAACATCATGATTTTCTATCCATCAGAATATTTTGAAATTTTGAATGAAAAATTATAACATATTATGACAATTGTGACATCTATGTAAATAACTACTAGCCGTCATTCTGACACGGATCCCGATATCTGCTTGCCAAGGCCAACAAAGTCACATGACTGCTCGCGCCCTATAAGTAATAGTAATACCTATAGAATTTGAGAAATCGTACCTCCAACAAACCTCACACACATACATACATATAAACACACACACACACACACACAACACACACACACACACAGACACACCCAGATATCATAATAATCGGATTTTAGGGACCTTAAAACGTGCTTATTCACTAAAATTTGGATGTGAGATTTTTAGGATGAATCCAATACCACTCTTAGCGAGAGGTAAAAAATAGTAAATTCTTATTCTAGGGACCCTAAAATTGCTTATTCATTAAAAACTCAGCATCGATTTTTTTAACCAAAGACAAATACGGAAGGTAAACATGAATTTGCACGATCTAAAAGAGAAAATCTGTAAAGCAGAGGAAATGGATTACAACTTATTGTCTTATTTTTCTTTGGAGAAACAAGTAAGATATTTGAAGGTGGTCTAAGATTGACAACACACTGAAAGCGTATAGAACACAACCCATTTGCTCGTCCATCGACAAGGCACAAAAACAGACTCGAAAGATAGTAAAAGAGATAGCAGGCTCTCGAGTTAATCCACTCAGATGTGTAATTCCATTAGGTATATTCATTTGAGCACGGGACAACAACGAACAACGAGCCGATGTTACTTTGTGATTTACAATGAACACGATCTTTGTGTGGAAGATCCCGGTAAACAAAAACTAGAAGCATCCCGCCATTAAATCTCGCAATAATTCAGATCAACGGCGGAGCGATCGCGGATAAATTCGGTAGGTAACGACCCCGAGACTTTTGTTTAGAGATGCATTCACGTTAATGCACTGGATGGACGCCGTAGGAGGAGTCGGCGGAGAAGTGAATTGTTTAGATCGTGTTTCAAAGGTAACTCGATTCCGACGATAAACATCGGTGTCCGAAAGATCAAACAAGTCTTTGTTGAATGGGATCGACCGGTTCTTCTGTTTGAGTGCAGAAGACTTCGTCTTTAAAGGATATTTTTTAAGTAATTGCAACTTCAAATTCATTGTTTTTCAAACACCACATATTAAAAACAATACAATAAAAAAAACAAATGAAATACTATTTTTATTATCGATTCCTTAACTATTTTTCAAATAGTTTTTCTTGTATTTTGTTGGTATGTGTATACTTCTTTTACTTTTAACTTAATAGGGTCCTCCACTATTTTTTTGTGAAACTATATTTAAACTGGAAGCGAATTGTAGTTTTACTAAGTCTTTATTTTTAATATTATTTTGTGAAGTAGATATAGAAATAATTTTGTACTGAAACTGTGGACTTCAATAATAATTGGAGTCACATAAATTGATTTTTTCAACACTTATAAAAACATATAATGATATATTAAAGAATTGTTTTACAAAACATGTTTTTTTTGCGCGCATCAAAATTTAGAAAATGAATCCTGACGAGTTTTTTAATTGACAAGTGCGAAATAAGTCGTATAAATAAGTTTTTTGTACTATTTTTTAGACTTTGCGTCTTTTATGTGCTAAAATATATCTACATATTAAAAAATCTGTTGTAACCATCACAATGCCCTTTCCATTCTGGTATATATAAGTATTATATTTATCAATTCTTGTACACACAACAAATTCTAATTACACCGAATCTTTATACGAGTATTTATGTATTTTCTATAATTTAAATTCATTGTATGAACAAGTTTTCTCCATTTCTTCTAAATGTTCGAGGTTTTCCAATTCATTAACAGGATTGGCGTTATTTCTGAAGGGTTCATGAAATATACCTATAATTTTAAATATGTAATTAATACTACAATAAGAAATATTAAATTTGGTTCCCAGAAAAAGCTTCAGTACTATCTCTGAATTTTTGACACGGACATTAGTGACTTATATCTGTCAAGTACAGAAATTTTAATTTCTCAAGTAGTTACCATGGAGATGTTTGGACTGTGAGCAGGCTGTGAGATTTACTACAACAGATTATTTTATAGATTATGTATCTATATATTTAAATCTACAGAAGGTATAATAATAATTTTAAATGTGTCGGATAGAGAATTTTGTTTTTTAATATTTGTAATAACATAAATATTCAAAAAATAATATTTATAAGATTTTTGTTAAAATACTACTACTTCCGGTTGTCAAAATGTTACCAGAAACTATTCAACTCTTCCCATTAATGTTAGATTGAGGAATCCGTAATAACACAGGTCTTTAATTTTATAGAATTTTAGAAATCGTACCTCCAATAACTTCACACACATCCACACACACACACACACACACACACACACACTCACACACACACAGACATCATCGTAAAAATGTTATTATCGGATTCTAGGGACCTTAAAACGTGCTTATTCACTAAAATCTGGATATGCGATTTTTATCATGATTCCAATACCTCTCTTAGCGAGAGGTAAAAACTGCTATATTAAATCGAGTTGATTTAGGGAAATTTGTGTGTTGTGTAATATTGTAGTTGGTATGGATTGACATTTATTCAATTATTTAAAATTTCATTTTAATTAATTTATGAACATAAATTTAAGAAAATATAATAGTCCAACCATCAAGATAGAATGAATTGCATTTCGCCGGAGTTACGTAATATAGCTGAAAAAATGTGACAGGTGCAAAGCAAAATCAAGATAATTCTAACTGACTTCTTTGATAGCCGTGGAATTGTGCATCACTAATACGCACCAGAAGAACAAACAGTGACGAAATAGTATTTTCAAGAAATTCTCCGAAAAAAACCAGACCTCTGGACGGCCAAAAATCGGCAGTTGTATCACAGCAATGCTTTAGCTAATTCATTGCACCTGACCCAGACTTTCTTGGCGAAAAATGGAATTCCAGTCTTTCGGCAAGCTCCTTACTCCCCACACATAGCTCCTTGCGACTTCTTGTTGTTTCCAAAATTAAAAAGGCCGCTGAAAGGATGCCGTTTTGAGAGTAGAGAAGAGATAATACGGAACGCGACGGCGGAGCTGCAGATCATTCCAAAAAAAGGCTTCCAGAGGTGTATCCAGCAGTGGAAGGATCGGTTGGCAAAATGTATGGAGACGCAAGGGGCCTACTTTGAAGAAGATTAGGTTCTCAACTCCGACAGGTACACAATATTTTTTCACATTTGCGTGGATTGTACTGAGAATTTGGCATAGAGTATATGTATTACAAATGTAGAGATGAGGAAGTGGTATTATTTTTTTAACTTTGAGATCCTTACCATACAGATTTAAGGTCTAGTTTTAATATAAATGACACATGTTGTAATTTGTTACTACGGTGGAAGACTCCGTCGTTCGGTTTTTCTCAGGTGGATGATAATGAAAGATCCTCACGCAAGAAAGTTCTTTCTGAACAGCACTAGTATCGTTTTCTAGTCCATTTACCAAACATAAGTCACTACTAATCACTAGCAAAGGCACGCGAAGCAATGAACCGAAATATGAAGCCAAGGTAATGGACTCCATAAAAAGTAACTGACCGAAAGGTTAGTTTATTTTATAAACGATTGCTTCTCAGAAAAAAACTTTTCTCTTTTTGGAAAGGAGTGTTCAGAGCACGTGGACAAATTTATTTTATTTTTACTTGCGGCATCGTGATTAGAAATGATACTGTCTACATAAACAGCGTTCATTGCCTGCACATATCGGGCGTCTTGCTGCAAGAAGTGCAATTAATCTTGAGATCCATGTGTCTTCCGGCTTATCAGTTAGTTAGATGAACACATTAGTTATTATAATTGTCTCCGGATTAGCGCGACAAGGTGAATCTCGACGTGATTAGCCGCCCCGCATTGGGAACAGTTGGCGAGGTAGATAAGACAGGTGCGCGTCCTCAAATCGGGCCGAGGATTACCGGATACGAACAGAACATACAGACGAAGAGACGAGATGCCTTGCGCAAATTATATGTACGAACAGATGAGATTACTAATCCAGTATACGTACAATAAATTAATGATGGAATAAAGAACCTAGAAAATACATATCAGATACAATTATTATTCATGAAATTATACAGAGTGTAGCAGAAATAGGTACATACAATTTAACCAGTGACAACACACTTCGAGAGCTACATTATTTTTTAGGAACTGTTTTTCAAAATCTCAATGTTTTTTTAAGCATTTTTATTATAATTTAATAAAATTCACCGATTAAACAAGCGACTAGACAGTAATTCGACTTATGAAATTTTAGCACAATAATTAGGTTTACAATATTGTTTCTCTCGACGAGGTCTGTGAATTCTCAAATTTAATGTAACGGGTGCGGCAAAATAACGTCCCTAATTATGATGAATTAAAAAATAAATACTCGAGATAAAAAAAATATTTTCACATCTTGAATTTACATGAGGATTTTTATTTTATCTTGTTTTGAAGATATTAACGGCCAAATGGTGTTCGCCATTGTCCAAACACTGTTGCAAGCACTTTTTCGAACATTTCTTAGGGTTTGTAGGTTCCTCGACTTTGAGATCTCACAGAAAATAGTCGCACGGTGTTAAATCTGGCGAGCGCGCGGGTCATGAAATAATGCCTCTCAGGGAGATCAAGCACATGGAGAAAATTTTCTCAAAACGTGCATTGATGTTCGCACTGTGTGAGCCGTGGCCACATTCTCCAACCCAAGTTCTTCCAGAACTGGGGCAAGAAATTCTGGAGCAGACTCACACACCCTCATAATTGATGGTAACTGCTCGATTTCTCTGCGTCGTTGTTTTCGGGTATTCGAGCTGCACATGGTAGTTTTTTACCAACAATATAATCGATTTTCGGACAAGAACTGCTTAGCGAGGGGGGTATTTGGAACCGAATACTAAACGCGTACGCAAAAGTGCGTTGCTCTTTCGTCCAGATTATGTTTACTATTCAATTTTTTCCATTTACCTGCTTCCATAGACAGCATCCCCACTCTTTCACGAGCTCTATTCGCTTCACACTACCATAAAACTAGGGAGGTTGTTTCTGTTTTAGCTTATATATCACATGCAATTTTTGTTCATGAGATTATATATTAACGTTTATTTATTTGGGTGAAGTGTAAAAATTAGAGAAATATTATTAATTAAAATAATACGTTTATTAAACGATAAATATTTTTAACAAACATTAAAAAGATAATAAAAAAAACACTATAATAAAATAATTATAAACACTAATTTAAGACTAAGAATATTATTAAAAGCTTAAACACTAAGATTATTTATTTGAACAATATTTATATTACTATATTTATTTATATAACTACATTTATTTATTTTCACACTCGTAGACTGTTTATTTATATCACCAACTGTTCATTCATGATGCGTGTCTTATAACAGAATGTCTTCGCTGGCTTTGGCGACGGGTTTATGTAGCGCGATGTCCTTCTCGAACTTTCCGACGCCATAATGATATCGGATACAAAGAATCACCCCACCGGCTGTAATTAAACCAGTCTATACCGCCGGGGATTACGTCATAGCTCGTCATCATTCTACCAGTGGCGGCGCTCGCATACTCTTAAGTCAGGGGCGCATGTTACAATATAGTTAAGTCAAAATTACTCGTCGAGTGCGAGCAATTTATAAATTGTTATAGGATACTGTACAAGTTGATCATATGAATATGAAAGAGATATAAACTTCCTGAAAGTTACGAAAAACAATCTCGGGGAAAATGCGAAATCCTGTGTTTGCTATAGTACAAATTCTTCCCATCTCATCGTTTGAGCATCACCGATATAGACAATATTGTTATATATTGTAGGGTGGTCGCACCTTGCCAGTTCGTGATCAAAATACCGTAAGACAGTTCCCGCTGCATCCCAACTTGTTCGACGCGGCTTGTGTATTCTTTTAACGCCAACTGCTATTCATTTTCGCGCGCTAAACGAATTACGACGCCGACGAAGGAAGGTGAGCCCAACACCACTACCTTGGATTATGTATTCAGTTGCTGAACCGATGCCACCGTTAAAAATGCAAGAAACTTCGACACTAGAATTTATAATTAATTATATTTGCGGGAAGTTTTAAAGAACTCGTTTATGTACGTCATGTTTAAAAAGAGATAATTTGCAGCTAAGTACGTTAAGGAAATTTCTACGGGGAGAGACACTTACTTTAGTTTATTTACATATTAAACTACGTACCTTCAAAAATATGGTGCACTTTGGTCTTCACCCTACTTCTATATTAGTTGGACAATACTGTACAATTAACACAAAATATTTCTTCAGGGAAATAAACTAATAGAAATTAATACAGTAAACTATGTAAAAAAAAACTCTGTATCTGCGAGTTGATCCTTACGTCATCAATTTCTGATGCAAGAATTACTAAACTTTTATCTAGTCTCTTTGTTGTACACACATGGCATATATGAGATATTTATTCATTATCTCATTATCGTTGGTGTTTCAGAGGGGCATTCGCTATCTCCGTCCAACCAACGGGAAAAATAAAAAGAAACTGTATTGTAACCTCGGTAGCAAATGCCATTTTCTAATATTTAAATTAACCTATAGTTGTGATTTATTATGAGAAATAAACACAATTACTAAATAATTCCAGTTCGTCAAAGGAGGTCCAATTTCTTTGGTACTCATTCAACCATCTTTTGTATTTATGGCTAAGATCAACTTTTATGATAATGCGATTCTGAAACTCGGTCTCAATTTTTGCTTGTCAACCTTTTATGTAAATCATTCTCTTAAGTATAGACCAAAATTCCCCATTGCGCATAATTCGGGCACACAAGCTGGATTATCATTGTTCCAAATTTAAATAATTGTTGCAAACATGATAGCTTTTAATAAAAGGGATAAGCCTTTGCTTAATGCGTCTGTTTAAAAATGCATACTGGTTGATTTCCAGTAATGAAGGACAAAAAATCTGATGTGGCCAGCACATAACCTCTCGCCGTATATTTTACCTGGCTGTATGCATAAAGCAAAGAATATTTTTATAAATACAAATAATATATTCATATAAATCTATGACGTATAAACTTCTTTGTTATTCAATAATAGCATGTCTCAACATGAAGATATTTTACCATAAATTATGTTACAATAAATTACAAAGTAGAGTACTATATATAAATATTAGGCTGGTAACAGCAATTTTCAATTCGAACAACGTTGTTTACTTTCTCTTCATATTCTTCTAGTAAAAACATTAATTTTGGGCGGTCTAAAATGTATATATGGATTGTGCATCTATTCTTACATATCTTCTTTTACATTTTATTTTTTCATACATGTTATATCTAAATAACACTAATTCCCTTTAATAAAGTGACGGATAGATTGCACTCCGATTATTCTTATATCGATGTGTAATTTTGTCAATATTTACAACTTACTTGAGAAGAATTTGATAGCTTTTTCGCAATTCAAAGTTACTCTAGTCTATAGTACTGGTGTACATTGTCCCATAATGTTTGAAACAAATTTAAGTCCTTCAACCTAGACTTGTCATCTCCATAATAGTCACAGATCAAGAATTAAGGGATTCTCCAAGTACATTTTTCTTTCATTACTCATTATTTCTGACACTGACATTTATCTGTCAGTTACAAATAATTTAAATTATCAACTATTTTTCATGGCATTCTTTCGGCTGTCAAATTTATTACAACAGATTATTTTATATATTATACTTCTTTTATCTCTAAATCTATGGAATATATAATAAAATATTTAAATGTATCAGATAGAGAATTTAATTTTCTTTAATATTACCACGAAAAATTTTCAAAAAATAATATTTAAAAGATTTTTTTTCAAGAATCTTCTACTTCCGGTTGTCCAATTATTACCAAAACCTTTTCAGATCTTCCCATGAATGTCCGATTGGGAAATACGTTGTTAAACAAATTTTAAGTCTTATAGTTTTTGAGTAACCGTCCTTCCAACATCCCACACACACACATCCACACACACACACACACACACACACACACACACACACACACACACACACACAGACATCATCGTAAAAATGTTAAAATCGGATTGTAGGGACCTTAAAACATGCTTATTCAATAAAATCTGGATATGCGATTTTTAGCATGAATGCAATACCTCTCTTAGCGAGAGGTAAAAATGGTTCGGAGATCCCTAAAGGTGAAATTGCCAACCATACAGGAATATCTTTTCGAATTTCTTCTTGGGTTTTGCTTGAACTTCATCAAGAATAGTCTCAATATGCATTTGCATTTTTATTTAAAGTAAAATAACTTTCATCATTCAAAACCGCCAACATCTTGAACATATTTTTTGCTTTTGATCCTCAATTTTGTCGCGGATGGCAATCTTTTTTGTGTATCTAATAAGATGAAAAAATAAGAAACAGGATTGCAGTCCAAAAAAATCTGATGTGGCCAGCACATAACCTCTCGCCGTATATTTTACCTGGCTGTATGCATAAAGCAAAGATTATTTTTATAAATACAAATAATATATTCATATAAATCTATGACGTATAAACTTCTTTATTATTCAATAATAGCATGTCTCAACATGAAGATATTTTACCATAAATTATGTTACAATAAATTACAAAGTAGAGTTTACCATATATAAATATTAGGCTGGTAACAGCAATTTTCAATTCGAACAACTTTGTTTACTTTCTCTTCATATTCTTCTAGTAAAAACATTAATTTTGGGCGGTCTAAAATGTATATATCTGGATTGTGCATCTATTCTTATATATCTTCTTTTACATTTTATTTTTTCATACTTGTTACATCTAAATAACCTTAATTCCCTTTAATAAAGTGACGGATAGATTGCACTCCGATTTTGTCAATATTTACAACTTACTTGAGAAGAATTTGATAGCTTTTTCGCAATTCAAAGTTACTCTAGTCTACAGTACTGGTGTACATTGTCCCATAATGTTTGAAACAAATTTAAGTCCTTCAACCTAGACTTGTCATCTCCATAATAGTCACAGATCAAGAACTAAGGGATTCTCCAAGTACATTTTTAATTCATTACTCATTATTTCTGACACTGACATTTATCTGTCAGTTACAAATAATTTAAATTATCAACTATTTTTCATGGCATTCTTTCGGCTGTCAAATTTATTACAATAGATTATTTTATATATTATACTTCTTTTATCTCTAAATCTATGGAATATATAATAAAATATTTAAATGTATCAGATAGAGAATTTAATTTTCTTTAATATTACCACGAAAAATTTTCAAAAAATATTATTTAGAAGATTTTTTTTCAAGAATCTTCTACTTCCGGTTGTCCAATTATTACCAAAACCTTTTCAGATCATAGAGAATTTAATTTTCTTTAATATTATCAAGAAAAATTTTCAAAAAATAATATTTAGAAGATTTTTTTTCAAGAATCTTCTACTTCCGGTTGTCCAATTGTTACCAAAACCTTTTCAGATCTTCCCGGGAATGTCCGATTGGGAAATACGTTGTTAAACAAATTTTAAGTCTTATAGTTTTTGAGTAACCGTCCTTCCAACATCCCACACACACACACACACACACACACACATCCACACACACACACACACACACACACACAGACATCATCGTAAAAATGTTAAAATCGGATTGTAAGGACCTTAAAACGTGCTTATTCAATAAAATCTGGATATGCGATTTTTAGCATGAATGCAATACCTCTCTTAGCGAGAGGTAAAAATATTTTATTTAGTCTGAAGCCAACGTTTTTCTCCCACTTACAGCTTCATCAGGGCAAAAGACTAAGGCGTTATAAATAAATAAATAGAAATATATTTGTTCAAATATAATGTTATCCTCAAAAATTAAAAATTATATGATATTAACAATCGTCATTCAGAAGACATTAACTAAAAAAAAGGCTTCTGAATGACGATTATTAATATCATATAATTTTTAATTTCCGACGATTACATTATGTTTGAACAAATATATTTATATTTATTTATTTATTTATTTTTAACGCCTTAGTTTTTACCTCTCGCTAAGAGAGGTATTGGATTCATGCTAAAAATCGCATATCCAGATTTTATTGAATAAGCACGTTTTAAGGTCCCTACAATCCGATTTTAACATTTTTACGATGATGTCTGTGTGTGTGTGTGTGTGTGTGTGTGTGTGTGTGTGTGTGTGTGTGTGTGTGTGTGTGGATGTGTGTGTGTGGGATGTTGGAAGGACGGTTACTCAAAAACTATAAGACTTAAAATTTGTTTAACAACGTATTTCCCAATCGGACATTCATGGGAAGATCTGAAAAGGTTTTGGTAACAATTGGACAACCGGAAGTAGAAGATTCTTGAAAAAAAATCTTCTAAATATTATTTTTTGAAATTTTTTCGAGGTAATATTAAAGAAAATTAAATTCTCTATCTGATATATTTAAATATTTTATTATATATTCCATAGATTTAGAGATAAAAGAAGTATAATATATAAAATAATCTGTTGTAATAAATTTGACAGCCGAAAGAATGCCATGAAAAATAGTTGATAATTTAAATTATTTGTAACTGACAGATAAATGTCAGTGTCAGAAATAATGAGTAATGAAAGAAAAATGTACTTGGAGAATCCCTTAATTCTTGATCTGTGACTATTATGGAGATGACAAGTCTAGGTTGAAGGACTTAAATTTGTTTCAAACATTATGGGACAATGTACACCAGTACTGTAGACTAGAGTAACTTTGAATTGCGAAAAAGCTATCAAATTCTTCTCAAGTAAGTTGTAAATATTGACAAAATTACACATCGATATAAGAATAATCGGAGTGCAATCTATCCGTCACTTTATTAAAGGGAATTAAGGTTACTTAGATATAACAAGTATGAAAAAATAAAATGTAAAAGAAGATATATAAGAATAGATGCACAATCCAGATATATACATTTTAGACCGCCCAAAATTAATGTTTTTACTAGAAGAATATGAAGAGAAAGTAAACAACGTTGTTCGAATTGAAAATTGCTGTTACCAGCCTAATATTTATATATGGTAAACTACTTTGTAATTTATTGTAACATAATTTATGGTAAAATATCTTCATGTTGAGACATGCTATTATTGAATAATAAAGAAGTTTATACATCATAGATTTATATGAATATATTATTTGTATTTATAAAAATATTCTTTGCTTTATGCATACAGCCAGGTAAAATATACGGCGAGAGGTTATGTGCTGGCCACATCAGATTTTTTGCCTTGATGGAGCTGTAAGTGGCAGCGAAACGTTAGCTTCAGACTAAATAAAATATTTTTTGGAGTGCAATCCCGTTTATTATTTTTTCATCTAATCAACAACACAGTTGTATATTCCATATTACATGTGTAATTAATGTTGCATTTATTTCTTAGTGTCCTGGGACTATGAGTCGCGGCTCATTTAAATATTTTAGATAGCATTCTTGATGAGAATTCAGATTTGTTGTTAACTTGCTCATCCAGTCGATGGGTTGTTGGTTTTCGTCATTTTTGTGGCTTTTCTACCGAACCCTAGTTTGTGTATTGAAAAAATACTTTGTTTACAGCGTTTAATGTAGCGATATATAGTAGCTTTTAGTACATTTTTTTAATGATCTGCCTAAAATTTATTTCCTTTTGAAATATGTAATTCACAGAAATCGTACATACGTTCAATTAATAGTTCGCGATTCAGGATGATACAATTCTGATACAAACAACTTAGAAGACTCAAATCATGAATGATGAAAAGTAACATTACTGTGTTTTTAAATATCAAATAAAACCAATGTTTCTAACGCTTAATAGATTAGGCCTCGAAAAATGCCTAGTCTCAAATTTTAGGTATCACCCCTTCCCTTAGGGCCATGTTACGATAATAATCTAGGACCACCTAGGAGAGGAAGATCAAGTGGTAAATTACCAAATAGGTGCGCGCAATTACATCAGTCATTGAATGACAGTATAAATATTTCTTGATGAGACATAATTAGAGCAGCGTTGCGACGCCCCATTAAAATAGCACGTCGACATAAATCAATGCACGGCACGGCGTGGTCGGCGCCAGTCTCCAGCAACACGGCCTGGCCAGGTGCAACAGAACAAACATCGCGAAATTGCCAACAAATTTACCTGTTCCGCGAATTGCGTAAACAAGTTAAACACACCACTAATGAGATGCATTTATCAAGGAGACTCTCTCTCACTCAAACGGGATTGTTTTGTCCAATTATAATTGAGTTAAATAGCAGGACTTTTGTTTCTTCTACCCGCAATTAACATCGAATAAATTTTATTAATTCACTTGCCATTATTGTTTATTACTGCATTTTATATAAATAGATAAAATGATGAAACAAAAAAGAGTTTATTATTAATCATTTCTCCTGCGCGGAATAGTTCGAAAGTATTTCTGGCAGAGAATTTTGTTTAATCTGTTAGAAAGGAAAGTTTGGCAGCCATCAAAATAACGAAATTAGTGTTATTGTCTCAAAATTTAAATGTGGAAAGGTATCCTGCTTTTGAAATCTGAATTTATATTTTACCAACACGGTGGATTCCAGGTTTATTTAGGGTATATTGTTTCATTTCTACAGAATCATTGTGAATTCAATTCAACATCTTTACATACCTATACAACACCAGACTTGAATTCAAATCATTTCATACATAGTAAACTTTTTTGGATAATCATGTATTCTTTTCTAATTAAACTACAGGGGTGACAATAAATATGTGAATAAGTTATCAAGTATTATTTATTACCCAGCTAATTAAATAAAAAACAGCCGGATAAAAAGAAACGTGAAATTAATTTTAAAACGCGGTCATGTTCCAGACGATACCACATAAATCACAAGAGGTAAAAATATATTGGAACATATGTGTGTTATTAACACCGTGTGTGTGGAACGAACCGGTAAACTGCTGTACAGAAATTGTACAAAGAACAATCGGGATATATAAGCCAAAATAAAATAAGTTGATAGTTATAATGGAAAATATTCTGGTTTTGGCCAAAAAATATAAAAACTACATTATACGGACGGTCAGTTGGGCCATGGTCAATAAAGTAATGGATAACTGGACGTTGAACAAGTGGGCGATAATAGTTACTTATGTATAAAGGGCATAATTAAAATATTATAGTACGGGACGCGCGATCATTTAATTTCCCGAATGCTGTAATCTTGATCATACCTGTGGTACATACAACATTTTGATTCTGAAAACTTGGCCGGCACAATATTTTACTTTAATAACATTTTATTTTATTACAAAAATCGCAATAAATATTTTGTTCTTATAAAAATTATATTATTACCGTACTTTTTACCTCTCGCTAAGAGAGGTATTGCATTCATGCTAAAAATCGCATATCCAGATTTTATTGAATAAGCACGTTTTAAGGTCCCTACAATCCGATTTTATCATTTTTACGATGATGTCTGTGTGTGTGTGTGTGTGTGTGTGTGTGGATGTGTGTGTGTGTATGTGTGTGTGTGTGTGTGTGTGTGTGGGATGTTGGAAGGACGATTACTCAAAAACTATAAGACTCTAAATTTTTTTAACTACGTATTTCCCAATCGGACATTCATGGGAAGATCTGAAAAGGTTTTGGTAACAATTGGACAACCGGAAGTAGAAGATTCTTGAAAAAAAAATCTTCTAAATATTATTTTTTGAATTTTTTTCTTGATAATATTAAAGAAAAATAAATTCTCTTTCTGATACATTTAAATATTTTTATATATATTCTATAGATTTAGAGATAAAAGGAATATAATATATAAAATAATCTGTTGTAATTAATTTTACAACCGAAAGGATGCCATGAAAAATAGTTGAAAATTTAAATTATTTGTAACTGACAGATAAATGTCAGTGTCAGAAATAATGACTAATGAAAGAAAAATGTACTTGGAGAATCCCTTAATTCTTGATCTGTGACTATTATGGAGATGACAAGTCTAGGTTGAAGGACTTAAATTTGTTTCAAACATTATGGGACAATGTACACCAGCACTGTAGACTAGAGTAACTTTGAATTGCGAAAAAGCTATCAAATTCTTCTCAAGTAAGTTGTAAATATTGACAAAATTGCACATCGATATAAGAATAATCGGAGTGCAATCTATCCGTCACTTTATTAAAGGAAATTAGTGTTATTTAGATATAACAAGTATGAAAAAATAAAATGTAAAAGAAGATATGTAAGAATAGATGCACAATCCAGATATATACATTTTAGACCGCCCAAAATTAATGTTTTTACTAGAAGAATATGAAGAGAAAGTAAACAACGTTGTTCGAATTGAAAATTGCTGTTACCAGCCTAATATTTATATATGGTAAACTCTACTTTGTAATTTATTGTAACATAATTTATGGTAAAATATCTTTATGTTGAGACATGCTATTATTGAATAATAAAGAAGTTTATACGTCATAGATTTATATGAATATATTATTTGTATTTATAAAAATATTCTTTGCTTTATGCATACAGCCAGGTAAAATATACGGCGAGAGGTTATGTGCTGGCCACATCAGATTTTTTTAAGTGGAAGGAAGTTCTGTTCTTCTCAAATCGTTTGGAAATTTGCTTTTCTCAATATTAATTCAAGTTGCTTTGCCCAGTTACAGTTGTTGAAAGTTGCAACAAGTATGGACTAGTATTAAACCTGATGCTGATGAGCATACAAAGTTAGTTGATACAATGGCTAACTGAATTAAGGCTGTTTTAGTCAATAAAAGAGGGGCAGCGTAATATTAAAATAGTGGCCGAACTATTCTGTTATTTTGTACCGAGTACTAAACACGTGCTCATTTATTTGTCCACATTATGTTTACGATTGATTTTTTTTTTGTAGCAGAAAATTTCCCATCCTCCTTCCTTGATAGACATCACCCGGCACCCTTTTACGACCTACACTCGTCTCACAATGCCATAGTAAAACTAGGGAGGTTATTAACATCATCACTAGTTTCAAAACTCAAAGTACCTTTGCTGATACAGTTCTATTCTTGTTTACCTTCCGGCCTCTGAAATTCTATTTCCATCTGGAGATAGGTGTTTCAATCAATTTCGACATCCAAATATAACTAAAATTATTTTTAGCCGAAATCCTTTCACTAATCCTCTTCTGAGATATTCCTGCTCGCAGCGTAGGTAACATCCAAAAATAAAAGTCCCTGACATCCCTGCTCACCTTTGTGCAGAGTTTTTCTATTCTCACTCACCCTCATTAGCCCAGCCGGCGCCCAGATTCTTCTCCGAAGCTGGGATTTTTTTCGGTCTGTCACAGCCGAGCTGGACCGTGCTTCGCTGCGTCACCAGCCACAAAAAATTGTTTACACAAGGAAAATTAGTCTACGATTCATTTAACAAGGCGCCGATGTCGAGGCCTGCGTAATTGTCAAAGTTTTTTACAGCGAGATGAGTGGATGTTAAAATTTGAATGTGGTTTAATAGCAGGTGTAAGCTGAAGTGTCGTTGAACTTATAAATATAACTGCAGGAGTTTTTAATTTTGGATGTCATAAAGTTTGAGAGATGTTTTGTACCTGTTGATATGGGAGGAGTATGTTTACTCCCACGAATTTAGAAAGCCGAGACCGTACCCTGAAGTAGCTTCTATTATAAAAACAACTTAATAATACAGGACCAAGTTTTAATGATTATAAATTAATTGCTAGTAAGGACAACGTGCGAAAGGATAATAGCTAAGGTAACAGGTTGTCGATCGAAGCTATCTGTGAATAGTTTAGATTTCAGGTTATGATTAGGTCTACTATAAACCCTTTAGCCATTATAAACTTGCTTTTAGATGTTATTATAATAACAATTACCTTCCTATACTCGATTCCAATTAAGAATGAACTTAGGAGAAAGATAGGGTTTACGATTTCAGTTTTTTGATTGATCTAAACGCGAAGCAAGTTTACAATTGCGAAAAATATGTAACAAAACGTTTCAGTCAGCTGTTGAATGTCATAAGAGCTAGAGTTGTAGTTAGTGCAGAAGTTTAAGCTGTGATTCTATATTATTATACAGGGTGTCTTTGAAATAGGGTGACATGACTTCACCATAGATTCCTGGGCCCAAATTGGACGATTTAACTAAACTTACCTATATCCGAAAGTGCACCGTTTAACCAGTAATCTGTTTTAAGGACCTTCTAAAAAAATAATGTAATATTTTTCAGAAAGATACATTCAATAGTAAATGTTTCTGTTTCTGCGTAAGTTGTGATATCTGTAACTATTTAAACAGAAAAAAATAAAACGTAAGTGACTGCGCCGTGTAATTTTTTGAATAAATTTTATCTAGCAGTCTATCCAAATGTCAAACAACTATATTCGCCGTCAAATGAGTATGGAGTGATGCTCAACTTTTTCTGCACCCTGTGCCTTGCCCTGCAGTGTTGCCGTTTCTTCATAACATTTTAAATATGGCCAGTGAATTGGCTATAGTATAAAAATCTCCAGTCCATTCTTATTTGACGGCAAGTATAATTTTCAATGACAGTAACAAATGTTTATAGGTTGTCAAAAATTTACTTTGCAATATTTTAAAACTAGTAACATATCCGTTTGTTATTGTATTTTACTGCCATTAATAAGACGATTAAATAATGTTCTCTTACTACTGAACAACTTGAGAAGATCGACATCTCAAACAATTGATGCTGTCATTAAAAATTAGTTGTTTGACATTTGCATAGACTGCTAGATGGTCTACTGGTAACCAGCCATATAGTACGAAGACCATAGGTATCAGCTTTAGAAATTCTATCCAGTATAATTGCATTTACTAGTCCCGTACTTCTAATGTGAAGAATACTGCATACATTTTATTTTCATTACCCGCTGTTTCTTGGTTATTATTTCCCTAAATTTATGAATCCGTTACACAACTCTCTTGGCGTATAATATTTTTGCCAACTGTTACAATTTTGAAAAAGATTACTATCTGCCACTATATAATAGTGTTGGGAATTATTATACTGACAATTTTTTACCTTCCGCCACCGTTAGGTATAGGGAAGATATTGTCTTTGGTCAAAAAATTCAATGATGAGTTTTTAGTGAATAAGCATGTTTTAGGGTCCCTATAATACGATTTTACCAGTTTTACGATGATGTCTGTCTGTATGTATGTATGTGTGTGTGTTTGTGTGTGTGTGTGTATTTGTGTGTGTGTGACGAAAGTTTTGGATCGCATAACTTCAATACCACGATTCCAAAAATTATAATTGTTTCGCATTCCTCAAGTTTACATCCAGAAGAACAAGTGATTAGATTTTGGTTATAATTGGTCAACCGGAAGTACCCTCATTTTAACAGTTAAATATGATTTATTGACATTTAACATTATTATAACTTAAAGACTATATTATTCTCTATACGATTTGATTGTACTTTATACTTCATATTCAATAGATATAGAGTTAAGGAATTATAAAGATATTAAATTTCATAAATCAGCCAGCTATGCTAACCATGAAAACTGCTAATATATTCAGATAATTCAAATTGACAGATGTCAGTATCAATGAAAAGCAAATGAATGTGGCAGAGATGAGGATATTGAAGTAGATGTTGGGGAAGACACGGAAAGATACGGTAAGGAAATAACTCTAGTGTTACAAGTTTCTAGAAAGATACAAGAGAGACGATTACATTGGTTTGAACATGTCATGAGGTGAGATGAAGAATATATTGGAATATGAATGAATAGCTTAGTAATAGAAGGTTGAAGAAACAGAGGAAGACCAAAAATAAGTTGAAAGTACTGTATTGCGGGAGACTTGAGAGAAAAGGAACTGAATGAGAACGACACGCAAAGCAGAAATGAGTGGAAGAAGAAAATAAAAATTAGCACCTCATAGCGAATGGGAAAAGCTAGAGAAGAAGAAGATGTCAGTGTCAAGCACAATTTGCATAATTTGTTTATTAAATAATTTAGAATCTTTTGCAAGGAAATTTATGTAGGGAATTTATACATAATACACAGGATTGACGGAAAGTATTGTGCTGGCCACATTAGAAATTTAGAATCTTTTGCAAGGAAATTTATGTATGGAATTTATACATAATACATAGGACTGACGGAAGGTATTGTGCTGGCCACATCAGATTTTTTTAAATGCAGGTGATCCTGCATAATACTCATTCCCGCATAAATGGCTCTATTGTCTTGTTTGAATAACAGCAAAGTTCTTTTCGAAAGAACATCATGGTGATATATTTAGGATTTTTATACTCTTCTTGTGCAGCCCTTCAAAAATTACCATCTGATTATAATTCGAATTAGATCCCGCAAGCATCTCTAATCCTTCAACAGCATCACACCTCTATTGGCACCTATTGAATGAATTCATCAGTAAGCGCATTTTCATCGGAGAATCCCGAATAAAAACTATCATTGTCCTGTACTACAAGCGATGAGTAAATCCTGCACAATAGTCCAGCCGGTGACGTAACAGGATTACCGTTTACACTATACGCGGAATAGGGTGTTCTGCTCATTCCCTTCACTAGAACTAATCCTGGATGAAACAGGATGCAACATGCCATGCAACCTGTACTGTTTCAAGACACATATGTTGAGTTTGGATAGTTTTTTCGTGGTGAATCATAGTAAAATAAAACCGCAAGTGACTAAAAAGTATCAGCATCCAATAATTTTGTTGTTTTTCATGTCTTCTCCCTAAGGTAGCCCATAGGCACTGCCCTATGGGGTGCGTGTATCGATTGACTCTCACGGCACATCTGGCCTGTAGAGTACCGTGTCCTGCACCTCATCCTACTGCAGCTCCTGCCACTTGTCGAAGAATGATCTCATTTACTACCCCTGATTGCTGCACGGTGTGCTTAGTGACTCATTCCTGCAAGGGGTGGATGCGAGTATGATTTGTGTGCTGGAGAAACCTGGAATTAGTTTCGATAGGAGAAAATGGGCGATGTGAACAGTAGCAATATAATTGAAACATTTAAAAATAATATTACGAAGTCGTTGTTTTAGAAGTGGTACAAGCAGGGTAAATCTAATAATAATTTAAGTTATGTTAAGTAATCTTAACCAAAGAAAAGGGCTCCTAGGACCTCTGACATTATTGACCAGTTGATTAATCTTAATTTATTTTTACCTTTTAATACGGATTACTACTAAAGATAACACTGTTCTCGAAATACGTACTTAGTTTTTATTTTTACTTTATTTTAAAGTTAGGGGTAGCTTTTAATTTTACTTTGGCGGTCGTTGAAATCGGAACGTCAAAAAATAATAGGAATAAACGGACAAACTTCAGTGCAGAGCTTGTTCATTATTAGACAAATAAATGATTAAAATTTCGCACAAATCAAAAATTTAGGAAATAAAAAATTCAATAAGAAATGTATCCTCCACGCGCTCTTGTCACCGTTTCTATTCGTCGAGGCATAGATTGAATATGGTTGCGAATAACATTTTGCGGTATTTCGGTCCATGCCGTTTCGACTACAGTCCATAGTTCTTCATTTAGCATTGGCGATTAGATACGTCCCACAGATTTTCAATAGGCGACATATTTGGAGAATGGGCCAGCTATGGAAGCACTGGTATTCTGTGCTGATGAAAGAAAGTTAATACTCTTCTCGGGACGGGGTCTTGCGTTATCTCGTCAAAGTGCTGGAAATACAAATTAGACGAAATTTCCATTTGTAAGAAATTGCTCCCCACACCATAATTCCTTGTCTAGTCGTCGTATGACGCGTACGAATGCAGGCCACATTACCTCTTTCACCCCGGCGTCGTCTCTCGTCTCACAAGTATTAGAGCGTCATTTTGGTACAAACATAAGCGCGATTCGCCAGAAAAGATTTCATTCCAGTCATTTTTCCATAACCATCTTTCTCTGCACCAATCCAGTCGCAATGCAAGGCGCGCATACAGACCAAATTCTGCCAAACGGTGACAAATACGTTGTGCAGATAGTGGGTACCTTGCCACTGTCCACCACTGCCATTTTACAGTTGGTGCACTTTGAGAACGATCTTGTAACGTTAGCCGAACAAAATAACGGTTCTTTCTAGCTGATATCCTCCGGCGGGCTCCATATCCTGTCTGCCGTTTTTCTATACCTGTCAATACTTACTGTCGCCATATGCGTGAAATAATGCTTAAATTGCGAGTTACACAAGTCCGTATATCATTCAGTGACAATCCGCTTTCGCGCATAACCACAATACGGCTCTTTTCAAAATCACTCACTTGTTCAAATGGACGTTACTGTCTTCGACGAGGCACGTTAGCTTGATAATGTTCAAATTTTAACTGAATTTGAATCATCTTGAAGAAATATCAAATCAATGAATCTGTTTAATAATTAAGTTTAAACCTGCATATTTTCTGAACGAATATTCTTAGGGATTCCAAATTTTAATCGTTTATTCTTCTAATAATAAACAATCTATGTGCTGAATTTCGTCTGTTTACTCATTATTTTTTGGTGTTCGATTTCAACGACCTCTAGTGAATTATCAAGCTAATACTTTTGTTTTTCTTTTAGGTGAGAAATTCAGCTTTATTCTTAATATCATGAACGTCATTACGAGTAAGTATACTAATACTGTTAATTTAAGGTATACTTAAAAATTTAAATTCATTTGTACATCCAGGCATAAGTGTAGTGAGCCTAGGCTCATAATAATTTGACCAAAATTTCAACAAACAAATTATAAAACCTGTGCAAATGAGAAATTTCTACAAATTCGACTAATTTAAAATATAGATTTTATACTTAACGAAAATTGAATATGGTATTCAAGTATTATGCCATTTAATATATTTAATATTTCTTTTAGAGTATTATCCTACATATCATAAAAAGGAAGTTTTATTATATGGACTGGATCTTTACGCAGTTGTTTTTGATATGTCGTAAGTAAAGGGTCTCGGTAGAAGATAAATCTGGACTAAACTAGAAGATAACCCTTCAAAAGTCGGTCGAACTATTACTACCCGTCATAGGTTACGGTCCATAGATTTTGTAAGTTTTAAGTTTATAATTCAAATAGTCGAAAGAACTTTATAGAAATTTCTCACCATGTGTAGGTTTTACAATTTGTTGAAAATATAAGCCGGCAAATTCTTATAAGCCTGACTTGTATGTATGATCCTTAGTACTTCACTGGAAATGGATACATTTTTGATATCTCCTTTTTGTTTGTTTATAAATGAAGCTTAAAATAAACCCAATTTTGTGTGAGATAAATGGGTAATCTTCCCTGAGAAGTAGAAGGTGTGAATATACAAATATAAAAGAAGGCAATAATTGATATCTCCCCCCAATAAAAATACAGTGTGGAGGAGTGTAAAGCTACCCTATTTAGGTAAAAGGTGCTATCACCCAGTGGCTTAGACATGTCTATTCATCCATCCCCTGAGAAGTAATCCCCTTCCCCCTCTCATCTTGGAAAGCGGACACCTTGCCAGACTCCATCGATTATCCAAATAACAATTTTCGCTTTTAAAGCTTCACAATTTGCGCCATATGCGCACGTTCTCAGGGGGCGAATCAACCCCCCGCCTTCTTCTCTTCGTAACCTTGTCTATACGAGGAGGAAGAGTAAGAATACTCCCTGTGTTGCAGATATTTTATACTCTTTTAATGGAGGCGTTTCGGTACTTCATAGACGTTGTGCATAGATTGTTTGTAAGAATCAGAAAGTTCTTATGCCAACTGGAAATGACTCATTGATTTGTCACGTGGAATATTTGGAAAGATTTGTTTTGACTAGGAATATTTTGGTGAGTTATCGAAAGTTTCTCTGAACAAAAAGTTCTGAAGAAATTCATAGTTATTTACTAAGAACAATAAAATTAAATCATTCATAAGTTAATACGGTTCACTTGACTCATTTTCTTTTATTTCTTGGTTATGGATATACGAGTCCAGGTCCACAATATTTCGGCCAATTTATATTTTCAACAAGCAATTATAAAATCTACCCAAATGGTGAGAAATTTCTACAAATTTCTGTCGACTAGTTTAAAATATAGATTTGAAACTGAATATGTTATTCAAATATTTCGCCATTTAATATTGGGTTACATCGCCTTTATTGGTAATAACAGCTTTAATTGAATTAGATATTGTATCCACAAACCGTATATATTCTTATGAGTATTGTCATATAACTCGCAAACTTACAAGATAGGTTTTATTGTACTCCTTGGATTTTTACGAAATAGTTGTTTATTGTATCAAAATAAATGGTCTCGGTAGGGTTATAAATTTGGACGATTTATATGCCGGTCGAACTATTATCCCCACAGTTTTTGTAATTTTAAAATCTCTAATATGTGTAGATCTTAAAATTTGTTGAAAATGTAAACCGGCCAAACTATTATGAGTCAGAGTTCATAATGGACTGACTTTTGGGTACAGTTTATAAGTAAGTAATTACCAAAATATTATTCCTAATTTGAGCAGGTAATAATATATACAATAAAAGACACGTATTCTAATATTTTTATATAAAATAAAATGTTTATTACACAAAACATTGAATATATATAAGAAAAAGTAGCGCATGTTCCAGTTTTTCGTTGAAATTTTTCAATAAAAGTCTAATCATCCGTCTCTTTTGCACTCACATCATTGTGCGAGGGAGAAAACTTTTCAAGTCACTTAAAAAGAAAAACTTCATCGTGTAATGCACGCTTAAGTCTGGTCTAGAAGATAACCCTTAAGTGCCGCTCGAACTATTATTTACCGTCATTCTATATTTAAAGTAGCCCAAAGAATTTGTAGAAATTTCTGAACATTTGTGTAGGTTTTATAATTTGTTGAAAATGTAAACCGATCGAACTATTATGAGTTTGGGCTCGTATGCACTAATTTAGGAATTAAAGCGTGTATGGATTAAAAAAAAAACACTGTGCAGTGCTTAAATTCCTGCATAAAAAGGGCTTACACTGACTTAAATTTATGAAGACATATGGAAAATATTTTAGGACTATCTCATTCTCCCTCCATACACTATGGTAAAAATGTTGAAACAAGGATGATTTTATAACCATGAAAATTTTGTTGTAATTCGATAGGAAACTTGGGATTGGCAGAAGAAGCAAACGAAGGGATGAAGAAAGTTTTAAAAGCCGTGTACATAAAGATTAGAGCCGTTGTTTACTCAATAAAGAACCGTGGCATAGGTTAATTTTGTTGAAAGTTGTGTTTTTCTCCGTACCCGTCGTTCGTGCTTCACGATGTTTATCGTTCGGATTTAAAATTAATTAATTAACGAGTAATAACGCGAAAACTTAAGATTTTTATCATAAGCGAAGAATCTAGAAGTAATTAACTTATTCTCGGTTACTCGTAACTTGAATTTATTAAAGATTTATTAAAATCATCCAAGGAGGCAGGTTTCAATTATAGCTTCGCTCGCCATTTGATAAATAATGTAGAGTTGTTATCTAGACAGATCTGAATTAAAGCCACACTCAAGTTTAATGGGAGTTCATAGCCGGATTAAAAATCACAGCAACTTTGTCTGTCATTCTCTCTCTGCCATTTCTTTCCTCTTTACCTATGACCAAATTAATTTAAATAAATTTATTTTTTATTAATATTATTTTGGTTGAGGACAGTTTTGTCTCTGTAACCTATAAGATCTATGGTAACATGACCCTATCTTAGTTTTCTGGAAGCAGTCCCAGAATTCTCAGTTACTGCTCCATTAGCATTTAAGTTACGGTTACAGCTGGATATTAAAATACGAGGTGTTATTAAATACTATCGAGTTTTTTTTGTATAAACAAATGTAATACGGGTCGTGTCCTTCAGCGGGGATGTGTAAAGGACATTCATGCGTAACATATTGTAACGTTTAGCTCGAACGCGACCGCCGCCGCTGGTACAATGTTCTAGAAACCTGAGCGATGGCGTAATCGTCGGCGAGGTAATCACACTCATCTAGATCGGTTTAATTACGTTCGGTCGCTGATCCTTTATATTCGATGTTATTATTGCTTCGAATGTTCCAGAAGGGCGCCGGACTTCATAAATGCCGTCAGGGAGGACAGCCGGAAGACATTCTGTTATAGCCGAACATCGAGCAATGAACAGTTGGTGATATAAATAAATAGTCTTCGAATGGTGAACATAAATAAATGTAGTTATATATATAAATGTAGTGAAATAAATATTGTTTAAATAAATAATCTTAGTGTTTAAGTATTTAATAATATTTCTGTGATTTTTACACTTCACTTTTTGAATGAACGATACTGTGGTTTAAGGAAAATACGTTGAATCTGCTCATTAATAGTATTAATACAATAATTGACATAGCTTAAGATTTAACATTTATGTTTAATATAGAGATAGTGTCCCGTTTTCTTATAGACGATAAAGTTTAATTATGACTTGCTTCATTAGTCTTTGGCGAGTTTTAAAATTTATTTTGTTAACCTTTTGAAACATCTTTCTCCTTAAATGTTTTCATTTTGGGGCTGCTACAGATGGTTGTATATCTTTCTTTTGAGTAACGTCCAAAAAGTTTCAATATAGAATTTAAAGTGAAAGCAAAGTTTTCAAATAAAATAATGTTCCGTGCAGCAATTTCGGACACAGGCGTCTAGACAGTACGTTGGATGTGTTTAGAGGTTTATACACAAAATTACCCACCGAGGTTACTTGATTTCGTCACTTTAAACGAAGATATGAAGTTTTGGTCTGACTCAGTTTTACGCCACTATGCCCGAACAACAAAGCAGTGTTTGGAGGCAAAAATATACCATTTACCACTCGAAAACAATCATCCCAACGTACCTCTAGCGAGACCTATTGAAACTTTTTAGACGTTACTTGCAAGAAAGGTGTACTAGTACGACAATGTGTGTGTGCAGGAGCCCCAAAATGAAATCAAATAAGGCACAGGATTTTTAAAAAAATACGCAAAATAAATTTCAAAACCCACAATGATTCATGGGGCAAGGCGAAACTAAACGTGCCACTAAATTTATTAAATATAAAAGTTAAAACTTAAGCTATGTTCATTTTTGTTGTAATAAGCAGATTCAATATAATTTCCTTAAACAACAGTATTGTCCATTCAATTTTTTCCTAAAACATGTTATATTTGTTAGATGATTAAGCCTGCTTAAGGCCACATACAATATGTTCCGAAGTTTCTTCGTCCACGCTGAGTCAACAGACACCATTTTCAACTATACTAATCGTACTTCGGTAGTATTTCAGAAGAAAATGACCAGTAAAGATACCTGCCGTAGTTTTAAGGTCGTTTTTGCTGATAGCTAATAGCTGTTTGGTGTTTGTCGACGTGAACGACATAAATATCTTCGACTGACTAAGGCCTGGTTGTGTCTCCAATATGAAGCTATGTCTGAATCCTCGCCTTTATATGGCTTTTCAAGTATTTACAAGAAGATTCAGGATAGAACAATGACCAGTATGAATATCTCCCATAGTTCTAGGGTCCTTTTTGCTGAGAGCTAATAGCTGTTTGGCGTATGTAGACGAGGCTGAAATGAATTTCTTAGACTGACTAAGGCCCGGAATATCTATCCAATATGATGCTACGGTTGTCTTCTCCCAATTTTTTATTTTTTTTAGATGGTTTTTCAAGAGTACACAAGAAGATTCAGGCTCCATTTTTAGCGAGCTCATTTGCTTTTTCATTGCCTAGTACTCCCCTATAAGTTTGAATAACAAGGAAAAATCACGGCATTCTCTTTGTAGAAGTGAAATCGTAGCTTTGGCAAATATTAGCAAACCGGATCAGAAATTTTATATCTGGTCCCCCACAATATGGGGCTGTGTGCTCCACCTGCCAATTCCCTCCTACGCAGTCTCTCTCAATTTCATCTCTTGTTTCTTTTTGTTTGAGCGGTGGGCGCCCTGCCTAATTACTGTTCTGTAGCCGACATTGTTTTTGACGGGCGCTGCTGAAAAAACTGTCTTGTTCTCCCGTTTCAAGGTGCTAATGTTTTCACTTTGCGTATAATGTGGGAGGCGCTAACAGGAAATTAAATTTCTCCACTGAAGAAAATAAGCTGAGGTGTTTCTGCTCAGGACGTGGCGAACAACAGCGTAATTGAATGAGCCAGTGCCGTTCGTCACGGATTTCCTTTCGCGAGCATCATACACCTATAATTGCCTTTGACAAATCTACGAGATCTCATATTTTTCAAGATACAACTTCTGTGAAACATTAATAAATATTGAATGCGACGGAGATGAGAATGCTAACAATACTTAATATGTGAAAGAGAATGGGTGTTGCATCCACATAATGAGAAAAGTAAGACTTAGAGTCCAAACTCATAAGTTGGACCGGTTTATATTTTCTACAAATTATAAAACTCACACAAATGATGAAAAATTTCTACAAAATTCTTTCGACTACTTCTATGTATCTTATACAAATTCCATGTAGAAACTTTCTTGCAAAAGATTCTATATATTTCCAATAAAATTATAACAGAAACAATAATAATAATATTTTGTCGGCTTTTCAACTCGGTTTGAGTTATAGTCTTTTTATTTAATACATATTTACAGTTGTTGTCACATTTATAAAGTATTTGAACACACTTACAAACACCCAAGCCTCTGGTGGGAATCAAACTCACGACTCCAGTGTGAGCGCTTCGGGCGTTGTTCTGGCTCTGCCTCAACACGCTTGACCACCGAGGCGGCAATAAAATTATAACACAAACATACTATGTAAATAGCACTTGATACTGACACATGTCAATTAGAATTTTCGTGTCTTAGGGCTTAGGTCCATGATTTCCACCTGCTAATATAGTTCCTAATGAATTTATCGGGCTAATAAATAAATTTCATATAGTTCCATCTGTTAATAGTCGTCATGTACCTTAAAAATACATTTATTTGCAAACTAACTTTTCAGCAAGTTCAACTTCCATAAATTTATTATACTTCAACTTGAAATAAAACATTATTTCAAAATTTATCTTGAAGATCTTTATGATTTATTAGAAATGCATCATATTTCAATTGAAGTGTTTTTATTTCACTATTTACACTTTCAGTTTGGGATAGAATTCCACTGTATTTTTTTCCCATATTTCATTCTTCATTGTCCAATTACGTAGTTTCATTTTTTGCTTTACTTTCTATTATCCTCATGTATTTAATACAAGTTTTCAATTACATCGGGATACAATGCCAATAATCTCCGTCAAATAAGTATGGACTGCAGATTTCTACACTGGTGCCAATTCAGTGGTTATGTTGAAAATACTGTTATACAGAGGCGGCAATACCGCATGGAAAGGGACAGGATGCGGAAAACAGTTGAGCATCAGTCCATACTTTTTTGACGGAGAGTATAATAGAATTAACAGTGGTATTACTAATAAAGGCGATTTAACACAATATTTAATGACGGAATAAGTGAATTACATATTTAGTTTAAAATCAATGTTTTAAACTAGTCGAAATAAATCTGCCGAACTATTCTGAGCCTGGGCTCGTACATGAAGGACCAAAGAGACGATTGGTAGATTGCATAAAAGACTTTCTTCAAAGGTTGCCTTAGATAAAATAAAATAAAAAAATCTGTTGTGGCCAGCACAATACCTCTCGCCACTTCCTTTTTTGGTTACATAAGTATAGGGCGCGAACAGTCATGTTACATTGTTGGCCTTGACAAGCAGATGTGGGGGCCCGTTTCAGAATGATAATTAGTCAGTATGTTTCATTCAGAATTTCAAGATTTTCTAAATACACGTAGTTAATTTGTCACTAGGAGTGTGGAATTTACTTGTCGAGGAAAATAAACCATATGGAATTGGAAAATCACTAAATTTAGAATGAGAAATTATGATACATCTATATACATAATTACTAGCTATCATTCTGACATGAGTCCCCATATCTGCTTGTCAAGGCGCCCTATTGTATTTAACATTTCTTGTATACCTACATTCTACACCAAAAATTGTACTTACATATATCTATTCCTTATATTTAGATTGTTTAATTTTAAATTCATTATATGAAGAAATTTTGTCCTCTTCTAATTTTTCGAAATGTTTCCAATTCATTGTCAGGATTGACTGAATTTTTGAAGGATATATGTAATAGACCTATAATCTTAAATATTTAACTACTAATACATTAAGAAATAATATAATGTATATGTACTTCCCAGAAAAACTCTTTAGCAATATCTATGAATTTCTGACACTGACATTTATCTGTCAGTTACAAACAGTTCAACTGGTCAACTATTTTCCATGGCATCCTTTCCTCTGTAAAATTTATTATAACGTTATTTTATTTATTATATTTCTTTTATCTCTAAATCCATAGAATATATAATAAAATATTTAAATGTATCAGATAAAGAATTTAATTTTCTTTAATATTACCAAGAAAAATTTTCAAAAAATATTATTTAGAAGATTTTTTTTCAAGAATCTTCTACTTCCGGTTGTCCAATTGTTACCAAAACCTTTTCAGATCTTCCCATGAATGTCCGATTGGAAAATACGTAATTAAACAATTTTTAAGTCTTATAGTTTTTGAGTAATCGTCCTTCCAACATCCTACATACATACACACACACATACATCCACACACACACACACACACACACACACACACACACACACACACACACACACACAGACATCATCGTAAAAATGTGAAAATCGGATTGTAGGGACCTTAAAACGTGCTTATTCAATAAAATATGGATATGTGATTTTTAGCATGAATGCAATACCTCTCTTAGCGAGAGGTAAAAAGTGGATTACCAACATACACTCATTTTATAAAAAAGAAAAATTTGTTTAAATTCTATCTCTGAAAATTCTGTCGATAAATTTCATATACATATAAACTGTCATCGTCTTGACGAAAATTAGCATTGAATATAACAAGGTGAATGTAAGAAGAGCAAAACCAAAGATAATAAGGGTAGCTGCCTGGTGGCGTCGCAACGCAGCCCCAACTCTAAGTGACACCTTCGTTCGATAGATGTCTCTGCCGTCCTAAAGTAGCGTTGCCACGTGTCTGATTGCATTTTAATTCCGCGAGACCACCAATTGAACGAATGACACGTTCTCGACGTCGTCTGCAAAATTAATCGACAGCTAAACTACTATCATTCAGCAGTGTCATTTTGTTAGTTACAATACATAAATCCTATCAATTGACGTTTGGTTTACAAGTCATTTTTCATACTTAAGTGTTTGCTTATTTGTTTTTCCATCAAATTTTAATAAATATCAATATTAATAACAAATTTTGGTAAACAGAGAATTTATTGGAACAGGATAGAATAACCGCATTGACAAACTTCCATTTGCGTTCACTACAAATTAAAATCAGTATTTTAATGTAGAAATTAATCAACGTTCAGTGTACAGGGATGCAATAGCAATAGCGACGCGTCGCGGCGCTGCAACCTGGCCGTCCCTCTCCACAAAAAACACGTGCGTGGTTAGCGGACATCAGTGGCGCCTCCATCAGATTTTTTGTAGGATAAAAAACTTTAAATAAAGCTTTAACTGCCTTTGGGGAAAACGAATTATTTTAATTGGAAAAAAAGTAATTAAAAAAGTTTATTTACTTACATTTTATTAAGTGATTTGCTTAATTATGTAATTAATTAAATTAGTTTTACACGTAGAACATCAATGCTTTCATTATATTATGTAAATTTGAAATATTATTCCTATTATTTTCAAAATAAATCATTGAGTTTTAACTTTTGATTTAATTAACATTTTTTGGCAGCTCTATTAAAATTTGTTTAGCTTACTTTATTATAGGGATCTATGATAATGTTGCTAGGTAACAATACATAAACATTTCTCACCCATGGGGTGGAAGCGTGATCGGTCATTTCCCACCCAAAGGTTTGGCATTGCAGTTTGCTCATTTCTTCTTATTCCTTGCCATCTTCCTAGCGTCTTGATTCGTCTTGTGTTTCTTCTCCAACATCTTCAGTATTTCTTTATCCCAGTTGTCTTTAGGCCTTCGTCTGTGTCTTTTTTCTACCACGTTCGTCAACCATATTTGGCCATCTTCGTTCAAACCGATTATGTGGTCCCACCAAACTAACTGTCCGTGCTTGATGAAGTGCAATAGTTGTTCTCTAAATAATTCATTTCTGATTCTATCTCCTAGTATTCTTCATAAATATTTCATTTCAAGTGCTCGAAATTTACTATTTTACTTTTTATTGTTCTAGACAATACCCAAGATTCATGTTAAAATGTATCTGTATATTGAATTGATGAGCTCTTGGTAGAACAACCACAGTCCGTATATTATAAATATGAGTTACATAGAGCGACATGTACTTTGTAAAACGGTTTCTCGCAAAAACGTATTTTAGTTACAAGTAATTACATTTTAAAGTTTGAGCGTTGCTACAAAAACGTCCTGGTCCTATTACAATATCTAATTATTCTGTAAGTACTCGATAATGTTTATTATTCTATATCTTACCATCCATTAAATAGTTTTCTATTATTTAAACATGATACTGAGTTAAATTAAGTTACACATATCAATAAGAGTAAGGAAGCTAGAAAGTTGTTTCTTTGATTATCTCAAATAAAAAAAAAAATCGGATGTGACCAGCACACTATCTTCCGCTAATCCTATGTATTCTGCACAAATTTCAAACATAAATTTTTATGAAAAAGCTTCTATAATTCCAGTAAAATTATTTCACAAAGAAACTATGTAAACTGCATTTGACAGTGACATCTTCTTCTTTAGCTTTTCACATTTGTTAGGGGTCGCTATTTTTGTCCTCAGTCAGTTCCATTTCTCTCAAATATTCCGCAATACAGTCCTTCCATTTTATCTTTGGTCCTCTTCTGTTTCTTCTATCTGCTATTATTAAGCTGTTTATTCTTCTTCCAATATATTCTTCATCTCTTCTCATGATATGTAATCAATGTAATCCTCTCTCTTGTATCTTTCTAGAAACTTCTATCAATTGAGCCATTTCTATAACCTCATTTCTTATCCTATCTTTCCGTGTTTTCCCCAACATCTATCTCAACATCCTCATCTCTGACACATTTCTTTTCATTGATACAGAAATTTTGCCAATTTGAATTATCTGATATATTACCAGTGCCCATAGTTAGCATAGCTATATCTATTAAGTTAAAAAAAGGAAACAAACCGTATATAGTGAATAAAATATTTAATATCTATCTATAACATAAAATGTCAAAAAATGATATTTAACTGCGTTTCTTTAAAAAAAACTGTTGAAAACTTTAAATGAAGATACTTTTGGTTGACCAATCCAGCTCTTCATATAGATGTAAAGTAGAGGAATACGAAAGAATTATAATTTTTAGAATTATAGTGTTGGAGTTATCATCTATGAAAAAATTGTCACACACAAATACACACACATATAGACATCATAAAAATGGAAAACTCGTATACTAGGGACCCTAAAACGTGCTTATTCACTAAAAACTCACCATGGAATTATTTGAACAAAGACAATACCTTCCTTACCTAAATGTGGCGGAAGGTAAAAATATAATAAAATAAATAAATATATCATCAAAGCATATTACCCATTCTTGGGTGTGCCAATCTGCTTTGTACACAGTTTTCGGTATGATGATAACATATTTGTACCATGCGGGCGTTTACCAGGCGTCATCTCACGGGCAGTCATTGCTCAAAATGTAATTGTTCATCAATATTTATTTTTCTATTTCTAATCATCAAAATTAAGTAACACTATAAAAGTAAGGTAGTTAGATAATAAAAAAATAAACTAAGGTTTTTGCTAAGAGGTCTTCAATTGTATTAAAACAGTTTATAATGTAATTATTAAAGTACAGTTTGTCTAGTTGCTTATAAAAATACTGTCGGTATTATTATTGTTATTATTAACATTATTGTTAACACTTACAGTTGTCGATTATCACGCCTCAATCAATGTTATTGATTCTTTTTGTTGTCAATAAAACATTTTCAGTTCCAAATTAAATGCAACTCCTGGTCTGTCTCCGTTGGCGTATCTGGTTGGTTGGTCGTGAATTAATTGCAGGTTTTTTTGGCTTGTGTCTTGCTGGCTTATAAAAATGCATAATCATTATGTAATTGATATCAATGCTTATTTTTATATTTCATAACATTTAGTATAAATACTTTCCTAATATTTAAACACAATCATGAGTTAAATTAAACTGCAGAAATATATAAAAGTAACGAAGTTACAAACTTTATTTTTTCATTATCTCAAATAAATAAAAAAATGACTAGGATTATTTTTGCTAAAAGCTCCTGTTATCTTTATCTACATAAATATATACGAGGCGAAAGAAATGTGTGGCGAGGGATGATTATTGGGTAACAATTATTGTGATCCGGATGCGCTATTTCGTTACCGAAAATCGGTCACTTTATTATGTAAAGGAGTGAGGAATATTTGTTGTCTGTAGAGTAGTAAGAATGTTGGTATTATTTTCGTTTTATGTACTAAGTGGTGTATGCGTGATTTTTATGTACCTATATATCCCCGTTTTCGTGATTGCTGTAAGAATTGATTAAAGAAGCGAGACAAAATATAGTGCGTGTGAAACTATGGATGGTCGGTGATTGAATAGTGTCTGTTGGTAGAAATAGTAACAACTAGCAGCAACACTCGCCTACACATACGGTTTTGAATATTTGAATATTGAATTTGGTCGGTGTGTGCTTGGCGCGGCGCGCCCATGTCGCCGTCGGTCACATTTCAAATTGAATCGCCGGACGCGTCTGTTCTGTTCGATGTCCCAAACCGCCCCGCATCCCGAATCAAACGCCGCGGACCGCCGCGTATAATGAATGTGTTCGGTGGTTTCGCAATTACATAGTTTAATTCAAACGTAATTTATAATTCGGCCATTGTCATGCTAGTGATGTGCTGGGCACTGTGCATGGCATGGCGGACGAATGTTTTACGTGCCCGCCTCGGTTATAGGTAAATTGTGTAGGTGTGGTGTAAAAACCGCGACACGCTGTGATATACAGGGTGAACCGACAAAAACACGCACTCACTCACACCCCACCAGAACATTTTCAAACACTGTTTAACCACCGCACTAATTTCCAATTTGTCGCCAAACAATTACGCAATTATTTCCCAACACAACAAAAAACTTTATGCTTTTCTGAAACCAGAATCTCATTCCCAGTTATCAACACTGTTTGCATGTGTAATTCATGCTATATTTAGAACTTTATACACAACCAATTAGAATACAAACCTCATTGACACGTGGGACACATTTAAAACTTATTTCACGATGCTCTACAAAAATAGCTTTAAGAAAAATTTATAATATTGTTATACCGGGAAATTTTCTAATAATAATATTAATAATGATAACAATAATAATAATAAAAACGCTTTAAAAGTTAGAGAACTAATTACTACAAAATTAGCATATAAAAAATTATCTTTCTTTTGAAGTACTATTCATTTAAACTTTGAACTACAGTGTTATTTTCTTAAATACCATTCATATATTATAAACGATTTTATATATTTATTTAAGTATTAAGGTCAGTAAGTGCTTCCTACCGGTTGAGGATGTCTACATCTCCAATACATCCAATACCGGTAGAAGAGCATTTACTAACCGCAATGCTTAATACCTTTTTTTGCAGGATCGACACACAAAATAAAAAAAGGATTTGGCCAGCACAATATCTTCTGTCAATTTAATGTATTTTGTACATATTCCATACATAAATTTTCTTGCAAAATATTCAAAATTTCCAGTAAAATTATTTCAGGAATAAACTATGTAAATTGTACTTGACATTGACATCTGTCAATTAGACTTATCTGAATATATTATAGTAGTTTCCGTAGCATAGCTGGCTGATTTATGAAATTTAATTTCTTTATAATTTTATATGCATAGAACATGATTGAAAAAATTCAATGAAACCGCGTATAGAGAATAAAATATTATTTAATATTTATAACGTAAATTGTCAAAATATGATATTTAACTGCGTTTTTTCAGGAAAAACTATTAAAAACTTCAATTAAGAGTACTTCCGGTTGACCAATTATAACCAAAATCAACTCTCCACATGGACGTACAGAAGAGGATTACGAAAAAAATATAATTTTTGGAATTGTAGTATTGGAGTTATCGAAGGAGAAATTTTTGACAAACACACACATTTAGGCATCGTCGTAAAAACAGTAAATTTGTATTCTAGGGACCCTAAAACGTGCTTATTCATTGTAAACTCATCATCGATTTTTTGATCAAAGACTATACTTTTCTTACCTAGGTGACGAAAGGTAAAAAAATAAGTTTTAAAAATTATTTAGACATTAAAAAAAAATTAGTTGTCATTTTTAAAGGAAGCTTTGATCGTAGTTTTTTAGTCAGTCGACGAAATTTATTTCACCCTCTTCGACAAACGCCAAAGTAGGTATGTTAGAACTGTAACGTCTATATAAGATTGGTATAGCTGAAAACAGTATCTGTCGACTTTGTGAATATGACGAAGATACTTCGGTACACATTGTATGTGAATGTGTAGTTGTGGCTGTAATGACACTTAACCATCTAGGTAAAAGGTACTTCACGGCAAATTATTCCCGAAGCAGCAACTGGCTTTATGAGAAATCTTAGACTGCTTCCAGAAAACTAAGATCGGGCCATGTTACAATAGAACAGTAAACGATTCAAGTATTAAATACCGAAAAAATATTTTAGTAAGTACCTAGACTTCAACCCAAAACTAAAGGAATTTTGAAACATTACAATATTTAGTTGAGCAACTAGCTATTCATCTTAGAAATACTATTGTATCCCTTAGAAATATCTATTGTATCCTTGGCAAAGTGAACCCGTTGCTGGTCTTTTTCTCTCCTCCGAAGGTATATAAACAAATGGCATTCCGATTCCGGCAGGCGCCTGAACTCCAGACGGTACTTTCCGGAAGTCGCGTGTCGGTCGGACTCCGGTGGGGCGATGGACTTCCGCCATTACCTTCCGCTGTGCGACCCTATTCCGGTAAAGTGGAAACCGATGTGCACCTCATTGCCTCACACCTGCTGGCGAGCTCCTGCTGCCACAAACACTCCTGCATCCAAATCCTGCTGTTACGATAAGGAATCATTTTCGCTTCCTAAGTCCCCACTGAGAGAACACTTACCTTTCAGGCTTTAACAAAGCTTTTGTTGGTTACCATGGATATATTTTAGTAAACACAAGACTAGACTCATAATAGTTCTTTAAAACCTACGCAAATGGTGAGATATTTCTGCAAATTTCTTTCGACTAGTTTAAAATATAGAGCCAAGCTCATAACCTTTTACTAAATATTAGTAACACTACTAATGATTGCAACTACTCAATATTAAATTATTTGCGTTCATAAAGTGAAATTAGTACAAGTATAACGTAGTAGTACCTAATAAAAGACAAATTTAGTAGTTATAATTAGTAGCAACAAAAGACAATTTTAAGTACTATTACCTGTCAATTAGAAGACTGTCGTGATAATTAAAAATTATTTAAAAAGATGTAAAGATGGATGGAGTATGAAAATATAGATTTTACAAGAAACATAATTGATTTAATCAGAAATGATATAAAACGGTGACAGATTAACGACTTTGCCGCCTGTAGACTGATATTAGTTCCCCCCTAAATGCAACAACGATTATAATTTTTGTGTAATTATGGATATTTATTATTGAAATCAAATTTTCATTATTGTAATCAAAAATCTCTGTTGTAATAAGAATAAATACACACAAGAACAATGATTATAATCAATTTTTGTGTGTGATTGGTCATTTTCTTTGTTGGAATCACATACTCATTATTGTAATCAAGCATTTCTTTGTTACAATTAAAAAACTTTAAAAATATCCTAAGGGGAGCAATATTATTTACTTTCATTAAAATACTACATCTTTTCGTATTTGCGAATGTACATTGCAAAAAGATTTGTGATGGATTTATTGACCTCAATGGAATCTTGTGGCCTCGATGGGTAGAGCGTCTCACTAGATATGAGAAGGTCCATGCATTTTTCACAAAATCATTCTTCGTTACTTTAAATATCATTGATCATTAAGGCATATTTCTACTATTTATACATATATATATTTGATAACACATAATTATCTCAAAATATGTTTTACTGTAGGCATTGGATTTTTACGAAGTTTTCATATTTTTGTAAGTTTTAAGTCTATATTTACAGAATTTTATAGAAATTTCTAAGCATTTGTGTAGATTTTATAATGTGTTGAAAATGTAAGCTGGCCGATCTAATATGAGCCTGGGCTCGTAAGTGGAAATGAAAAAATGCATGGAAGCTATTTATAAATATAATTCAGTTGGTAGATGTGAAACGTTTTCAGGAAATTACACACCAATATTGGAAATTCAACGTGTTGCAAAATGATGACATTACCTTTGTTCATGTTGATGACAGTTTGAATTTTGAACATGGCTGACAATGACAAGAATGATTTGTGCTGCACCAAAATTATTTTTGACTATTTAGCACACATGAATATTAAATAACTGTTATTTCATTTTCATGCGAAACAACAATGTGCATACAGTAACTGTTTACAAAGTTGAATTTGTATGTATGTGCCGCTAATTTTTATGTCAACAAATTACCTGATCGTTTTTTAACTCCCTAGCTTCATCAACACAATTATACGCAATTATATCATTAATTTATCGATGCATATTTTATTAATGCTTTCTATTCATACCAGTAATTGAATGCGTGCTGATGTTCGCGTTTATTTTACATTTTAATTTTTGAAATTTTTCACCATACAGGGTGTAGCATCGTTTTAGTTATCAAAATACAAATCAAAACTTTATAAATAACAGCTAGTTTTTAAATTGGTATCAAATTGTAATTGAACAAACCATGGGAAAACAAAATGACTCATTATAACATAAACAAATTTGACGAAATAACTAGCGCTAAAATGCAAAACATAAATAAAACCATATTTGCGTATGGTTGAAAGAAGAAAGGATAGAACAAGTACATACCTGTGGTGCACTCTCCACGCCAGCATTGAGTGCCCTTGAGGTGACGCCTGGTAAGCGCCCACACGGTACAAATATTCCATGATCACCGATATCTGTGTACACAGCAGATTGGCACACCCAGTAATGGGTAATATGTCGTGAAGATATATTTATTTTAGTAATTTAGAATAGCAAAGCAATTTCAAAAAAGAAGTTAGGAGCAGAATTGTCCAGGAAAAGACGGCCTGTAGTACAATACAGGAACTATTAACAGAGGAAGGATTATTAATATGGTACCTGAGACAAATGGAGCCCAGCGTGTATTAAGGCCCATGTACCGAAAACAACATTTGTGTAAAGTTAATACTTTACACACTGCAGACAATGTGTAAAGTAAACGATTTTCGTATTTTATTTTATTTACACATTACAGAGCTACCACCATCAATAGACGTTTGGCATTTAAATTGTCTTACCTAAATTTAGTTTTTTCTATACGTTCATGTTGGTAATACTGACAGAACTGCAGTATTCAACTTCAGATTTGTTATCTACTAAATGTGAACTCGGTATTTGGTGTTCAAATTGTCGTCTGCGCGTCTGTCAAATATCTAATTTGTTTCAGGAATTTTATTTAAAGTCATATAAAAAATAGTGTATGCAACTCAAGTGTAAACAATCTTTATGACATTCGGTCAATAATTTTCGTGACTTGGCAAGCCTCGTCACGAAATAGTTGTTGCATAAGTAACTATTATATTAGTAGACAGTGGTAATATAAACGTAAATCAGAAGTGCCACCTCATTTGCACGGCCCTATTGTCGTAGCTTTGAGTTTGTTGTGGGAAGTTGTTGCGGATATACCATTTTATAAAAACTTTCGACAAACAACCGTAAATTGTATTTTAAAATTTCTAATTTCCTATGTTTATATGCTTCAATTACTATCAAACAAGATCATTTTTATTGTTTTGAAAAGAAAATATTGAATAAATATAAGTTTTCTTATCCTACTACTATTGGGACACATAAGGCTCGGTAAATTTGATGCCGAAAAATATGAATTAAACTAAAACAATCTGAAAAGAACGTCGGAGGCATGATTTCGCCACAACTGTAATACAAGATGCGTCGAATGGCACCATGAAATGTGTGTTAAGGTTTACTAGAAAATAGTATATTGAAAGACAAGTATTACAATGATGCTTATTGTAATGCGAGTAAAGTTCGCGTAATGGGGTCATTTAAAAAAAATCGTTGTTTTTTTTTATAATATCATGAAATCCGTCTCATTTAATAAATATAGTAATATAAAATAACATGACATATGCGACTTTTTATTCATAAATTTGCTAATAAACTTTCGCGGTTGTAAAATTCGTGACATCACGGCTTGTTACTCACACAAAGACATTCCCCTCACATACACACAACGGTCCACGTGGTATCCGTTTGCTGCTGTAAACAAGCTAACAAGCTGACAGGTGACAGCAGACTTAAGAATAAAGGTATGTAAATAAAAACATTTATTAAAATAAATACCAAAAGTTGTATGAAATATGTTTTTCGTTAACAATATGTTGCTGTCACAAAATCAAACTGAGAAGTGATAACCCAAACAATCATAGTTCCGAACACAACCAATAGAGGGCTGCTGCCGCATCTGACAAGCCGTGACGTATAGCCGTGACGTCAGCGTCCAAATATTTGAAATTAAAAAATCATATCTCTGATTTTAAAGACTTTTAAGGTGTAAATCATACACCTACATATTTAATTTGACCTATTCTTTCAAGAAAAAATAAATTCGAAAATGTGAAATGACCCCATTGAGCCGTAGACGATTTACGCAAAGTACGAGTATTACAAATGGACATTGTCATTGCAATGTGTTTATCATACTATTTTTCCTATTTTACATTAATTTACTTTCATTTCAAAATTATTATTGAAAGAAATATTAAAATATCAAAGTTGGTAACAATAACAGTTTCAATAAATTTAATTTATATTGACATTTTGAACTTACAAGTTGGAATAAAGTTAAAATTTATATTTATTATGTTATGAACCTACAAATAAATACTTTTAATTTTACTTTAAAAGAGTCTTTACTGTTTTATGTAAACATTTTATTATAAAAAATCTAATTAAAAATATAATTAATGAGAGGTAATGACAAATAGAATGAAAGATATTTATTTGACACTTAGACTAAGTTACCAACATTTAACAATCCCCATAAACATTTGTATAAAATTGTTCATTGCAACACTGTTTTTGACAAAAACAGTTGTACAAAATTCACTTTATAAACGCGAAATAGGAAAAAATGTTTATATAGTAAAAGAGTAATACTTGTTGATTTTTCTGAAACTGTTTAATTTTCTTCAGTGGCCTTACTATACTACCACAGTGTAATAAGTCCCAAATTTATTGGATTTACAATAAAACTAAGTTTAACATGATCATGACTTTTTCAATAAATTTTACTAATTATTCAAAATATTTCAATATTAACTAAGGAGACTCTATTTACCTCCATGACCTTATTATAAAACCTACATACATATATTTGACAGAATTGACTAATGCTAATAAATGTAGATAGTAGCTTGCTTAGATACACGTTTACTTATAATTTGTTTATTTCTATCTCCTTCTCCTTGATTTTTGCAGTCACCTATACAATCCCTGATAAATATTTCATCATCTTTTGTAACGCACAGCAATCTTTTCATGCGTTGCGACTGTGAGATAGCGCTACCTAAAAATGTTGACCTGCACATGGAGAGAGTTAATTATTCCGAGAATGAGGAATATTATCGAGACAGTTGTATGTGTGGCCAGCCAGCAGGCCTTGATCTTTCTTATCAGGAGCGACCCGGCTTGTTGTGTTCACTTTCATACCTTGCTCTTTCCTGGTAGCGGGATATATTCATGCTTTATTATCGGGAGGTTCCGTGTGGTTAATACCAAGGATAATGGTTAGTGATAACCGGAATTACCCGGGTTACCTGGTGATTCTCGACATTTCGATACCCGACTACAAATTCTAAAGAATATTTGAAAACTAAAAAAAATCTGATGTGGCCACCACAATACCTCCAGTTTAATTTAATTTTTATTCATGTAAATACTTAAAATTAAATTTAAATACCGGGTTCATTCCCGACCGACGCCAAATATTTCGCATTTTGAATGGCACAAAAATGACCCCTGTGGTGTACTCTTTTTAAACCAAGGGTAGCGGGAGGTAAAAAAGTCTTATTGTTTGCCTCATTCGTAATGGTTCGGCCAGATTAAATTTTCAACAAATAAATGATAAAACCAGCGTTGCCAGACGTCCCGCTTTTTAAGATAAAATAAATTCTCCCGCGTGGGACAGTTAAATTCACGCCTTTTTAAAAACAATACATTAATTACTAATGAGCATAAAAAACTCTTCAAGACGTAAATTTTTCAGCCAAGTACAAATAGGCGATTTTCTGGAAAAAATATTGTTTAATATAATAATTATATTGCTTCGATAGCTAAGTAGTAACGTGTGTCCCATAAGTTTTGGCAAAAATTTCAACATTTTTTTATGTATTAAAAAATGCATTTACTTAAAGTTTTGTTATAGTTAATAATTAACTGCTTCATAAGCAACAAAATCATGAATTTAAATTACATAAAGAGGGCCGTGTTCTTCCACAAGGCGCAACTTTCTGCGGACACCTAGGCATTAGGTTTTTGGACAACTTGGGGAAATCAATGTAAATGTCGTCCAAAACCCAATGCTAGGGTGTCTAGTGGAAGAACACGCTCATCTTTATTTAATTTTGTTGTTTATGAAACAGTTAATTATTAATGGCCATTTGTATAGGTTATAGTTAAAATATTAACCATTGGTTAAATTAATAATATCATATCGAAAAGAAATGTCAAATGGGTTGTTAAATATTAGTGTCAAAATTTCGATACGCACTTTTTTACCTCTCGCTAAGAGAGGTATTGAATTCATGCTAAAAATCGCATATCCATATTTTAGTAAATAAGCACGTTTTAAGGTCCCTAGAATACGATTATAACATTTTTACGATGATTCTCTTTCTCTCTCTCTCTCTCTCTCTCTCTCTCTCTGTGTGTGTGTGTGTGTGTGTGCGTGTGTGTGTGTGTGTGTGGATGTGTGTGTGTTAGGATGTTGTAGATACTATTTCTCAAATTCTATAAGACTAAAGACCTATGCAACAACGGATTCCTCAATGTAACAGTAATGGGAAGAGTTGAATAGGTTCTGGTAACAATTGGACAACCAGCTGTGGTAGTTTCTAAATAAAAAATTTCTAAATATTATTTTTGAAAATTTATGTTACAACAAATAATAAAGATAATTAAATTCTCAATCTGATACATTTAATTTTTTTTTATTATATCTCCTATAGGTTTAGAGATATTGTATATAATAATACAGAATAAATGTTTGTAATTGGCAGAACGTGACAGATAAATGCATTATGTCAGTGTCAAAAATCAGCAGTTTTACCAAGAGTTTTACTAACATTACTGGAAGATTTTTCTGGGAGGTACGAGTACTTTCGTCTACTATCTTATTGTATTATTAATTAAATATGTATTTAAAATTACAGGTATATTAATATTACATCCTTAAGAAATACTACTAATATCGTCAATGAATTTGAAGAATTTTGAACATATTAGAAGAGTAAGACAAAATTCCTCGTAGAACGAAAGAAGAGATACAATTTCAGTTATTTGTGTGTACAAGAAATGTTAAATTCGTTACTTATAGGGAGCGAGCAGTCATGTGACTTTGTTGGTCTTGGCAAGCAGATATGGGGATCCGTGTCAGTAGGACGGCTAGTAGTTATTTACATAGATGTTACAATTGTCATATGTCATAATTTTTCATTCAAAATTTCAAAATATGCTGATGGATAGAAAATCATGATGTTTTGAAAGAAAAATTATTATACTAGACACCTTTGTACATTATTACTAGCTGACACGGGTCCCCATATCTGCTTCCCAAAGCCAACAAAGTCACATGATTGCTCGCCCTCTATGCAACATAAAATGAAAATGGCGAGAAGTATTACAAAAGTTAAAGTAAATGCATTTTATATTAGAGAAAAAGATAATGTTGAAATATGTGCTAAAACTTGTACAGAATTTTGTAGAAATTTCCCAGCATTTATCTATGTTTTATAATTGAATGAAAACTATTATGAGTCTGGGCTCATACAAAATTTTGTGCGTAGAAATTTATTCTTGCTTGAGGAAATTTGTATATTTCGCAATATATTTTTTGGTGTTTTGCCTTCCGGGTAGAGTGGCAGGTCAGCAGTTGATTGGACACAAAGAGTGTTTTAGTGATTAAGAACGCGCGATATGTATATTTATAGCTGTTTATCTCCGCAATGTGTATTATTAATCACCGCTAAATGGTTCGAGGACGCAGTTTAGATGGAGGAGGGGGAGGGGACATTATCTATTGCTTGTTAACGGTATGAGCGGTGGCGGCGGATTGCACGGGTGATAACGGGGCAGGAGCGAAGTGACCCCTCGACCCGATCCCCTTCTGACGCACATGGTTTTAATTTTATATTTTCATAATCATAGTTTTATTATTCCATTACTTGCACAAAAGGAAAATGTAAGGTATTTATAGATGGTACAAAACACATCAAAAAGTACTTTATAATGATGAATGATCCTTGTCTTCTGAAATACCACGTGTCGACTCTTCGAAGAGGATGAAGAAACTTCGGAATACATATAAATATCTATTTTATCCAAATTTCTTTCTTTACTTATATGGCTAAATAAATAATATCTATCTACATACAATGGAAATACATGCCAAATTTCAATCAGATTTACAGGCCTACTCTACTAAGAACACATATAACGATATCCTTACCATACGACTGTCGTTAAGCATTTGGTTTAACGACGTTAATAACAACAAATGCCAAAAACCTATTCTACTAATCATGTCGTTATACGTTATGATTTTAATGATAATATTTAACTTCATGTTTATTTTTCATTTCAATATAAATTTGACATATTGATTCATCATGGATTTAAACGAAATGTAATACAAAGAATAATTTATAAGTAGGTATTCTAGAAATTTTCTACAAATCATTACTTCTTAATGAATTCCCCCATATATGAAGCCAAGGCGTATCGCAGAAGCCTAACAAGCAAAATTTTACAGGGGGCACAAAAATTCTACGAGCCCAGGATGCACAATAATATTATATCACTGAATACATATTTTTATTTCCGCGACCCCCTTCAGACTAGCGAGGAGAATAAGGTCCGCTGGTCGGGAAGTTGAAATTTAGTAGTAGATAATCGGATTTGGACAGGGAATTTGAATAAAACTACATTTAAAAGAAGAAATTGAAAACTTGTCATTTTACTAAAATTCTCTGTAATTCCGAATATCTACTTCTTAATTAAAAATTATAATTAATAAAATTGTAAACGAGTCAATAAATACACACCTGTGCCTGAGTGTCTGCTCGCGAATCTGGGGAACCGGCTTCGATCCCGACCGACGCCAAATATTTCGAATTTTAAATGGCACAAAATTGACCCCTGTAATGGGTAATATGCCGTGATGATATATTTATTTATTTAATACTTTAACGAGGCATGTGAAATTGTTCATAAACGATTTAAAATAACGGTACGTAACGATAAATATTTTAGCAGAATAGGGTTTTGGCAAAAATCGTTATTATAATTACATGTTTGCAGTAACAAAAATGATTAGTGCTTAAAGCCCTTAGTTAAAATAATAATAACAAGGACCATGGTCAGTCGTAATACTGGATGAAATCCAAAATGTAACAGTCGCTTACAAATGTTTAGCTATTTTTTTACTCACCTTATGGGCTTTCAAAGCTGTCGTGCAAAAAGCACCACAAAAGCACTAATTCCTTATTTTCCCCAAAATCACATCCCTACCGTTTCAACTGTATCTTATTGAAAGCTATCATTTATTTCGCACTATTCATACCCACCAGGTGTTCCCTGTTTCCCACGATATACGAGTGCGAGTATACCCTGTCTCTATACTAGTCCTAAGGGCACCAAGCACACGTATAGCCTCAAGTGGTCGCGTGCCCTTCAAAGCAGGCCCCACAGCGTACCTATGTAATTGTGCGAATAATGCGGGCCTGATGTATAGGATAGGGTACAGTTGCAGATGGACACAACGGTAACGGTTGGTGAATGAGGCTGATTGAAAATAAAAAGTAATTGGATTGATTGTTCTTGATAAGTACGATGAAGTGGTGCTAGAAAGATGGAGAATATTAAATACTAATTGGTCGTTATGAAGGGTATTGTACTATTTTATTTCATCAAAGTTTCGATGTTTTTCTTCAGGTCTTCCACACTTTAAAATACAGGGTTTTCGAAAAATGTTGCTTGTATTTTAATAACGAACGAATGTTTTAGTTATTGTCATAGTTAAAATTTCATTCTCTTTTAAACATGAAGCTTCAGTCTCTTTCGCATGACATCTTATAGTTAATTTCAGGAGCCCTAATTGTAGGTTTTGATGAATAATGAGTATAGTCTGAAAAATTGACTCTTGGGTCTAGCAATAAAACTATAAATATCGCCGAGAAGGCGTCACATAACTGTCAAGAAAAATGTCCTTTCGTAATTTCAATTTAATAGTAAATAAGCCTATTGCGATGCTTTATAATAAAGGTAAAAGAAAATATCAGACGAGTAATTTTAATATATGAAAATTGTTCTGTGTTGGTATTGTGCGGTGTTTACTGCAACGGTGAGGTAAGTGCCGAAAGGATGCTTTTCCGCCGGATATGGGAAGGCGGACGTCAGTTTCCTGTCCACCTCCTGCCGTGATTACAGGACCGGACTACATTACAAATTGTTGATAACACCGAAACAAAGAAACAAACACCTACAACTTTTTACCTCTCGCTAAGAGAGGTATTGCATTCATGCTAAAAATCGCATATCCAGATTTTATTGAATAAGCACGTTTTAAGATCTCTACAATCCGATTTTAACATTTTTACGATGATGTCTGTGTGTGTGTGTGTGTGTGTGGATGTGTGTGTGTGTGTGTGTGTGTGTATGTGTGTGTGTGGGATGTTGGAAGGACGGTTACTCAAAAACTATAAGACTTAAAATTTGTTTAACAACGTATTTCCCAATCGGACATTCATGGGAAGATCTGAAAAGGTTTTGGTAACAATTGGACAACCGGAAGTAGAAGATTCTTGAAAAAAAATCTTCTAAATATTATTTTTTGAAAATTTTTCGTGGTAATATTAAAGAAAATTAAATTCTCTATCTGATACATTTAAATATTTTACTATATATTCCATAGATTTAGAGATAAAAGAAGTATAATATATAAAATAATCTGTTGTAATAAATTTGACAGCCGAAAGAATGCCATGAAAAATAGTTGATAATTTAAATTATTTGTAACTGACAGATAAATGTCAGTGTCAGAAATAATGAATTAAAAATGTACTTGGAGAATCCCTTAGTTCTTGATCTGTGACTATTATGGAGATGACAAGTCTAGGTTGAAGGACTTAAATTTGTTTGACAATGTACACCAGTACTGTAGACTAGAGTAACTTTGAATTGCGAAAAAGCTATCAAATTCCTCTCAAGTAAGTTGTAAATATTGACAAAATCGGAGTGCAATCTATCCGTCACTTTATTAAAGGGAATTAGTGTTATTTAGATATAACATGTATGAAAAAATAAAATGTAAAAGAAGATATGTAAGAATAGATGCACAATCCATATATACATTTTAGACCGCCCAAAATTAATGTTTTTACTAGAAGAATATGAAGAGAAAGTAAACAACGTTGTTCGAATTGAAAATTGCAGTTACCAGCCTAATATTTATATATGGTAAACTCTACTTTGTAATTTATTGTAACATAATTTATGGTAAAATATCTTCATGTTGAGACATGCTATTATTGAATAATAAAGAAGTTTATACGTCATAGATTTATATGAATATATTATTTGTATTTATAAAAATATTCTTTGCTTTATGCATACAGCCAGGTAAAATATACGGCGAGAGGTTATGTGCTGGCCACATCAGATTTTTTTATTTGTATCTTAAAATATTATATTACAAACAGTGTCTCGAGGAGAACGATCAAAAACTTAACACAATTTTGTTAAGTAATACCCATGGGGAAATTAGCTTTTCTTTCTCGTTTTTTGTTAAAGGTAGATAGTTGAATGTTTTGTAGCCGAACAGTTAGGCTTTGTGTTTGTAGGTACGGCACAAAAAGCACAGAATGGGCAACCTGTTTATCTTACAAGCTATGTAAGTAGTTTCTTCCTCGCGGTGAGTGGTATGCAATTTAAGTTTCGCAAATTGGTTTCCTCTCTAGTTACGGCCCAAGGTAATCACGTGTCGTATCATAGGTAGAACCGGGAAGCTTATATCCAAACACTGCCTTATTCCATGGAGCAATCTTAGATTACCATGAAGCTGTGTATATTTTTTTTTTGTATTATGTTACTATCGGTCTCCTTTCCGTATGTGGGGTTCCGAACTATGCCATCTGTTCCACAGGGGTACTTAGATGCTAGTTTGGTAGCAGGGTTGAAGCGACGTGATCAGGCAGCATTGTCCGCAACCTCAGGCCCTATTCACCGGTCAATCAACGCCGGTACTTACCGCTCAATGAGGTCACGTGTTCGTGTGTTACATTACATCCCTTGTACTGACGCCCAAGGCCCGCAAATCCTCTTGCGCACGTTTGCCAGTGGCGGTGCCGAAGGGATCGTTACGTTATCAATCGGGGACAAGGTAAACAATTTGCTTAGCGTCATGGACAATGTACAAGATGAAATAGAATATAAAAAATTATATTCTTTGCGACCTTGGTATCCACGATTTATTAAATTTTGTAGATCTGAAGAACTGCTCACATAAGAAAGTTAACGTGGACCTCCCTGTCTAGAAGGACACTCTCCATATCTAAGCTACGAAGTTCCCTTGACGTCTGTTAATTATTTACCTATCTTTTTCTAGCCTTCAACGAGTACATTCTCCTGTTCACAATATTAAAGAATCATATAACAGCGCGATACACTTGGTGGTTTACGGAACCACACCACGACGCCTGTGGCGCAGTCTCCACGCCAGTAAAGAATGCCCGTGTCCTGACGCTTAGTAAACGCCGCACGGTACGAATTTGTCATCATCATTACCGATATCTGTACCATGCAGATTGGCACACCTAACAATGGGTAATATGCCGTGATGATATAGTTATTTATTTAGTTTCTAGTAGGATCCAAAATAAGTATTTAATACTCTGACCAGGAGAGTGTTGAAGACTAGCTATAAACAGGTAAATAATTCTCTGACTTTAAGGAGACTTACATACTGCAAAAGTAACCAATATAGACATGTCTTTAAACTGTGGATGGGATACTATAAATCACAGAATTAGTGACATTAATAGTTCAAAATGTCAAGTCGTAGCCACATATTCCTTAAATTTTACCCAAATTTAGAGTATTCCAGATTTAGTTTGACAAAGCAATCGTCTGCGAATTAGAATAGATCCATCAACAACAAATCCTTCTTTGATCAGCATGCATCGTACTTCTCCGGCATCAGCAATCATCACTTTCATTTTTCTCAATCGAACCTCTGTCGAAATCTTCGCATGATGCAACGCCCGGCCATTAATCCTGAACCGAAGGCGGTGTTCACGTGCGCTCAAACGAACACACGTGTCGCCAAGCAACGGAAAAAAGATGAAAGATCAAAAGATATTGCGGTCGATCACGGGTGCAGACCGCCCAGGGACATACGATTTGTTCACGAACCAAAGATCAGAATCAAGAAGGCTAATTAGTGTTTTGTATTTTCCCTCATAAATTTCAAATAATTAGACCAAGAATATAGTCATCAGTGGGCCAGATTATTGAAAGAAAACTGAAAGAACCACGAAAGAAAAAAAATACACATTGTCATTATTTACTTTACTAATGGTTAAAACTGAACATGGATTTATAATGTGTTCCAAAGTTTCTTAGTCCTTTTCGCAGAGCCGACAGACACTGTTTTCAGCTATACCAATCTTACATAGATAGTATTTTGGAGGACAAAGATCAGTGTAGATACTTGTCATTATTCTAAGATCCTTTTTGCTGAGAGCTAATAGCTCTTAGAGTCAGTTTTACAATCTCTGGTTCAAATTTTAACTGTCAGTTAAATAAACAAAATTGACACGATGTCAAATAACAAATTGATTATTGCTGTCAATAATCCGATTCAATATTGTTTATTTAACTTACAGTGAAAATTCTAGCCGGAGATTGTAAAACTGGCCTTTAGGCGTTTGTCGAAAAGGGGGAGGGATGAGGTGTCTTGGTTTGAGATGATCCTCCTCGAAACGAGAAAACCAATTTCGTGTTGCAATTTTTAAATGGTGTTCTATTCGTAAACGGCACAAATGGTTATCGGAAATGGTCGTTTTTTTGACACTTCATTTTCTTTTGACAATAAAGTAGACAATTTTTGCATTGCAAATTAAAAAATTATACAATTAAACAAATATATAACATTAAAACAATGTTGATATAAACGTCTAACATAAGGTTTTCCAAGGCACTCTTGTCATACGAGCCCAAACCCATAATAATGTAGGTCCTAAAAGTTTTGGCACAAATTTCAACATTTTTTTGTTTGTAATATAAAATGCATGTACGGAATGTTTTGTAATACTTAATAATTAACTGTTTTATAACAACAAAATTATGAACTTAAATTAAATAAAGATGAGCGTGTTCTTCTATAAGGCACAACTTTCTACGGACACCTAGCATTGGGTTTTGGACAGTTACATTGATTTCTCGGACTGCACACAGAGCAACTCCGAAATTAAGGGAAATGATACTAACAATATTGTAAAGGTCCCTAAACGACAATCCCATAACCTTCCCCAGGCTCGTCCCATAGAAGGGTTTTGAGCTCTTTTACATTGAAAAGTTCACGATGGAGGTTGGAAAGCCCAAAATGCGGACGAACTTCAGCCCAGAATACACAGAAATTCAGAAAAATCCGAGAAATCGATGTCCGAAACCCAATGCTTGGTGTCCGTAGAAAGTTGCACCTTGTGAAAGAACACGTCCATCTTTATTTAATTTAAGTTCATAATTTAGTTGTTTATGAAACAATTAATTATTAAGCATAATTTGAATATTTTAACAGTTTTTCTTGAAAAAACGCTGTTAAATATCATTTTTTGACCTTTTATGTTTATATAAATAAATAAATACAAGAATATGTTATTCTCTATTCGATTTACTTATATATTTTTTCTTCATATTCAATGAAATTAGAGATAAATAATTATAAAGAAATAACTTGCAATCTAATGCTGCATGCTAAAAGCTGCACCATGGAAACAGTTAGATTATTCAAATATTGCTAATTGACAAATGTCAGTGTCAAATAAGATTTACGTACGTAATATCTTTGTGAAAATATTTTACTGGAAATATAAAAATGTAAAAAAATTCAAGGTGGCAAAAACAAATCACATAAGGTAATAAAACAGATTATAGCCATAAGTCAATTCAGCAGATTATTATGTTATAAATATAATGCTATATATGTTTTTATTTTCTACTTCTTATTTTAAGAAACCTACTGTTCTTTTTAGGAGTAGTTCAGGACAGTTCAGTACGAGGTAAGATTAGTTCATTTCTCCCCTAAAAAGGAAACACCCATAGAATAGTTTGTAAAAAAAATTCTGTGTGGAATTTGTACAAAATACGTAGAATTGGCGGAAGGTATTGTGCTGGCCACAACAAATTTTTTAAGTTTTAAGTCTATATTTAAAGTAGCTGCAAAAAAATTGTAGAAGTTCTAACCATTATTGTGTAGATTTTATAATTTGTAGAAAACGTAAACCGACCGAACTATTATGAGTTTGGGCTCTTATGCATGAACCCAATATTAATTTTTGTCCCTTTTGTTGCAGGTAACAATACACGGAGGCTAAGAAAGTTTACTCAATCTATATGTGTAAGTATAGTAAATATTTGTGTAATGAAACCGTTTGTAATAGCAAATTAATTCTGTTGTGGTACAAACAAAAAGCACTTGTTTCTCGCCGCAAAAGCTGGGCTTATTTTGCTACAAATAGTAAATATAAACAAATGCTAATTTATTTACCACATGAAGTGTCTTTATAGCTGCCGTGACGTCAGTATCATAACTCTTGGGCGAAGTGAGTTTATTTATAATTTTATAATGCAACCACTTTTAAAGTTGTAGCACGTGTAGTTTGTTCAATGTCGTTGCCGGTTCGCAAATTCATAAACGGCGAACAATTCATCGTTCTCGGAACGCATTGAGCATTGAGAGGTAAAAAAGAGAGTACACGACAAGCTAAAAATATTCCTGGTTGACTATAACTCGTCAGTAAAGTACTGAGTGCAGTCACGAATGAGGAAAAACCAGCGTTTATTATGATGCTTTGCGCGCTGAGAGTAATTCCAACTTGAACACATTGTGCCGAACAATTTATTAAACAATCCGCTTCTTGGCTCCATGTCAAATAACAATGTTGATGACTGCGTCGAGTGGTTTTTCATTTACTTCGCGGAATAAAGTATATTGTACAGCACGACACTTTTTCACGAATAAAATCTTTAACGCTCCTCATATATTACTGGACTTTGTACTCGTTACGCTGTTTTTATAAATTAATTTTAACTAGGTATTCTCGGGAAACTAAATGTGGTTTCTAAAGCGGGATCATAGTACCGTATCAAAATATATTCTGCTTTTGTGAGCGCCATATCTTTACTGCTCTGGCCCGCCCAACGTTCGTTTGGGAAAATGAATTTTAAAAGCGAACAAACTATGAGGATATATTCTCTGGAATTTTCTATTTTATGAGTATGATCATATTTTCTATTTATTCATAGAAAAACTATATAATTATTTTGACCCCTTTATAGATACTGGATTGCTGGGTGTGTTATATGATCGATTCTGGTTCGATTCAGACCGACATCAAACATTGCATTTTTGTAGGATAATGATTGGCTTAAGTTTAAGTTTGGTTTGTAGCATTTTTTGATCTCCAAACATGAGCGCCGCCTTTTAAAAAATCTTATGGGGGCAAAAAAGGCACCAACCCAGTATCGTACGTAGGACCATTGACACCAGAGTATCCCCCCGCAGGCGATTTTTTTTTTAATTTGCAAGATCAAGAGCTCCAATTAAAACTTATAAAATCGCGATACAAATATATTTTTTCTGAAAATAGGTTACATGAAGCAAATTTTCTTAAAAAAGATATTAGGCATAATCAGCGGCAGCTGCCTGTCTTATAAACAATAATATAATTATAATATGTTAAATAAACAAAATTTGCGTGCAAGCAAACTATCTACTCACTGATAGTAGTGCGTAGAAGTACGATGTGAGCAAAACAAGTTGAAAAGAGATAATATGCACTTATTTAATTCGGTGGTGGACGCTGCTACCATAACCATATATGTAGCGTTGCAAGGCATATTTCGATGTTATCGCACAAAATCAAACTTGTACTTTATACCTACAGCTTGGCTCGTCAAATCGTTGGCCAGACTAGCGGCTCGAAAAATACTTAAAAACTTAGAGAGAGGCCTACTGGATCAATATTGAAATATGTGTTTATGTTGTATATTATTTCTGAAACAAAAGCAACTCAACAAAATATTTCTAACGGGGCAGCGGGGAGCGTGCCCCATGTAGTCGGCGCCCATGTCCTCAAAAAGTTAGCCCTGTGATGCTCTTTCCACGACACCTTTGGCACACTAAGAAATGGGTAATGAGCCGTGAATTATTATTATTATTATTATTCTTATTATTATTATTTATTATTATTTTTATCCAAACCATACGAGGCCTGTCTAAAAAGAATCCGTCCTTCGACTGGGAAAAAAATATTACGTACCTGACAAGAATGGAATTCCCCTTCAAAGCAGGCCCTTTGCGCCTCCATATATTTAGTCCACTGATCCTTCCACTGCTGAAAACACATCTGCCTTCTTTTGGAATGGTCTGCAACTCCACCGTCGCGTTCTTCATTATCTCTTCTCTATGCTCAAAACGGGATCCTTTCAGTGGCTTCTTTAATTTCGGAAACAACCAGAAGTCGCAAAAAGCCATGTAGAGTAGGAAGCGATTTTCGGTAGCGAAATATCGCATATGGTCCATAATAATGAGAGTGGAGGTAGTCAGCTGAGCTTTTATTATTTTTGTTATTATGCAGAGAAGTGGCTTACCTAAATTGTATTTATCCTGAAAACAGCACTTTTAGAGCAGCTGGAGTTGCTTCAGCTTCTCTCGTGCATTCCTCTTCTAAGTAGGCGCACGTGAGTAGGTGGGACATAGTTTGTTCTTGATCACAATGACATAAAGTGGATTCTACTTGATACCCCTAGTTGTATATGTTCACTCCACATTTTCCTACTTAACGCCGTAGGTGCTTGAAAGTTTTCCAAATGAGCTATTTTTGGTCATTGCCTGGTGGTAGGTTCTCCCGTTGCTTTATTTTCTCGTCTCAACCTTCATTAAGCATCTTTTTGCAGTCCTGGTTTCTGATATTGGGATATTTCATTAAGAATGCGAACCTGGTGGCAAAATTTGGAACTAATACCAAAGGAGCAATTTTATTTCATTCGTACGTTTTCACATCCGCACGTTGTTTATATAGTGAAAATAGAACTAATATCTACAATTAATTAAACTACTATACTATTATATAATATTTGCTGTAAAACTGTACCTAAGAAAAAAAAATTGGAAACAACCTAACAACTACTAACTAAAGTTGCAATGAGTTTTAATAATATAATAATAATAATAAAATAATAAAAAAATTATAACTAATCTACCGCTACAATTAATAAAATAAGATACAAGGCATTATACTCTACCTTAAATAATAATAAACACTGAGAGAAAAGTCAAAATACAAGAAGAATCAAAGAAAAACTATTGACATCAATGATACGGTTATGGAAGCTACGCAAAAGTGCTCCCGTGTTGAAGGTTTGACGATAGTACACAACGCCGTCTCTACGTAGTGAAATAACCCAATAAGCCGTGGATATACAAAAATAATTATTTTTCTGAGCTTTGAAATGTATAGACCACTAAAAATAAAACTGACAAGTGTGGAAGAAAGTCTACAAAAGTTCATAGAAACTTTAACTATTGATGTATTGAACTACAGTTTGAGAAATAACTTTCTTTCTGCGTTTAGAATGATTTATAAGTACACACAACAATTAATTAAAATGACAATCAAATGTTGTCATGTACAACTACTACTTAACTCCAAATTCATGAGAACAAATCCTCGGATTGAGTCTATCTATTGACAAAGTCTTTCTGCTCTAACTTTTGACACCAATAAATTTAAAGTACGATCTTTAGATTTATATTTGTAAGGTAAAAATATAAACGTTTCTAACTTAAAAGTGATTGCTGAATAGAACCCCAACTTTTCAGCATGTAGATTACTTTTTGAAAACAGCAATTAAGAAGGTAAAATTTACATCCATCATACGTGTCAAGTAACAAAGCCCTAGAGAAATGATTACAGAGCTTGGGGAATGGATTGCACACGCACGTTGTACGTTTACCTCGAAATGATGGACAGGAATACGGGGACAATTGTATTTGGCCACGTGTACACGCGTACTTTCAATGCCCGTAATGAGCCGTTGGGAAAAGTCCCTATGGATGGGGCCCCTTATAATACCCCTGAACCTGAGATGGGTGACAATTTGGATGGTGATGAGAAAAAGGATCATTATTAGATTTTAGTTTTTATCTACCCCAAAAAAGATAAATTAGAAAGAGGATTAATATTGTATAATGTTGAAAAACGTTTAAAATAAAATAATTTTATCATCCCGGCATATTACCCATTACTGAGTGTGCCAATCTGCTTTATACGTATATATTGGTAATGATGATAATATATTCATACCGTACGGACGTTTACCAGGCGTCACCACACGGGTACACATTGCTCACGTGGAGAGTCCACCTCAGGGGTCACTTTTGCGCCATTTAAAATTCGAAATAATTTTGGTGTCCCACCTCAGGTATTTCAAATTTCTACGAAAGGAAGATACATTTTTGGAGAAAGTGTTAACAATGCCCAAATGAAAAAATCTGATGTGACCAACACAATACCTCCCGTTTAATTTAATTTTTATTCAAATAAATACTTAAAATTAAATTAAATTTAAATACCGGGTTTGATCCCAACCGACGCCAAATATTTCGAATTTTAAATGGTACAAAAATTACCCCTGTGGTGCACTCTCCACGCCAGCAATAAGTGCTTGTGAGGTGACACCTGGTAAACTCCCGCAAGGTACAAATATGTCATCATCATTACCAAAATCTGTGTACAAAGCAGATTGGCAGACCCAGCAGTGGGTAATATGCCGTGATGATAGGTATATTTATTTTATTTATTTATATATTTACCTATATTCACTGCTGGAGAGGAGAGTGCACAGCAGGTTCGCGTGAAGTAACGCCTAGAAACGCCCGCTCGGTACAAATATGTCATCATTTTCACCGACATCTGTGTACAAAGCAGATTGGCTCACCCAGCATTGGGTAGTGTGCCGTGATGATTTTATTATCTTACCTATATTCCTTCATATTTACTTATGCTGGAAACGGTATGAAGTTCCTTTCCATATAATTATTGTTCCATTTACTATTTTCTTTTTAAAACGTTACTATTACTATTTAAAATGCTTAATTTGTTGACAGTGACAGTGACATATATCTGTCAGTTACATGCATTTGAGGTGTTTGAAATCTAAACTGTGTAACCATGGAGATGCGGTTAAAGCGTAGGCTTCGGGATTAAAATTATACATACCTAGTATTATAAATTTATCCATAAAATATATAGAAAAAGTATTAATGCAAACCTGTAGAAAATTGAATAATCTTTAATTTTTATATAACATAAATCTCGAAAAAATAATATTTAAAGGTATTTTCGAAGAAAAACTATTTTGAGCTTCCAGTAAAGTGCCATTTTCGGTTATCTGATTTACTCCAAAATCTAATGATATCTTTCCATATAAGATTAGGGTAGAAATACAAGGTTTTAATATTTTCTGAACGATAGTATTTGAGTTAGACCGTATACCTCCCTTACCAAGGGTAGCGGGAGGTAAAAATAACAACGTTCTTAGCCTTTTGTACGGTAAAGCAGTAAAAATTATCAGATTTTTGTAGACGGAAGGTGCGAAGCCTTCAAAGAATGTTGCATTAATGTGAAGTTGCCTGCATTAATGCGAAAAGAGTGCACGAGTGGGTTGTGACATTTGAAAGTGGACGAACACCTAGAGCCTGATGTATAGTTCTCATCACTATATTTTGGTGATGATGACGTGGAGGTCTCGTACGCACCTTGGGGCAAAAGCAGCCGTTATTGATTGTGTTTACTTTGCTCACCTATATTGGAACAGTGATTCATGAGATGAATTTTATGAATGATTTTGAACCGGAACGGACGGGAGGCCGATAGCCGCGAGCGCCGGAAAAGGGGAAAATACGTGCGGGTCTTTCCGGCCTCCCGAACCCCATCCCCAACACAACCAGTCACGTGTGCTATATTATACGTCCCACGTGATTTACGTTTGATCTTTTGTTTCGTTTTTCGGTCACCGCGGACACACTCGCCAATGGGAAATTGTCCTTTGAGAGACTCACCGCAAGATATACGGTGGTCAAATTTCACGAGAATTCTATCGCATTAAACAACAAATACTGTTTATACGAAAGAGTTTAGATTTCACAGAATAAACATCTTAGTCGAAGAAATTTATTTTACCCTCTTCGACAAACCCCAAAGAGCTATTAATTCTCAGAAAAAAGGACCTTAGAACTGACAGGTATCTTTACTGGTCATTGTCTCCTGAAATACCATCTATGTAAGATTGGTATAGCTGAAAACAATGTCTGTTGTTGACTCAGCGAAATGGACAAATAAACTTTGGTGCACATTTTATATGAATATCTAACTGTGACCGTAACCAGACTTATTCATCTAAGTAAAAGGTACCGCACGGCATATGAGTTCTCCAAACTGACTCCTGGAGCAGTAAATGGCTTCATAAGATCTCTGAGACTACTTGGAGAAAACTAAAATAGGGTTATGTTACAATAGATCTTAATATCGCATTGACAAAAGTGCTAAGCGCTTAAAGCCCTCAACTAAAATAATAATGATAGTGGAATTATAAACGCATTAATTAAAGTAACTGAATATCATTGACAAAAAAATCTGATGTGGCCAGCACATTACCTTCCGTCAGTTGCATGTATTTTATTCAAATTTCATACAGAAAGTTTCTAGCAAAAGAGTCTACATTTCCAGTAAAATTATAACACATACTATATCAATTGCACATCTTTCAATTAGAATTTTCTTAATATAGTAGCTGGTTCCATGGTTATAGCCTAGCTAGCTGCTTTATGAAATTTAATTTCTTTGTAATTTTTTATCTCTATGTCTATTTAAAATGAAGTATAAACTGTAATCAAATCGTATAGAGAAGAAAATATTCTTTGATATTAATAATAACATTAAATGTGAAAAAATGAAATTTAACAGTGTGTTTTCAAGAAAAACTATAATATCTTCAAATGAGGGTATTTCCAGTTGACCAATTATAACCAAAATCGAATCACGTCTGCATATGGATGTAAGGAAGAGGAACACGTAAAAATCGTAATTTTTGGAATTGTAGTATTGGAGTTATCGTGGCCGAAATTGTAAAATCGTATTCTAGGGATCGTAAAATGTACTTATTGATTAAAAATTCAACACCGAATTTTTGACCAAAAACAATACTTTCTTTACCTAAAGGTGACGGAAGGTAAAAACTTATAGTCCTTGTCCAACATTTATTGTTTAATAGAAGAAGAAAACCTCGAAGCAAAATGCAGTGAAAGCAAAAGTATCTATTCATTTACATAGAAAGCCCTGCTGAGCTGGCACTTTAGTTCTTCATTTTGATGTGTGCGGTGGGTTCTGCAGGGGAGTAATTTCACGTTAATTGTTTTCCGGTAGTAAAAGTCAGACATCAGAACAGAACGATTGTAAAGATCACCACTAAAACGCATGTATCCTAGAAATAATTTCACTCTAATCCGAGGATTAGTTGAGGATATATTTTACTCGCAAAGTTTGGATCTGCTGCTTAAACACTCAGCTCGCAACAGTAATTATATACCGTCATAAACGTACCGTGCGAAGTATAAATACTAAAAATCACTTTTTATTAAACTCCGTTCAACAGAAGTTGGGATAGTTGAAACATATGGCGACATTTTGTTAGAATGTGTTTATTTTAAATGTTTTGTCAAACTTTTGTTAATCGGATTTAATTTAAATTTACGATTCAGCGTTCATGAATATGTATTAGACTTATTCTTGAGAAATAAAATTTATTTTAGTGGTTAACCAAAGTTGCGTACCATTTTACATGTAATAACAATTCTTCTCTGTAATAAAACAATAATTCAGATAAACTTTTGCGCCATAAACGCGCCGCAGGATAAGGGATGTCCTTCGGATAGAAATCCTTGAACCAATACGAACCCTACAAGTTTTTATTTTAGTAAATTCCCAGGCTCATAATAGTTTGGGCGGCGCAAATTTTCAACAAATTATAAAACCTACACAAATGGTGAAAAATTTCAACAAAATTCTTTCGACTACTTTAAATATAGATTTAAAATTTATAAAAACTGTGGGCTGGATGACGGATGATATAGTTCGACCGGCATTTAAAAGGTCATCTTCTAGTCCACACTTAGCTTCTACCGAGAACCTTTATTTTTGGCACAATATGAAAACTTCGTAAAAATCTAGTGCGTACAGTAAAATCTACCTTGCAAGACATATAGGACAGTACTCTAACAAGAATATGCAGAGCTTGTGAATACAATGCTTAATTTTTGAATTTCAACATACCAGATAATTCATCGGTATGTTTTTTTTTTAATAACTCGATCATTTGAAATATTATGTTATATTAAAATGTCTATAAATCGGTAGTATAGGTTTTTCTACAGGGTGCAGTTTTACACAATGGTATGTAACTTGGAGGAAGGAATAAATAAGGAGGGAGCAAGTGGCTGTAAAAGTGAAGCCATTTTCCCCACTCTAGATAGCGCCAAACTGTCATCCTTTAACAAGGCCATTTTGTTTAGATTGTTTACGTTTGTGTGTTCCGTAAATATATTTGTAAATATTCACCAATGATACAACAAAGTTTTGTTATTTTGTGGTCATTAGTTTAAAAGCTTAAATGTATGTAGAAATAATTTTATATTTGTTTTGCGTTATTATAAAATATATTTCGAAAAAATACTGAACGGAGATATTTGTTTTATTATTTTGATGTTCATAATGAAGTTATGTCAGCTAAATTGTTCGTTTTTCATAGGATTTAGAAGTGAATATATGCATGTATTGTTAATTAAATAAGAATATTTGGTTAAAACACATGAATAATTAAATTTTGTTTGAAAAATTGCTGCGCTTATACCCTCTCTAGGTTGAACCATTAGTAGCAGTGGTGTTCGTCCGTCCCCACTGGGCTTCGTTCCCCTGCTCCCGTCTTTCTATTCATATCTCCATGGTATGTAGCTTTATATTTTAAAATTGAACATCCTACATATTTACTCAAATTTGAAAAGTGCATAAAATTGGCTTATCCAATAGCATAAAAACATGCTTATGGTATATTATTAAAAAATACAATGGCAAATGATTAAAATATTACATTTTTATTAAATACAGAAGGCTTTGTGGTATTATTTATCTGATAATCAGGCCTATTCTGTAACAAAGTGGTTAATTTTTAGCAACTGGTTAAAAAAATTATCCAATCAATATTGATTTGACAACTAAAAATCCAATTTTTTGTCATATCAACATATTTGATTGGTTAAATTTTTTAACCAGTTGTTCAAAATTAACCACTGAGTTACAGAATGGGCCTGAATATGAAATAAATGGTATAATAATGAAATATCGAATTGAAATAGATGAAATAATTAATTAATTAATTTTCTTTAAAATGAAATATAAAAATAATTACATGTAAAGCCTTCTCTATTTAATAAAAATGTAATAAATCATTTGCCATCGTAATTTTTTAATATAATCTAAGGATGTTTTTATACTATTGGGTAGAAAATTTCATGTACTTTTTCAAATATGAATAAAATATAGGCTGTTCCATTTGAAAATATAAAGTTACATACATACATACCATTGCGTAAAAATGGAACTTTCTGTAGAAAAACGTATATTGCAGATTTATAGAAAATAAAATTATTTTGAATTTTTTTTTCCATAATATTTAAAATAATCGACTTATTAAAAAAAAACACTCCGATGAATTAACATGTATAGCTTCATATTATAATAATAAAAACTAAACATTAGTTTGTAATAAAATTGTTATTAGTAAGTTAATGTTTCGGGTAAAGAATATATGATGTGAGCATGGTAGGATCGTGGAAGAAGACAGATAGACTGGGAGGGAAATAGATTATATAGATTAGCGTCGCGATTATATTGTGGCGACAGCTGGCTATAACCATATTTTTGTCTCCCAGTCTATCCGTCTTCTTCCACGATTCTACCATGCTCACCTTATATATCTGTACTTCAAAATTTTTAATGCTTATTTCCTCGTAAAGTACGAATAATTAATCCATTTACAAAAAAAACATGTATTTTTTGTCAAGTATCATATTATGTAAACATAAAAATTTGGTGATACCCCATAAATGTCCGGAGTATTTGAATAACATTCAGTTTTTGTATGTTGAAAATATATATTTTATACTAGTCGGAAGAAATCTGTAGAAATTTCGCACCATTGGTGCAGGTTTTATAATTTGTTGAAAATGTAAGCCGACCGAACTATTATGAGCTTGGGCTCGTACTTACCTTTTTTATGGGACAGTACTGCACCATATTTTGAGCATTCAAATAATCTTTGGTAAACCAATCATGAAATTCGTCCTCTAAAAATTTGCACAGAAATTTTCCTTTGGTTTCAGCTTCTAATTCATATTTGTCTTCAGTGAAGCTGAAGATTCTTCCAATGACCTTGAATGATACACGTACATAAAAAATAACATTAAAGATTTTGTTGTTCATTAAACTTACTAAAGTTGTATTCGGCATGTTTTCGATAAGTTCAAAATTTCCGTTCAATCCATAAGTACCTTCGTAATTTTGATTCAAGGTCAAATCAGCAAATGCAAAATAATTTTTATTTGCTTCTACTACTTTGGCTTTATCAATTTGGAGTTCACTTGTAGCCTACAAGAAATGGAATATATATAAGTAATTCAATTAGAATATAGCAAATGTTAAATTCAGGTGAACGACGTAAATTTATAATATTTTCATGATAAAGTTTCATAATTAATTTACAAAATATTCTTTTTAAAATTACCAAATTGCAACTCATAGTAAGGCATACACTATCGGACATAAATAGAGCAACACAGTAGGAACTAATACAAAATACTTCCCATATTTTAAATATTCAATATATTTTCACACTTCTTATATAATGTAAAAGTAACATATTTATGAAACCTTAATGGACGTTAAATAAGTAATTTAAAAGTTTAATACTAAATTTCAAACGTACTTATGTATTTGAATACAAATGTGAAGTCCTACAAATATATAGCGACTGTATAAAAATTATATATTTACTTTCAAAAAAAATAACAGAATAACAATATGAAACTTAATTTAGACAAAAATAAACAACGTTACATATTTAATACTTTAATAATTATTTATAATAGATTCATTTCGTCGTAGCATCGAATTAAGTAAATTATCGATGATTTTCTGGTTTATAGATTTCCTTGCATCCGTTATAATTTTAAGTAATTGCTTAGAATTATTAATATTATTCCTTGCAATATTTTTGTCAATAGTCAATATTAAAAATAAGGTGTTATGTTATAGACACATTCAAAGCGTGCCCAAATTTATTTTTTTCTTCAATATTAAGTCTTTCCAAGATTCTAATAATAATATCAACAGAAATGTCAAATCCAACCTTTGGAAACGTATATGGCGAGTGCTAGGCATTTGCCAGTAGTACTCAATTCCGGTCAGTAGATGTCGCTAACGTCGCGTTAAGAACCTACATATTTAATAACGACGCAACTATTGGTCCACGTGTTTTTCTGAGGTGGAAAATAAGGATGCATGAGAAACATTTGAATCTGACGTGAATTTGATATTTGAAAATATTTATGTTATTGATTCTATTTAATTTGCTTTGATTATTAACTATTGTACCTTCTGTGTTTCTGCTGAGCGAGTTTTTAATGTAATATTGTTTAATTTTATGTGTTTATACAAGATATCCGTGTGTTATTTTCAACCCGGTTATAATTATTTCGATGAAATAAGTTGTCGCACGTATTTTAAAATTAAAATTTTATTATGCATATTATTGAAAAATTATAATTTAACATTATATTTGTGCACATACATTTTAATATCAAAATACATTTATATTAACAAACAAAACTAAAATATTTTAAATAAAATTAAAAGCGGATTGCCTAATTTACATTTTAGTTCTATTCCATTCACCAGGTGTAATGTTCATTTCAAGTACACATGAGTTTCAGGTCTAAAGAGTGTATTGTCTATGGTCAAATCTGTCAGATATGTCAAAAACAACAAACATAAATTATTGTTTTATTTTTCACGGCACTGTGATAATTGCTCAAATCGTGTATTTTCTTTTGCTTCTAACTCGTTCACCTGATATATGTTAATCCAAAATATTTACCGCTAGAGAAATGATACGAAGAGTCACTAAACACAAATAAAAATTTATATTAAACATTGTCGTGACACTTTTGAAATCAACTGTAATTTAAAACACATAAATGTATATTTTATATTGAACAATACACAGGAAAATGCATTATATATTTAGATTAAAAACCCAGATTGTTAGAACATTGTTTTCAAAAGCGAAGGCTATCAATTTCAAGGATAAAAACCTGCAGTGTAGCTGTGGCAAGTAGCAAAAGAATTTCCAAATAAACTATTTGAATATTAGCTTCGTTGGCGATGTAAAAAGCGCTATTACCTCTCCCTGATTACATTACGTGCTGGCAACCGATAGGTGACAGCAAACGAGAAACTTTTCCTCCATGCTACCAACACCAACACACCTACCTAGTAACTTATTCTTTCTCATTAATGCCCCCGCCTTATGCACGTTGTATTCGAGTTTAAATTGAGTTAGCTACCTCATTACGCTAAGTAAGTTTGAGCGAAAGACAAGTTTTAAAAATTCAGGTTCGCCGGTAGCACGATGCCGGTAATTTCATCTGCGGTGATCCTTTATCATCGCTAATTTCACTCTCATCAGCGGGATTACCTTCGTAGCTATTGCCGGTTAATGCGACTTTAATTATTTTAAAAAAAATTCACTTGGACGTTTCCAGAGGTACTTACGAATTAACTTTTTTAAGACTAATAATTTTAAACAATAATTCTGATAGTGTTGATGGCATTATTATTTTCTTTATCTTTTGAACATCTCAACAGTAATCAAACTAAAATGACTTTTCTATCGTCAACTATATATCCCCATTAATGGGAATCGACTGTTGATAGTGTATTTTCTTTGTAGATAACAATAATTTATGATATTTGAGGTTGGTAAATAAATCATTGAGGGAACATTATCAATGAAGTCTCCTCCGTCGATCATTTAAAATACCTGTAGCTCCCTATCTCGTCAATAACTCAATCGATAACGACTGCCCGACGTCAGTGTATTCAAGATACAGAAACAGATCTGGACGACGGGCAGGGGTAGTGCGAAAATAGGGGATAGTGCACACGTAATTCGGCCTGCGACAAATTGGACCACAATCATGTCCCTGGATGTCTGGTCGCGAATCTTGCGATTCGGGTTCGATACCGACCGACACCAAAATTATTCCGAATTTTACCGATATCTGTGTATAAAGAAGATTGGCACACCCAGCAATTGGTAATATGCCGTGATAACATATGTAACATAAGTTTTTGGAAAAAAATTGAATGGACGATACTGTGGTTTAAGGAAAGCATATTGAATTCTATTTATTAATACAATAATTATTAAGCTTAAGCTTTAACATTCATAGATCTAGTGGTCCATTTTCGTTTATACCTCGAAGTTTAGTTCTGACTTGCTCCATGAGTCATTGGGAGTTTTAAAATTTATTTTGTTTGACTTTCGAAAAATCGGAATTTGGATTTAGCGTTGAAATGAAATGTAGGTCTTTGTATTCCAGGTTTTTATTTTGTTATATACATGTACGTACAGTGGACGTTTCGGGGAAAAAATTAGCCCATCATCAGCTATAATACAAAATTGCATACAAAGTTATCTACTCACCAAAAAAATCTGTTGTGGCCAGCACAATACCTCTCGCCACTTCCTTTATTTGGTTACATAAGTATAGGGCGCGAACAGTAATGTTACATTTTTGGCCTTCACAAGCAGATGTGTGGGCCCGTTTCACAATGATAATTAGTAATTATGTACATAGATGTCAAATGTTAGAATTTTTCATTAAAATTTTTAAGATTTTCTAAATTTACGTCAATTTATCACCAGGAGTTTAAAATTTACTTGTATGCCTTAGATATTTAACATTTAATTCTGCTCCACATGGAATTGGAAAATCACTAAATTTAGAATGAGAAATTTATACATAATTACTAGCTATCATTCTGACATGGGCCTCCATATCTGCTTGTCAAGGCCAACAAAATCATATGACTGCTCGCTCCCTATTGTATTTAACATTTCTTGTATACTCTACACCAAAAATTCTACTTACGCATATATCTATTCCATATATATTTAGATTGTTTAATTTTAAATTCATTTTTGATGAAGAAATTTTGTCCTCTTCTAATTTTTCGAAATGTTTCCAATTCTATTAATACATTAAGAAATAATATAATGTATGTACTTCCCAGAAAAACTCTTCAGTAATGTCTTCGGATTTCTGACACTGACATTTATCTGTCAGTTACAAAAAAATTAAATTTTCAACTATTTTCCATGGCCATTCTTTCGGCTGTAAAATTTATTATTTACATATTATATTTCTTTTATCTCTAAATCTATAGAATATATTATAAAATATTTAAATGTATCAGAAAGAAAATTTATTTTTCTTTAATATTATCAAGAAAAAATTTCAAAAAATATTATTTAGAAGATTTTTTTTTCAAGAATCTTCTACTTCCGGTTGTTCAATTGTTACCAAAACCTTTTCAGATCTTCCCATGAATGTCCGATTGGGAAATACGTAGTTAAACAAATTTAAAGTCTTATAGTTTTTGAGTAATCGTCCTTCCAACATCCTACATACATACACACACACATACATCCACACACACACACACACACACACACAGACATCATCGTAAAAATGTTAAAATCGGATTGTAGGGACCTTAAAACGTGCTTATTCAATAAAATCTGGATATGCGATTTTTAGCATGAATCCAATACCTCTCTTGGCGAGAGGTAAAAATTGTAGATTTTTTCCGGAATTCTAAAAGTTTTTTAGGCCACTTTTATTTGTATTAAGTGGTGTCTGTGGTCAATCTACAGCCCAAAAAACTCAGACTCAGATGTATTTTTGGTTATTTTATCTTATGAATATGGGTGGGCGAATGCTCAGAAAGTCGAGGGTGTGATACCGAAATGCTTAAAGTAAGGATGTAGGTGGGATCGCGCGCGTTTACATAATTGATTAGTTTCGTTTAAACCTGTCTAAAAAAATCCAACCTTCAATTTTTTCGGGCAAAATAATGACGTTAAGGCGGCGCTACTTTCCACAGTGCAAGGGGATAGATTCATGCGCATGTCTGAATTTTCGCTTCGCCATCGGGTGCGTAATTCGCTCCTTGGTAGGTGATGAGTGAGTTGTTGTTCCAAGTATTCGTCAGATTTGTCAAAAGCTTGGTGACTTTCACTGCGAAACAATTCGTGTAAGACTCATCAGGTGTTTGGAGACGGTGACTTGGAGGAAACACTGGAAGGATCCCGTTTTGATAATAGAGAAGAGACAATGCGGAAAGCGAAGGTTTCCAAACGTGTTTCTAGCAGTAGACGAGTCGGTTGGCTGTGTGGAAACACAAGGGCCTTATACTTTGAAGGGGCGTAGGGACCCAAATTCGTCAGGTACAATATATTTTTTCCCAGCCGAAGGTCAGATTCCTTTTAGACAGGTCTCGTATACTAGATTGTTAACCCATTGATAATTTTCAAAATACTCATTTAGGGCCTAAGATATTTTCTGACACGATTATAAGATGTTAAAATGGAGTGATGACATTCTAACCTCAGCCATACATCTAATTACGTGACGAATAATATCCTCAATTGAGAGATAAATTGGCATAGTAATTTATATGCAATGTGGAAGATAATTTCAGCATTCGAGATATATGAGGTTTGTTCAAAAAATTGTGACTTTTTATTTTTCTCGAAAAAAATATTTATTTATTCATCAATATCAATTTTGTCCCCTTCAATCCCACTCAGATATAATACACCTGTGCCAGCGCTTTTTCCAAATCTCGAAGCACTTCTGATACGCTCTTTTTGGTATGGCCTTAAGTTCTTCCAGCGATGCGGTCTTTATCTCCTCAATCGTTCTTTTTGGGAACAGGAAAAAGTCGCAGGGGACCAAGTCCGGTGAATACGGTGGCTGAGGCGTGATTACAGTGTTGTCTTTGGCCAATAAATCACGAACAAGCACCGATGCGTGAGCAGGTGCATTATCGTGATGCAAAATCCATGAATTGTTTTGCCACAAATCCGAGCGTTTCCTTCGTATTTCTTCACGCAAACGGCACATAACTTGAAGGTAATATTCCTTATTAACCGTACGACCTTTTGGCAAGAACTCATGATACACCACGCCATTGTAATCGAAGAAAACAGTGAGCAAAACCTTCACATTTGACATAGTTGTTAACATCTTCTCGGCCTTCTGTGAAGAGCTTGTACCACTCATAAACAGTTTTTTTGCTCAAAGTAGACTTGCCAAATGCTACAGTCAACATTCCAAGTATGTTGGAGCACTTAATTTTATTTTACATACAAAATTTAATACATGTTCTTTGATCCATATTTTTCGATTGCAAAAAATCGCCAAGCACACCAAAATACGCCTAACCGTTATATCTGTCAAAAACAAACTACAAATGCAAAATGACTGATCATGTCAACATATGTTGGGAACATGTGTACCAACGTAACAAACAAAAAAATCAAGAATCTAATATACGTAGCCCGCGAAATTTGAAAAGTCACCTTTTTTTTAACAAACCTCGTATAGAACCCATAGCATAGATGGTTAGAGCGTTATTCCTGCAAAGTATAGGCTCGGGTTCAAATCTTGGTAGCTGACATGATTTTTCGTTCGACAAAATATGAGGCAATGAAATCATTCAGTCAAAAAATCAGCCGGTAGTTTTTTGGGGTGAGAATTTAGCGGGGTTGAATTACTCGATAGCTATGGCATCTTGTAGGTATATACGGTCGCCGTGTCCACATCCACAATCCGATCTCTCTTTTGTGCGGTCAGAGAAAAATCTCATTTTGATAAACTCACGGCCATTAATCACCCGCTTTTTATCTGAACGTGACATGAAAGGACGTGCACGCGTCACATCCGCTCCCGGAATATTACGACCCTCCCGAGGGGCACTGCCACCTTCCCGGAGACAGCAATCTACAGCCCCACGGTCAACCAACGTGTTTATACACACTCACCACGACGACGACTTGACTGCGACTCCGTTTTATATCTGCCATGAATAATGCAACCATGCCGCGGAATTTGTTTTGTATACGTATACCTGAAAGACCAAGGGACAACGCACACTTGATAAAAGAAAGAAAGGGAGAGGGAATTTAAATATGTTTGTGATCTCATGATAAAAATGCCGACCGAATATGATTACTCAATGTCATTTTGACGAAATTCTTCGCTACTCATACTAACTTACAACAAAAGAATGTTTGCAATATTAGACCATCTTCCATGGACAATCAAATTCTAACTAAAGAAATCTATGGAAATCGCATTACAATTTTTGTCATAAAATTGACAATCGTTATCTATTAACTGCAGTCTTGTCTTCTTGACAGCAACAAGCTGCGATAGCAGAACACTGCAGTGTTTGATTTTTCAGCACAACAACGAGCGATGAGCGAGAAGCGAACTAAGTGCACTTCGCTCCTGATAAACAATCCGAGATTGCGCTCAACGAAAACAATCACTCATTTTCCGATAAATATTTACCTACGTTAGATGCGATGCCTCGTCCTAACAGCGCTCAACAGCATACACTTACAACACCGCGTAAACAGACAAGGCAGAGATGACACCTTCCCCCTGACAAGGTTGATACACAGGAGAAGAATACTATATTTTATCACGGGCATTAATGCTCAAAAGCAGTTAGAAGCATTATTTTACAAGAAAATCAAAATGTTTTATGCGAAACAATAACGATAGCTGTAACTTCTTGTATTAATATCATTTTGTTCTAATGTATTTCAACCAAAGAACTCTTGTCAAACAAAAAAATTATATAATATTTTTTGAATAACAATTTCTCGTAATTGATATCTAAGAATGTATTTTTAAATAAACATTTGTAGTAGGTAGTAAATAAGAAAAATATTTGCTGACGCCAAATTCTAAGAAAAAGTTGGTAAATAATAATACGGTTGTTATTAGTTAAAATTAATAAACAAGATATGGAATACGAAATAGATATACGAACAGAAGTAAAATTTTCATTAAAATTTCGACAGGATTGAAAAACATACGTATATATGAATCACAGAGCAGTATGCGCATTTTGAAACCATACATGTGTATTAATTTCATAGTAGTCGGATATTTTTGAGATATACTGAGCTGAGATAACGTATGTCTCATAAGTTTTGCCACACATTTTAACATTCTTTTTTTGTAATAAACAATGCATTTACTTATAGTTTTATAATACTTAATGATTAACTGTTTCGTAAGCAACAAAATTATGAACTCAAATTAAATAAAGATGGGCGTGTTCTTCCACAAGGCTCAACTTCCTACGGATACCTATCATTGGGTTTTGGACGATATTTACATCGATTTCTCAAAATTCCTGTTTATTCTGCGTCGAAGTTCGTCCTCATTTTGGGCTTCTCAATATCCATAGTAAACTTTTCGAGATAAAAGAGCCCAAAAACCTTCTATGGGATATGGGACGAGCTTGGGGAATGCTAGGTGAATTGTTATTTCGCGGAACAAATTGTACGTGTTGATCTGTTAGCCAATTTTGAGTTTGTGTTGCATAGTGAGAGGACATAAGGTTTGACCAGAAGATAAAATCGTCTCCAGCGTGTTCTGCTTCAATAAAATTATCCAATTTTGTTAGATGTATACCTTTGACTAACCAGGACTTCACCTCACTCGACCCGCATAAGGCCTGGATGCACCCCGTATAGAAATAGCGCACCATACCAATATATCTACGAATTTGTTCATATCTGACATTATTAGGGATATTTGAAATATTGGCAGTATAAGAATATAAATATAATAATAATGAATTTATTTGTTCTGAGATCCTTTGATGTATACAAATTTCATGGTTTACATACATAGGTATATAAACATATACAATTTTACAATTACAGAGACGTTTTTAGTACCCTCTGTTGGCACCCTCGTTACATGCAGAGTAGCTTATAGTGACCTCTGCTGCCACTCGGGCTCATCTGGATGTGTCGGTTTTTATTAAAAACGGACTCGTATGGGATTTGATCGCTGTCCCATTCGAGCAACCTTGTATTGCCAGCCGAGCACTCTGACCGCACAATCACCGATCACCGTGCAATATTGTCAGTATAAGAATCATTATCTCTCTTAATTGGTTAGATTGAAATCGATAAATGTCACCCAAAACCCAATGCTTGGTGTCTGTAGAAAGTTGCTTTTGTGGAAAATCACGCCCATCTTTATTTAATATAAATTTATAATTTTGTTGCTTATGAAACAGTTAATTATTAAGTATTACAAAACTTCAAGTAAGTGCATTTTTTATTGAACCACGAAGACTAAACTTTCATAATACATTTACATTCTACAAAGTGATATTTCCTCTCACATTACCCCTTTTACTGAACTGAATGACTCAGATCATTTTGAGTTTATTTCGCGGGTGATGCAACATCGATATGGGGGAATGTGAGTTCACTCAGTACCATTCAGCGCAGTTAGGACAAAAATAACAACAATGAACTGAGATTTTGATCTAAAAGAATAGAGCTATTATGACGGATTTGTATTTTTTTGAAAATTTCTACAGTTTGTAATGAATAACATCAGTATTTTTCTTTGAACAATTGTCGACTGCAGAAAACGAATCCTGCTTGTTTTGACTTGGAGTTTGAAAATGTTCCTCCTGTAGAGTGACCGGTTGCCTTTGCGCGTGAGCCTTTCCCGAGGCAGTGATGAGGTTCTCCCGTCGCCAAGTGACAGCGCTGTATGTTGCTTTGACAGTAAACTAATTAAACTGGGTTTCACGTGGGATCACCTGCATCCCCGTTGCGATGTAAATAACCCAGCTCAAAGACACGCAAGGTAAATGCTCGTATAATGATACTCCGCCAGCCAATTTACAGCCATATGTTCAAATTGACAGCAAGACTGATTATTTGCAGCTTTTTGGCATCTTTCTGCTAGGTGGCTGGATGCTAATTAGTTAGATCTTGAGGTATTTTTGGAAAACACCTGGGAGAAGTGCGTCTAGTCTAAAAGATGAAAGATGTTTCTTTGATGAGTAATTATGGACTAATTGTCTCAAACATTTGTTAACGTTTTCTCTAACAAACCACTTAATTATATTGTTTTAAATTGGGCGTATTCTCAGACGCGCAAAACTTTGTAATAAAGAAAGTATCACTTTACTAAATTAACTCAAGGATAATTCATTTTGAAGTCTTTAAATATCTCCGAACTATAACAGAGCCATCATTGATCATAAAAGAAATTATTGCTTAAATAAATGACAATAATATGATCTATATACACAGTGTAACTATAAAGATTTATGACTAATTTTGTTTCGAGCCATCTATGAATTGGCACTCAAACATGTTTTATTCATATTCATTCATTTCAATTTTTGTATGGGGGGAGTGTATTGACCCCTTTGACCTGCCTCATCGCAATCGTATTTTGTGTTCGTTTGTTGTAAAAAACAAATCTAATCGTTTGCTTTTTATTCTAAAAAGTATTTGGGGATTGCAACGTTCTTGGCTGTCAAGAGCGATTTCGCGATGGGCGAGATGGTAACAAAGATGACCCAAAGAGTGATCGTCGCGCATTAAGTAGAAACGTTGAAAACATCGAAACAGTTCGATAATTGTTGGTTTTCGATCGATGTGTTATTGTTAAAATGTTTACAGAATAGTTTAACATCGACAAAGAAACAGGTGAATTGACTATCGTCGAAGATAACGCATCGGCCTATAAAGCAACAGTCGTGCGTCAGTTTCTGTCCTCCAAAAATGTCATTCTGTTGTATCATCCTCCATTTGCTTCTGATTTGACCCCGGCTAACTATTCTTCTTTTCCAAAGTAAAATTGAAACTAAAACCGTTACTACAATGTAACACACACTTAAACCATCCTGGCAAAGGTATTGAACAGCATCCCAGTTTTAGTCTTCCAAAACGCCGTGAATGTATAAATAAAATAAATATATCATCACGGCATATTACCCATTGCTGGATGTGCCAATCTGCTTTGTACACAGATTTCGGTAATGATGAAACATTTGTACCGTGCGGGCGCTTACCACGGACACTCATTGCTGGCGTGGACAATGCACCAAAGGGGTCAATTTTGTGCCATATTCCAAGGAGTTTTTGGCGTCGGTTGGGATCGAACCCGGGTCCTTAATTAGGGAAAGAATGTATAATGAAGAATAAATTGTAATTTATATAACGGCTTTTGTCTTATTTATAAGGGAAGTCCTAAAACTTTATAGCCTCACTATGTATCGTAACAAAAGTACAGTTAATATTTTTTTTGGAAAGAAGCTTATTTTCTTAAACGGATGTAAGTGAGGATGAGAAAAATATCCTTCTGGTTTCTATCCTTTTCCTTTTTGTTAATCAATTTACGTTAACGGTTGTTTTAATGACGCAGTTATCATCAAGTTATGCCTTCGTAAAGTTAATCTAGACGGGATGACCCGGTGCGAAATGGGAAAGTTATGTCCGGGCAGGTTAACCGGATTAGAAGACATCTTCGCTCGGGAGTCCGGAGTTGGTGGCTACCTCGCGGATTACGACGCTGCTCCGGCGGTCGCTACGCTTGCATTTAACTTTAGATAAGCTGCCGGCCACTCGCTCCACTATTCCGCTAGATCAATCCGACCTAATTGAAATTATGGCTGAATCATTCACCTCGCCAGCCACCTACCCTATTGCAACAACTTTATGATAGAGGATGAGGATTGGGCATTCTATTAAATTTTACAGCATACTCAGTATTAACTGTATTCAAATTCTCTATACATTTTATTTATAAACTAATTCAGAACTAATACATTTTATATATGAGATTGATGCATAAGTTCGTCGCATTTTTATTGAGTTCAAAATTTATTTTTAATACAGAAAATACATGAACAAATCAAGATTCTTCTCTATTGTTTACCATTGCCTCCCAACGATCTGACAGTTTTTTAATTCCACGTATAAATTCGCTACTTTCCCGAATGGCATTCTCTCTGTAGATGGCACAAATAGTTTTAGCGGCATTCGATGCCTTAACTCCCATGTTAAACCAAATAAGAAGTATATAACGGGAATGCTCGTTTTTTTTCTGTGTGACACTTCATTTTCTTGTAACAATAATTTACAAATTTTTTGCAAAAATTTGCAAATTAGAAGAATTAAACAATAGTATAACATTTAAACAACGTTGACAAATATTTATATTCTGTAAGAAAGTTTCTGAGGGGTGATACTTAAAATTTGAGACTATTTTTGAATGGCCATAAAAAGTAAACACATAGTTAAATACATGTACCGTTTTAACTAAATTTTTAAACCTATAGTTGTGGTTCATTATGAGAAGTCCACAAAATTACTAAATAATTCCAGTTCGCTGAACGATGTTCAATTTTTTGATGCGCCTTCAACTATCCCTAAGATCAACTGATATGATAAAGTGCTTAATGTAATTCTGAAGCTCGGTCTCAATTTTTCGTTTGTCAATCTTTTAGGTAAAAAATTCTCTTAAGTATTCACCATTGGGTACAATCCGGGCACACAAGGTGGATTATCATTGTTTGCAACAAAAATGACGTTTTCGACGACAAATACACTTGACAGATTTGGTTTAATACGATGAACTCCAAAATTAAATAATTGTTGATGGCATGATATATTTTAATAAAAGGGACAAACCTTTGCTTAATGTACTTGGTTAAAAATGTATACTGGTTGATTTCCAGTACTGAAGGACAAAAAATGGTTGGGAGATCCCTAAAGGTGAAATTGCCAACTTCATCAGGAATAGCCTCAATGTAAAACCCTGCATTTACGTTTTTATCAGAGTTCTTAAACGTAAAATAACTTTCATAATTCAAAATGAAACAACTTGAACATATTTTTTTTGATCCTCAATTCTTTCAAGGATAGTAATCTTCTTTGTGTATCTTATGTTGCATTTATTTCTTAGTGTCCTGGCAATATGATATTCGGTCCAGTTAAATATTTTAGCCTGCATTCACGTTGAGATTCCGAATTGGTTGGTAACTTGCTCATCCATTAAGATATAATTTGTTAAATGTACACCATTTGGAGAGTCTAACTAAGTCTTCCTGGAGTAGATGGCAAGCATGTACTGAGAAAATTGGGTAAAATATTTTCAGGTCGTCAGCGAAAAGAAGTTTATCAGTGTGAATTACATCTGTGACAATTCTATAAAAAGAAGGAATAATAATGGACCTAGATTTGAGCCTTGAAGAATACCTGAAGTTGGAGAGAAAGAGAAAGAGTTGAAGTCTTTGTAATGTTTTTGCATTTGTCGTTGATGAAGGTATGAGGTTAGAAAGGAACGTAAAGGGAAAAATAAAGAAAATGAATCAAGTTTTCTGATCAATATATTGTGATCTATTCTGTCGAAAGTCTTAACAAAGTTGATATAAATACAATCGACTTGCCCTTTAGCATCCAGATTAGAAGATATAACGTGCCTGAAATAGCTTAGATTAGTTACAGTTAGCCATAGCAATGTTGCTAAGAGTTGGCAAATTTGATACAGAATTGGGCTGAATGTTTAACAATTCTAAGGCACTCTTGTCGTAGAAACCAAAATCGATACAAACTTATGAACCGAATAAAATTAACACAAATAGGTAGTATAATATAACAAACAGTATAAAATGTCTCTATTTTTTATTGCGACCCTTTTTCAATTTTTTATGACAGCTGATGAAACAAAAACTCCTGGAAGGTAACTTAAGCCCGTACTTATATTAAGTACTTAATATATCACCTTTTGTGGTTAGGTTAAGGCATATTTCGTCAAATTGCGATTAAGATGTTACCTATGATGAATAACTGGCGCCCTTCATTCAACGAACCACCCTTTTTCGACAGAGAAGCCAGCTGCCCCATTCTAGTGCGCTTATAACTCACGCAAGGGTTATCGAACTATATGTAACGGCTTGTACCCATTTCTGGTTGTGTCAATATACTTTAGAAAGACCATGAACTGAAGAAAAACAGATAAATATTCTTTAATACTAATAAAGTTTCGATTCATTGCCCGGGGATGATATCAGTGCAAAAGGCATGCACCGCGAATGAAAAAGGTATTAGAGACAATGAAATGGGCAGCGGGCAGTGGGCAGCGCAGAAGACAAACCTCTGTGAAGGTTGAGTTCACACAGATGCGTCGGAGCCGAGAATCAGGGCCCTGAGCACTGAGCACACCTAATAGGTATAACGGAGCATCCAGCCGTGAACGGTCCGTACGCCACGGCGGCTGTCGGAAAGTGATAGCAAGAATTAGGAGCCGGAACAAAATGACCACCACGTAGCGGATTAGACCAAGAGGTGACCGCTTCAAGTCGTAAGGAGGAGATAAGGAAGACAGGTAATACTGCTTCCAGTCCGCCAGGACCGGGCTACGAATCCAAAAAAGTTAGATGTGAGGACTTTCTAAAAGGCGTCTAATTAAGACAGTTTGCTTTATTGTTGTCGAAATTTCATTTATAATGGACGCGTAGTTTATATTTGACACCTACATATTAACGAAACAATATTACACGTTCTGTAATTTTTTAAGAATTTACTTTAATAGAGCAATATATGAATTTGATACGGAAAATGATTGCTCATTTTTTAATTTAAATAATCGTAATGATACTTTTCATTTGTTTTTGGAATGTCCAATACATAATGTTATCAGAAATTTCTTTATTAAAAAACATATAAACTTTTTAATGATAAGTACTCTTTATTAAAATCACTTTTTGCAATAAATAATACAAATAAACGACGTTTTTCGTTTTATCGAACTAGCATTACATTGAAGGAGCGCAGATTTATAGAAGAAGAATAAATAAATTTAAATGAGGGATGATAGATTTGTATAAACTCTATTTCCTAACACTTTTGTACTTTTTTAAAAAAAAGTTATTACTATGTACCAACATAACTTCATATCTTTGTTATTTATAATTCTAAAATTATTGTTTATTTTTAATATACTGTATTTCTCTTTACCAATGTAATAATCACAATGTACTTAAATTAAACCTGGGAATATTTTGAATAATGTATTATAGCTGATGATGGACTATTTTTGCCCGAAACGTCCACTTTACGTTTTTTATGTAACAAAATAAAAACCTGGAGTATTAAGAGCTACATTTCATTTCAATATTATTATTATTAAATTTTATATTAAAAATAAAGAGTTGATGATCGGTACGAATGGTAGAAAGGACATTAACTAGGCACTTATAATAATTAAATTAGTTCCACGTCATTGTCGTTGGTAAATTTGGAAAGAACTCGATCCTAATCTCCTGTTTGTAGTGTTTAGATTGCGTATAAATTTAGCGGTAAGTCGGTTCGGTTTAAGTCCTCATCGTGGGTGTATATCTTATGGGCTTCGCCATCTCATTGTCGTGTTATCCTCCTGAGATCACAATGTCATCCCTTAGTGTCTCCCGAGACGGCAGCTAATTGCTCCTGCTCCTGCAACCCCTGCGTGATAGCGTCTCGGCGTATGATTGATTACAGGTGCAGGATCATGCACACGTCATCCGCACGCGCTCTCCTCCCGCCCTCCCTTCGTCTTGTGCGTGTCGCATCGATTATTGAAATTGAACGATTCGGGCTTTAAATTACACAGGATTTGGTTATGTACTCGAGATGTGAGGAGTTTTAATTTCCCTACACAGGGCAGTGATTAATGGGCTGTATATCAAAGTAATCAGTCTACAAGCGAACCTGCCCTGCGAGCATCGTTGTTCGTTGTTGTTTTTCAGTCGCTGATGCGTTCATATCCTGTACGGCTGTGTTGGGATGCCAATTTGTTGTTTACCACCTATCTTCCGAGCTCAGAGTTGCTGATTTATCACCAATCTGACTTTGGCAGATGGACAAAATTTATTATTTATCAAATTTTACTCCTACATGGATTCACTTTCAACGGTTTCAAAACATTTGGATGCTACATCCTTAAATGCACGAGTTTTGAACTTGTAATACATATCCTAAATAGTTAGGTTTCGTATTATAATAAGGTTGCCGTGAGAATTAAGGCCGGTAAGAACCCAATACCGGATCACTGTACGTTGTTCATCTTTGGTGTCCATAGTTTAGTTTACGCTTGGTTCGACACTACAATGGGTGTATTTGATCCAGGTTATCTATAGGCACTAATTCCACTATATTTTAGTGAGGTCTACGCTGTGCTTGAATAAATCTAAATATCAGTCTCAACGAAGCAACAATCAACATAATGTCAGACAATCAGGCAAAGTTAGTGTGGAATTAGGAATAGTTCTTTTAACAATTGCTCAAATACAATAACTTCACATTGGAGTGGGTACCAGGGTATGAGGGAGTTTTAGGCAATGGAAAATATATCAAAAATTAATAGAACGAAGAAGAGGACTCGTTTTGAGTGTCCCGACCGACGCCAATAGTATATTGAAAGATAAGAATTACAATGATCCTTATTGTAATATGAGTACAGTTTGCGTAATCGAGTCGTAGGCGAGTTACAGAAAGTACCAGCATTACAAATGGACATTGTAATACGTCTTTTTTATACTATTTTTCCTATTTCGAGTTAATTTACTTTTATTTCAGAATTATTATTGAAAGAAATATTAAAATATGAAGGTTGATTGATAACAATGATAGTTTCAATAAACATTTGAATTTTTTTATAACATTTGATATTTTGACAAAAGTTATTTACAAATTAGGTTAGAGTTAAATTTTATATTTAATATGTTATGAACCTACACATAAATATTTTGAATTTTAATTTAAAGGTGTGCTTTACAGTTTGATGTAAATATTTTACTATTAAAAAAAATCAGTAATTTTCCACGAGTAGTGACAGGTAATGACAACTAAAATGATAGATATTTATTTGACACTTAATGCTCGTTTGCAGAAACATTCATCAACGCTTTGTTTAATTAACGGATCATCAAAACGAACAAATGCAATGCGTTATTTTGACAGAAATGATTTAAATGTCATAAGAACAAGGAAACCGATTCGAATTTGTACATTTTGATGATCTGTTGATAAAAAAATGCGATGAACGTTGCTGTAACCGGGCATTAGAGTAAGTTACCAACTTCACAATTTTATAAATCCCCAAAAACATTTGTACAAAATTGTTCATTGTCACACTGTTTTGATAAAAACAGTTGTACAAAATTCACTTTGTAAACGCCAAATAGGAAAAATATTTCGAAATTTAAATGACACTAAAGTCACCCCTGTGGTGCATTATCTACGCCAGCAATGAGTGCCCATGTGGTGACGCCTGGTGAACGCCTGCACGGTACGAATATGTCATTATCATCATTATCGATATCTGCGTATAAAGTAGATAGGTACACCCAGAAATGGGTAATGCGCTGTAATGTATTTTATTTTCCAAGTAGCTATTAGTTATTAGTTTTCAGTAAAAAGGAAATTAGAACTGTAACAGGTATACTTATTAGACCAATAGAATACAATATGGAAAATATTTTATTTGATTGTAACGAATAGTTAATACAATAGACGAGCATTTAATTACAAACATTTATTGTATTTCTAATGAAAACCATCCATTGATGTGTAGTGACATTGCACAAATTAATTACTCCCAAACTAGCATAGAATTTTGTTTCTATTGAAGGGGTAAGCCTCGAAAATATCTCCATCTACATCTTCTTGTGACGAACGTGTGCCGATAACAATTCTCCTAGCGGATTGGCGGTGAATCGCAATCAGGTCTAAATTGGATCGGGGCAGGGGGGTAACTATACTGAACTGAACCCTCAGCTCTCAACCCCCTGACTGGCAGATGGCATGCGAGGGTGACTTGAGGTGAGCTACAATGCATATGCATTTAAACAAAGCCACCCTCCACCTATGCACGGCACAGATGTGACCGTTATCCCCAGGGTGGTGTACTCAGGTGTTGGTCTGTGCCCGGATTAAATCAGAGGTGAGCGAGGCACCCTAACTAAGAGCATATACTCTCTTTTCTCTGTGTATGCTGATGTGGAATCAAAATAGACCAAAGCTGGATGGTACATTATAATGGAGGAATTGATTGAACCAAAGTCTAATCGATTAGATATAACATAAAAGAGAAATAGGATGAATAATAAAATTATAATAGAAAAGTTGAATTGTATATGCGGGTAGTTATAGATCCAGCACTTTTTCTATAAATGTAAATATGTATTGAGATACTCAATATACTGTAAATAAAATACTACGAGCCCAAACCCCCGGCTGGTTTACATTTTTAACAAACAAATTATAAAACATAGGCAAATGGTGAGAAATTTCAACAAATTTCTTTCGAATAGTTTAAAATATAGATTTTAAACTTAAAAAAACTGAATGTTGTTCAAGTATTCCGCCATTTAATATTGGGTTACATCGCCTTTATTAGAAATACCAGCTTTAATTCTATTAGGCATTATCTCCATAAGCTCCATATTTTTTGCAGTAGGTATTGTCTTATTGCAAGATAGGTTTTACTGTACGCACTAGAATTTTACCAAGATTGTTTTTCACTATGCCAAAAGTAAATCGTCTCGGTAGAAGCTAAATCAGGACTGGCAGATGACCCTTAAAATACCAGTTTGATTAGATATTATAATTTGTTGAAAATGTAAACCGGTCGAATTATTATGAGTTTGGGCTTGTAATTCCCAGGACCTTTTTGCTGAGAGCTAATTACAGCTTGACATTTGACGAGATGAAATGAAATTCTTCAATAAAAATAAATAATAGTATATTATTCAGGGAGCATATAATGTATGCTATTACTCATACAATATTTAATTTTACCCTTACATTTAAAGAACGATTTTTTGAAATATTATTTTAACGCAGAACATACTTTGTATTCAAATAAATATTTTGAAAAAAATCGTTCTTTAAATATAAGGGTGAAATTAAGTATTGTAATTTGGCATTTTCAAAACAGCATTAACATCCTTACAATTTAAATTCGTATATTTTTTTTTTGGTTTTTCTTGAATTGTTGGTAAAACTAAGTACTATATCTTTTTACAATAAAAAAATATATAATATTTTAGATAACATATCTTGCTATGTGTCATTAGAACGATAAAATATCCGTAATATTAATAAAAATTATCGATAATTTAAGGTAGTTATTATATGTATCATAAATTAACTAAATAAAATGAAATAAAAGTGGGTAGGCCAAGTGATATGGGACGGGGCTCGTATGACATGTTTTATTAATAAAAAAATATGTTTAATACATCGTTCAAATTGTTCAAATTATGCCCCGCCGCCAGAATACTTATTCTAACCCTCCTTAAAATTGAATTGGCTGTACTACCCCCATAATCTTCTGATTTAATTCAGCCATGGTTTGAGATATTTCTGCAAAAACTAAATTCTTCATATGTCCCTAAAGACAATAGTCAAGAGTCGCAAATAATGAAACATCAAAGAAGGAACTCTCCAACAATCAATCAAAAAAAGCGTAAGCATGACCTACTCTGTTAAATTTTATACAACTCATAATTCCTCTAATATTGAGTTTCGGACATAAATGTATTTCCGACTCAAAATATATATCGCTTACAAGTCGACGTATCTGTGAATTCAATATTATTAACAGTACTGTTATTATTATTAGTTGCATTTAATAAATATATAGATGTAAATACCCTATTGGTATAATTAAGCTTTCAGTCCCTCCATACTCTGGCATTTCCTTACGATAGCCCCTGAGGCTCAGGTAGTACCTTTGAAGGGTGTTGGTTGCGGGCAGGCGTTGGAAGTGTGGAAATTACCTCATTTATTAGGTAAGGGTGGCGCGACCCCTGTCGCTGACACCTCTCCTTTGCACCTGCTGCCAAGTATTATTGAGTTTGCCCGAGGCGGGGGTGGCGCTGTTCCGACGTCGCCGCAAGTGTCGTCCTTGCTACCCGACGCTCGACGTCGCGGCGACGACGGTCGACGGTCACTTACGCAGCGACGCACTAAGGGGAATGGACTTTTTTCGAGAAATTTCATCAAGAAGGTGGAATACCCTTTTGTGTATGTTATCTATTGCTTGGTGGGCTAATCAGTTTCGATTTACAGATTTCGTAACGATGATTTTTTTTTGACACACTCATTTAGATGTTGTGACTAAAGCCTGTAGTATTTGGTGGTCAACCATCCAACTGCTAAATTGCTGGTTAGTGGTTACGTTACTTGAATTGTGTTATCGAGTGAGCCTGTACCAACACTCGTTACCTTTCGGTACACCCGTAATGAAGATATATCTTTACGCTTACCATGCGTCATATTATGGGATCTCAAAGCATTTTTCTAAATATGTAGTCTTCTTGCTATTTAACGCACTTGTTCCATCATTGCACAATCTTCGTTAGTTCAATTCCTTCAAGTATAGTATTGCTTTCTTCAGTTCTTGGTTCGAGGTGAATCGACGACCATTTAATATCGCTTGGTGTGGGTCTAAATTTTAGACAATTTGCTATTGTACTGAAAGTTTTTGAAGGACTTTACTCTTGATATACCTTCCAACCATAAAAACCAGTTCAGTGCTAATATTATTATAACATATTGATAAAATGTTTAGGGGTACTGATTTTTTACCTTCCGTCACCTTTAGGTAAGGAAGGTATTGTCTTTGGTCAAAAAATTCAATGATGAGTTTTTACTGAATAAGCACGTTTTAGGGTCCATATAATATGATTTTACCATTTTTACGATGATGTCTGTATGTATGTGTGTCTGTGTGTCTGTGTGTGTGTGTGTGTGTGTGTGTGTGTGACAAAAGTTCTGGATTCCATAACTTCAACCACGATTCCAAAAATTATAATTTTTTCGTATTCCTCAAGTTTACATCCAGAAGAATAACTGATTAGATTTTGATTATAATTGGTCAACCGGAAGTAGTCTCATTTGAAGATTTAACAGTTAAATTTGATTTATTGACATTTAACGTTATTATAACTTAAAGAATATATTATTCTCTGTACGATTTGATTACAATTTATACTTCATATTCAATAGATACAGAGCTAAAGAATTTTAAAGAAATTAAATTTTATAATTCAGCCAGCTATGCCAAACTTGGGAACTAGTAATATATTCATATAATTCAAATTGACAGATGTCATTATCAATAAAAAGTAAATTAATGTGGCAGATATGAGGATGTTAAAGTAGATATTGGGTAATACACGGAAAGATACGGTAAGAAAATAACTCTAGTGTTACAAGTTTTTAGAAAGATACAAGAAAGATGATTACATTGGTTTGAACATGTCATGAGGAGAAATGAAGAATTATATTGGAACAAGAATGAATAGTTTAGTAATAGGACGTTAAAGAAACAGAGGAAGACCAAAGATAAGATGGAAGGACTGTATTTCGGAAGATTTGAGAGAAAAGGAACTGAATGAGAACGACATGCAAAAATAGCGACCCCTAACGAATGGGAAAAGCTAAAGAAGAAGAAGATGCCAGTGTCAAGTGCAATTTGAATAGTTTGTTTATGAAATATTTTTACTGGAAATTTAGAATCTTTTGTAAGAAAAATTATGGAATTTATACATTATACACGAGAATGACGGAAGGTATTGTGCTGGCCACAACAGTTTTTTATAATGTTTAAACTGGCTTGTTCGGATTCTGTAAAATTTATTGTAAGTTACTATTTGAGGCAATTGGTGCTTAGCTTCAGTCGAATAAATTCAAGCAGTGATATTATTTAAATCTTTTATTAACAAACCCATTCTTAAATATTATCCATTACTGGGTTTGTGAATCATCGACAATGATGATGACTTGGGACTACAAATATACAAACTTAGATTTCAACAAATTATAAAATCTGCAAAATATGGACTTAAAACTTACAAAAAATGTGGGCTTCATGGTGGGTGATAATAGTTTGATCGGCATTAAAAAAAGGTCATCTAGTCCAGATTTATCTTCTACAGAGTGCGTACAGTAAAACTAACCTTGCAAAATATCAGGGAAAATACTCAAACCAGGGGTGACTCGTTAATGAGGCCGCATGGCCGCACACTTCCTAAAAGGAAAAGGAAAAATAACTTCTTATTAGTTATAATAAATTAACAATATTATTTAATTATATAGTAAAACAAAGTGGTTAGACTGTATCGTAAATAGTTAATAGTTAAATATAAAACATTTAAACTAGACGCGAGACGCGCCACTGTCTCTGCGCTAAAGTCTTGGCCGCTCAGTGTACAGCGGCCCGCGTTGCTATAACAACGTGACGTATTGTTGGGTCCGTGAAGTTGGCACGTCATTGGAAGCACAAATATTCTTTTTTATATTAGTAATTAGTGCTTCGTTAGTGCTCTTTTGTGCTTCAAAAGAATTTAAAATTAATTGAACGGTTTACGAAATAATTAACATTATATGATGACGTGCCAAGTTCACACTTAGCACGTCATTAATAAAATTTCAAATTGCTTATTTCTTCGTTTGTTAGTGCTTCGTTAGTGCCCTTTTGTGCTTCAAAAATTTTTGAAATTAATTGAACGGTTCACGAAATAATTAATATTATATGATGACGTGCCAACTTCACACTTAGCACGTCATTAATAAAATTTCAAATTACTTATTACATCTTTTGTTAGTGCTTCGTTAGTGCTCTTTTGTGCTTCAAAAATTTTTCATATTAATTGAACGGTTCACGAAATAATTAACATTATATGATGACGTGCCAACTTCACACTTAGCACGTCATTAATAAAATTTCAAATTACTTATTACATCTTTTGTTAGTGCTTCGTTAGTGCTCTTTTGTGCTTCAAAAATTTTTCATATTAATTGAACGGTTCACGAAATAATTAACATTATATGATGACGTGCCAACTTCACACGTAGCACGTCATTAATAAAATTTCAAATTACTTATTACATCTTTTGTTAGTGCTTCGTTAGTGCCCTTTTGTGCTTCAAAATTTTTGAAATTAATTGAACGGTTCACGAAATAATTAACATTATATGATGACGTGCCAAGTTCACACTTAACACGTCATTAATAAAATTTCAAATTACTTATTACATATATTGTTAGTGCTTCGTTAGTGCTCTGTTGTGCTTCAAAATTTTTTGAAATTAATTGAACGGTTCACGAAATAATTAACATTATATGATGACGTGCCAAGTTCACACTTAACACGTCATTAATAAAATTTCAAATTACTTATTACATATATTGTTAGTGCTTCGTTAGTGCTCTTTTGTGCTTCAAAATTTTTTGAAATTAATTGAACGGTTCACGAAATAATTAATATTATATGATGCCAACTTCACCCTTAGCACGTCATTAATAAAATAAGGAAGGTACAGAGACCATAGTCAAAATCGCAGTGATATTTGAATAAAAAGATCTGATGTGGCCAGCATATTACTTTCCGTTAATTCTTTGTATTATGTACAAATTCCATACATATATTTTCTTGCAAAAGATTCTATTTCCAGTAAAATTATTTCATAAACGAACTATGTAAATTGCATTTGGCCCTGACATCTTCTTCTTCTTCTTTAGTTTTTCCCATTCGTTAGGGATCGTTATTCTTGATTTTCTTCATCAACGCATTTCTCTATTTTGCTTATCGTACTCATTCAATTCCTTTTCTCTCAAGTCTTCCGCAATACAGTCCTTCCATCTTCTCTTTGGTCTTCCTCTGTTTCTTCTACCTTTTACTACTAAGGTGTTCATTCTTCTTCCAATATATTATTCATCTCTTCTCATGACATGTTCAAACCAATATAATCGCCTCTCCTGTATCTTTCTAGAAACTTCTATCACTCGAGCCATTTCTCTTATCCTCTCATTCTTTATCCTATCTTTCGGCGTCTTCCCCAACATCAATCTCAACATACTCATCTCTCTGTCATATTCATTTTCTTTTCATTGACACTAACATCTGTCAATTAGAATTTTCTTAATATAGTAGTTGTTTCCATGGTTATAGCATGGTTGGTTGATTTATGAAATTTAATTTCATTAACTCTATATCCATTGAATATAGCGAAAATTATAACGCAGAAGACGCACGCCATCAACCTGAAAAAAACCTTATAAAATGAAATATAACTTTAAAAATATAAAAATTATTAGGTGTTATTTATTTTTAAAATAAGAAGAAAAAAAAGTTCTAGTATTAAGTAATGTATATATTAATGATATTTACAATTATTCTTAAGTCAATCGTTATTCCATTTAAGGAATATAAAATTATTTGAAATAATTGTAGTTTATTTTCGTACCATACGTTGACTCTATTGAGAATGACCATGTTTTGTCAAACAATTTTATATTCCGTAAAAGGAAAAAAGATTGACTTAATTATAAAGTCATTAATATATACGTTTCTTTAATACTAGTATATTCTTTATTCTTTGTTAAAAAAATAATAACAACTAATAATTTCTACAAGTTATATTTCATTTTATAAGGGTTTTCTCAGGTTGATGACGTGTGTCTTCTGCCTAATCATTTTCACTATATGAAGTATAAAATGCACAAAATTCGTAGATTCTAGAATATTCTTCAATATTATAATAACATTAAATGTCAGAAAACGATTTTAACAGTGTTTTTCCAAAAAACAAAACTGTTAAAATCTTCAAATGAGGGTACTTCAGGTTGACCAATAATTGTAACCAAAATCCAATAAGAAAAGAAATACGAAAGAATTATAATTTTTAGAATTGTAGTGTTGAAGTTATTGTCTATGAAAAAATCGTCACACACATACACAAACACACATACACACACACACATATACATTATCGTAAAAATGGTAAAATCGTATTCTAGGGACCCTAAAACGTGCTTATTGTCTAAAAACTCATCATCAAATTTTTTGACACAAGATAATATCATCCTTACCTAAAATGACGGTAAAAGCGTCTTTTCCATCTGTAGAATCTATTATATTATTGCATTGCCTAATTTCCGTTCTTGGATTACACTGAAAAACAAGAAATTTGGCATTGCTGGTTTAATACTTGTACTAAGTAAATAATACTTGTGGATAAATAGATTTTTACTTACAATACAAAGTATTACAAGAATGACTAAAAATGTGCTTATGTAGCAAAGCCCAAAATATTGAACAATATTATTAATATATGCAAGAAATAGATTGAAATAAATGTAGAGAGGTATTGGAATCATCCTAAAAATCGCATATCCAGATTTTAGTAAATAAGCACGTTTTAAGATCCCTATAATCCGATAATAACATTTTTACGATGATGTGTGTGTGTGTGTGTTATTAAATTACATCCATTAATGTTAAGTATTTTTAAGAAATGAATATGGTAAATACTAAGAAACTTGGTATGGTCGTAAAGAGAATAAAAAATACAATCTAAATTTATAAAAAACTTGTATAGTTAAATTAACAAAGTTGATATCACTTCCGGTTATACCGGAAGTCCCAGAATTACACTTTTCATATAAAATAATCGCAGATATTGTATTGAATAAATTATGTCCTATAATCAATAAGCGTATCTGCACTAATAAGCCAGATAAATGGATGTAACCACTTTTTCAAACACACTGTATATATATATATATATATATATAGGTGAATAAAATACAATTCAAAATACAATAAAAAAAGACAAACAATTCTCGCCGAGCCGTAATGCAACATCCTGTATATGTGAAAATAATTTTACGTTATGCTCCTTGAGTAGACGAATAAATTCTGTTAATAAACTTATCCTGTATTTCTAACGACAAGGGAGATATCGAAGACGGCGATTTCGGTGACTCACCCTGTATATATATATATATATATATATATATATATATATATATATATATATATATATATATGTATATATATATATATATATATATATATATATATATATATATATATATATATATATATTTACATCCCACTACCATTGTGGCGTCCCCTATGTTATTTTCTACATTCAAAGTGACGTCCTTGTGCATATGACGTCCGGTATACGGACGTCACTTTAAAATGCCTTGTAAATTTTTTTCTGGCATCAGGGGGGGCCCTAGAATCGTTTAGCAAAATTTGTTATGGACGTCACAATGATAGCGGAGTGAAAAATGTATATTTTTTGTAGTTCAAAAAAATTCCACTTGTGGCGTTAGTGTCGTCCGGCGTATATACACTGTATATACAGAAGTTTCATTCCACCGACAATCTGAACTCCGTATACTTGGCAACAGTGGGCACTGGGCAATACATTAGTGCGCAAGTCTTTTAATCGTATTTAAAGTTATATTGTGAACTCCTGATAATATATTAAATTAATATTTAAATAATCAAACATTTATTTTATACTTGTAAAATCCTCTTAGTAAAGACAAAATCGATAAACTATGATGTCAAAATAGAAATGTACTCAATTTAAAAAAATATAATTATTTAAATAACATAAAGCTGAATTATTAATTACAAAATATTGTGCAAATTGTAAATAAATGCCAATTGTAAGGACAACAAAATTTATGATTAAATGTATTGAATAAATATAAGGACGGTAGGCTACAGTGAAATATAAAAATAAAATCTTTATAAATTTTTGATCTAAAATATCAAGATTGAAATTTTAAATAGAGTAGAAAAAGGGAGAATCTAATAGTATTTTATGTACCAAGGGCGTTACTATGATCATAATGCCAGGAGGGCGACGAGGATCTAGCCCGAGGGCCTCTGGCCCGAGGGATAGATGTCGTCCGATGGGCATTATCATCTAGTAACGCTCGTGGTGCATACAAGATTTTATGTCTCACTAGAATATCTGAAACAAGTTTTAATTGATAATAATTTTGATTACAATAATGCTCAAATTTTGGCGTTGCTAAGGATGTTGATTAATTGTTTTATTTATTATCAACGTTTTTTTTTTTTTGTGTTAACGATGATCGTGTACGGTGTATATAAACATATCCAAGACAACCGGGGCATAATGGATATGTTTATATACACCGTATCCTAGCAATAAACAGTGCATAATACTTTAGTGAGACAAATAATTTTTAAATAGAAAAAATATTTTAAACAAATTAACTGTCAATAAATTATAAACTATTTATTAAAAAATATAGATAATTTAATTACTCTTATTTAGGTACTTCTTTCGACTCTTCCTCTACTTGCTAAAGTGTTTAGCCAAAGTCAGTTGCCGAGTAATTAGAAAATATTTTTATACTTCTCGTAATAACGATTTTAAGTATTTACACTTATTAATAAATATCTTTACGTGCCTGTAACTAATAGTATAAGTTTATGGGTCGATTCTGTTGACATCTGTAAGTTTTACAGACCTCTAAATCTCTAAAAACGTCATAAAAACACATCTATTCTTGTTGATTAATATAAAATTATACATAAGACCGTCAGCTTTCGTTGCGATTTTGTTCATTATTTACAGATTTACAAATACGTATGACTTACAGATGTGAACAGAATATAGACCCATTAGATAATTTTTGTTTACAAATGTAGGTATAGGTACCTAAAAAAATTATAAGATTATTTTGTGAAAAATATTGTTAAGCTATTTGCTTTTTATTTTTATTATAATGTAATTTGAAAATTGTGATTATATTTCTTTGCATTATGCAAAAGAACAATTTTCAAAATTAATGGCTTTTAAAAACACTGAATTTTATTGTAACCTACACTACTTAGAAAGAAACGCGGAAAATTAATTTGTTTATTGGCAACAATAACGAATTTGTATGGTTTTTGAAATATTCTTTCTGGAAATAAACAGAATAGTTCTCCATAATAGTATTTCATGAATTTAAATCATTTGGTTTTTCATTTTATTTTGCATAGAAGGGGATCAAAAAGTCCCACGTAAAGATATTTATAAATAAGCATACATAATTAAAATCGTTATTACTAGTAAGTATAAAAATATTTTCTAATTACTCAAAACTACTGAGCATTTTTCATTGTATCTGCGGGCCAAAGCTGTAAAGTTACCAACACTTCTTAGTTTTATCGTAACTAACTAATTTAATTGTTGCTATTATGATTGAGACATTTGCGACCGTAACAGAATAAAACATAGATCATAACTAGGCGTCGGGAATATTTTATTTAGTGTCAAATCAGTAATTTTAGCGACACAATAATAATACTCATATTGGTACAAAAGTAGATAATTTGTGCACAAAACTGATTTTGTGCGGGACAAAATAGGTGCTTAATTATTTATTGAGTGTATAGATTGCTGTTAATTTGAAAATACTTTAATTAATCTAAGAAAAAAAAAAATGTGTGGGATTAAGTATTTTGGTGATAAATTCCTTTTTACTATAGCAAATATAAAGAAGACCCTCAGTTTACTTGTATTCATTTTCTTTATAAATGTATAAATAAATAAAAAATTCAGTGTAGTAAAACAAACTGCAATGTACTAATACGTCACTGTTACAAAATAAGCGAAAAATTAACTTATTAAATATATTTATTTAAATCACAGCAAAATACAGATAATTATTTTTAGTAACCACTAGGCATGTAATATGAACTGAATTAATAATTGATTTTTTTTGTGTAAAATTAGTCTCCATTTCCATGGAATTATATTGCAATATATAAAAATTGTACTTTTGCGAAATTCATTTTTCTTTTCTTTTAATATATGGTATCCAGTGGCCATGCGCCTATGACATCAAAATTATTTCGAATTTTAAATTACACAAAAGAGACTCCTGTATTTCACTTTCCACACCACCAGTAAGTGCCTGTGAGGTGATGTCTGGTAAACGCCGGCATGATACGCATATGTCAGCATCATTACTGATTTCTGCGTTCAAACCTAATTGACACACCCAGAAATAGGTAATATGTCGTGATGATATATTTTTTCTATATATTATATTAAAAGGATATCCAAATTTTGAAGATATTTCGAATAACAGCACGAAATTAGTTTTGTGCAAAAATTATCTACTTTTAAGCTAATACGAGTATTACTATAGTGTCGCCAAAATTACTAATTTGTCACTAAAGAAAATATTCTAACACCTAGTTCGATCTATTTTTATTCTGTTACAGTCGCAAATGTCGCCATCATAATAGCAACAATTAAATTACTTAGTTACTTTAAAAATAATAAGTTTTGGTAATTTTACAGATTTAACTCACAAATTCAATGAAAAATGCTTCGGAGAAAGATTTGCAAGGGGTGTGATCGTAAAATTTATATAAATCCAATATATTATTGAACTCTACTTGAGGTGTAGAGTTGAATGGTTTCGGTTCCAGTTTCCAGTGAGTACAAAATACATAAAATCGTATGTAAAAATCGATTTTACATTCAACAGAACTAGTTTTTATCCAACATTAAATTCCAGCTCCTCCTTCATCCTACTTAAACCACGGTTAATGGTATATTTGCCGTCCGTGAGAAGTTATATGTATATGTATATTAAGCGTCGTTGGGAGCCAACACGGAGCGAAGCGGAGCTTTTTGATGAGTAGATCTTTGAAATGATGGCAAATATTTAATATATATTTTTAGCTTAATAATAATAATAATAAATTTATTGAATGCCCGAGGGCCGACCAAATACAACATAAATACAGTGTAAACATTATTAACAAAGACGATTTTTTTAATGTTTGATTGGTTTTACTAATAACAAGAATGCATTAACAGATATTAGTATTGAAACAATTTGGTGATCGGAATTTAGTGATTAATACCCTATCTATAGGAAATACATACAATGGTAAAATTTTAGTTTTAGAACATAAGTTTAAATAATAAAGTTACTCATAATTTAAAATGGCAATTAATTGAAATAATTCAGTCCTGTTACGAAGTAGTAGCAAATTAAAAGTTTCTTTTTATGTTGCTTATACAGATAGTCATGAGAAATGATATAAAACAGGCAGATAGACCTAAATAAATGTCATTTTAAGGCTCGAGTCATTTTATTAAGAGGTTCCATTATCTTTAATAATAATAAAATCAAAGTAAAAATTACATAACACACAGACCAACAGTTTATTATTTGTTATATTTCTCATGGCACTGTGTAAACAGCTTGAAAATAGAACTTTTAATTTACGTGTGATTAATGACAGGATTTCTAAACTTTTGATCTAAAAATTATAATAGGGAATTATCTATAGCCAAACGAAAATTTTGCCATTGATTTCTTACACCGAGTGCCGGATGTTAGGGTCAGGTTATTATGTTAAATATCCTTTCTCATAGAAAATAAATCATATTACAAAAATTAGAAGAAGTTTATTAATAGATTAGGAATTTTTATGAAAAGGATTACGTTGATCAATTTTCGTTAGTTTAATGATAATAATTTTTTTTTTGAATAAAATAAAATATGCTATCCTGCTTTAAATCTTCAAACATTAAACTAAACTAAATCAAATAAGTATCAGACATTTATATCTGTTAATTATCATTACCAGAGATTGTAAAAAATCTCTAACATATGGATGTGCATATGACTATGAAAAATTTCGCTTTGGTTTCTACATCAGAATAATGTATTTAATATTGGCAACGTTGCTGGACGTCATTGTAACGGTAGTATGAATAAAAATATACAAATCGGACGTCACAAAGTACGGGATATGCATGAAGTATATACTCTGGACGTCGGATTCTCTCAGTTTGGAGGAGTTCATAATATCGTGAAATGAACGGAAACGTATATCGTTGTAAATTGACTTAATTGAAATTTGAACCGATATTCATATTCAGGGGAAAAAAATAGCCGATATACTTCAGAAATTCGAAGCCTATCTCTATTCCTTTCGGTGGTTGCCACAATGTCCTAGCCATGAAAGGACGCAGCAATGATAGTGGGATGTAAATATATATATATATATATATATATATATATATATATATATATATAGGTATATACAGTGTGTGCAACGAAACGTGAAACATAGGACTTTAACATGGGATTTTAAAAATGTGCGGAAATTGGCTCTCCTGTACATTTTAAAGCAAAAGTACAAGAATTAAAAGTTGTTTAGAATTAATTTTTACTTAAAAAAGTCCTCATTTAATGCAATAGAATATCTGTAGCACTAGATATTTAGAAAATAAAATAAGACATTTTCGTCAAAATTCAGATAGCCATGGAAATAAAAAACAAATAAAACAAAATATTAATTAAGATCATAATACTTTAATATTTAATGCTGAATTATAATAATAGACACAATGATTACAACAATTAACATCAATAACACTGAACTCAACTGAGATTTCAGTGAATATTAAAAATGGGAAATTATCAAATATTTAATAATAAAATAAATCACACAAATCGGAAGAAAAGAATAGCAGCAAACTAGAGAACTTTTATTTAAATTAAATGCTCAAATATGTCTTCATTCTCCGCCAAACAATAACCTAATCTATCATAAAAAGAACTCCTAACATTCGCTAGTTGGTAGCACGATATTTTAGTACATTCCAGGGATATTCTAGATTTAGTGATTCTAAATCTAGATATTTGTAATCAGTGTAAACTTTTGATTTTAGATGTCCCCATAGAAAAAAATCTGATGTGCACACCGCACGACTTCCTTGTACGATTATTAAACTATACATATTTTTTTAATAAATAAATTACAAAATATTAATTTTAACTTCAAAACAGTAATATATATAGCGACCATAATCTAACCCGGTTTTTTTTAAAGAGTTTTGATTACAACAAAGAAATATTTGATTACAACAATGAATATGACTAATTTCACAATAAAAATATAATATTTGTTATTGTACGAATCATAAAATTGCACGTATTTAACGTAATTTGACATGAACATTTTTTTATGTTTTTGTCCTAATCTATAGCAAGCTTTATTACAAAAACAAAAAAGTATATATTTTTTAAATTTACATATCTCGCTTATACAAAGGGCTAATTTAATAAGACGCAGAAATTAATTCTCTAAAACTTTTATTTGAAGTATTTATTTCTAAAATCAAAATAAAATCATTTTATTCAAGAAAAACTGTTAACAACTTCAAGTAATGTACCACTTCCGGTTAGCCTATTTTAACCAAAATCTATTATGTTATTTCCATTGGCATAAAAGTCTTGTATATCAAATTTGAAAACTTTTGGATTATATTTTAAAACAGTTTTTCATTAAAATCTATTATAGGCTTCATGTAAAGTGCCACTTCTGGAAATTGTGTAATAACCAGAAAGGGAGGTGCACAACTAGATGTTATAGGAGTCCTAAATACAAAATTTCAACTTTCTACGGCTTACCGTTTTTGAGTTATGCGAGATACGAACGTACGAACGTACGTACGTACGTACGTACAGACGTCACGACGAAATTAGTCAAAATAGATTCAGGGATGATTAAAATGAATATTTCCGCTGAAATTTGAAAACCGAATTTTTTCGCGATTACAATACTTCCTTTACTTACGTACAAGGAAGTAAAAATCATATGGCGCTAGATCCGGAGACCGTGCGGGCCAGTGAATTGGTCCGTCTCTACCAATCCATGTATCGGGAAATACATCATTATGATATTCTTTTACAATTATGAGCTGATAGCCGTCTTGTTGCAACTATACTTCACGATCATTGGCCAGTTCTTCAATTGCCGGTCCAATATCATTTATCAGCAGATCATAATAGGACTGACCAGTTAAAGTGCCGTTAATTAAATATGGCCCAATAATATGGTTTTTACTTTCTTGTACGTAAGTAAAGGAAGTATTGTAATCGCGAAAAATTTCGGTTTTCAGATTTCAGCGGAAATATCCATTTTGATCATCTCTGAATCCATTTTGACTAATTTCGTCGTGACGTCTGTACGTACGTACGTACGTATCTCGCATAACTCAAAAACGGTAAGCCGTAGAAAGTTGAAATTTTGTATTTAGGACTCCTATAACATCTAGTTGTGCACCTCCCTTTCTGGTTATTACACAATTTCCAGAAGTGGCACTTTACATGAAGCCAATAATAGATTTTAATGAAAAACTGTTTTAAAATATAATCCAAAACTTTTCAAATTTGGTATACAAGACTTTTATGTCAATCTAAATAACATAATAGATTTTGGTTAAAATAGGCTAACCGGAAGTGGTACATTACTTGAAGTTGTTAACAGTTTTTCTTGAATAAAATGATTTTATTTTGATTTTAGAAATAAATGCTTCAAATAAAAGTTTTAGAGAATTAATTTCTGCGTCTAGTACATCAAGTATTATTAAATTAACCCTTTGTATAAGCGAGATATGTAAATTTAAAAATTATATACTTTTTTGTTTTTGTAATAAAGCTTGCTATGGATTAGGACAAACACATAAAAAAAATGTTCATGTCAAATTACGTTAAATACGTGCAATTTTATGATTCGTACATTAACAAATATTATATTTTTATTGTGAAATTTGTCGTATTCATTGTTGTAATCAAATATTTCTTTGTTGTAATCAAAACTTTCTTTAAAAAGAACCGGGTTAGATTAATGTTAATTTAAGAATGATAGTAGTAAATGAATTATTTTTTGTTCTATATCAAAATATTTCTCGGGCTTGGCTTAAGCCTGTCAATATTTTGTAATTTAATTATTAAAAAAATATGTATAGTTTAATAATCGTACAAGGAAGTCGTGTGGTGTCCACATCAGATTTTTTTAAATTGCAGTCCAAACGTTGACTTTTCGTGGATATGTGTACCTATGAGTCGTAACATACAGATGTTCATTATTTTTACGCCAATATCTAAAATTTTGAATATTTGGCTCATTATTGAGTGTAAATGTGCTTTCGTCGAAAAAACAAATATTTTCTATAAAATGTAAATCTGCATTTGCTTTTTCCAGCATTAATTCATAAAATGTTGCTTTCAGAAACTTATCTTCTTCATTCAATTCCTGGTGTTTGCCATATTTAAAAGATTTATATTTTTCTTCTTTTAAATAATTTCTTACAGTACTAAATAGAATTGAAGTGTCTTTTTCTATTTGCCACAAACTTAAATTTTTATCATTTTCAATGGCTGCAATTACATTAATTTTATTTGCTTGTCTTTCTTCATCTTCATCTGCAATTGACCTTTGACACATGCATGGTTTTAAAACACTTCCTGTTTTATTAAATCTCTCAATTACACGATATATTGCACGAATTTCTTCATAACTATTTCCTCTGCAATGTAATTTGACAATCGAAAGTTTCATTGGCACTGAACAAATCCATTTTATTATGCACAGACGAACAGTGATGCAATTTATTGATTACAACAGTGTAGACACAGTGATTGCAACAATTAACATCAATAACACTGAACTGAACTGTCAGTATGAGATTTTGTTTTATTTGTTTTTTATTTCCATCTGATTTTTGACGAAAATGTCATATCTTCTTTTCTAAATATCTAGTGCTAGAGATATTCTATTGAATTAAATGAGGACTTTTTATAAGTAAAAATTAATTCTAAACAACTTTTCATTCTTGTACTTTTGTTCTAAAATGTACAGGGAGCCAATTTCCGCACATTTTTAAAATCCTATGTTAAACTCCTATGTTCCACGTTTCGTTGCACACACACTATATATATATATATATATATATATATATATATATATATATATATATATATATATATATATATATATATATATATATATATATATATATATATATATACAGGGTGAGTCACCGAAATCGCCGTCTTCGATATCTCCCTTGTCGTTAGAAATACAGGATAAGTTTATTAACAGAATTTATTCGTCTACTCAAGGAGCATAACTTAAAATTATTTTCACATATACAGGTTGTTGCATTACGGCTCGGCGAGAATTGTTTGTCTTTTTTTATTTTGAATTGTATTTTATTCACCTATACAAACATATGTATTTTGTTTTAGTTTTCTACGGCGTTGCCAAGTTATTCCGTTTTTTCTCTAAAAAAGACCGAATACACGCATTGCTTTATAAAGGCTTAATGAAGTTATTTTAATAGTAAGAATTAAGAATTTTCTTTTCTGTATAACTGTAATTATACTCTATGTTCTGGCATATTTTTTTTTAAATGTAATTATACAGGCTGTTCAATAAAGCGAATCAAATGTGCTCAATTTCAAATGACCATAACTTGTCATTTTCAAATGGAACACTCTATATTTTATTATTCAGTTGTGTGTATTTTTGTATTATCTTCATATGTTCTTAAGGGTATCCTATGCCTAAAACCAATAATTTCGGAGATTTTCACCATTTTTCCCTAAATTTATATATTTAACTAAAAATTAAATCTAGTATAGGTACCATGGATATTGTTTTTTGAATAAGAAATAATTGCAGTAATGATAGTATTTTCATTAGCCAGGTTATTATTAATAACAGAGGGATTAAGTAAATTAATTTATTAATATGAGTCTCTCGCAAGAAGAACTTACGAAAAATACTATCATTACTGCAATTGTTTCTTATTCAAAAAACAATATCAATGGTATACTAGATTTAATTTTTAAGTGAATATATAAATTTAGAGAACAATGGTGAAAATCTCCAAAATTATTGGTTTTAGGCATGGGATACCCTTAATAACATATGAAGATAATACAAAAATACACACAACTGAATAATAAAATATAGGGTGTTCCATTTGAAAATGACGAGTTATAGTCATTTGAAATTGAGAACATTTGATTCGCTTTATTGAACAGTCTGTATAATTACATTTAAAAAAAAATATGCCAGAACATAGAGTATAATTACAGTTATACAGAAAAGAAAATTCTTAATTCTTACTATTAAAATAACTTCAGTAAGCCTCTTTATAAAGCAATGCGTGTATTCGGTCTTTTTTAGAGAAAAAAACGGAATAACTTGGCAACACCGTAGAAAACTAAAACAAAATTTATATGTTTGTATAGGTGAATAAAATACAATTCAAACTATATAAAAATATATACAGTGTTCCATTTAAAAAAAGACAAACAATTCTTGCCGAGCCGTAATGCAACATCCTGTATATGTGAAAATAATTTTACGTTATGCTCCTTGAGTAGACGAATAAATTCTGTTAATAAACTTATCCTGTATTTCTAACGACAAGGGAGATATCGAAGACGGCGATTTCGGGGACTCACCCTGTATATGTATTAAAGTTATTAACATGTAATTTGGAAAGTTTTGGATTTTTAATGTTTTTACTTCCTTGTACGTATGTAAAGTAAGTATTGTAATCGCGAAAAATTTCGGTTTTCAGATTTCAGCGGAAATATCCATTTTGATCATCCCTGAATCCATTTTGACTAATTTCGTCGTGACGTCTGTACGTACGTACGTCCGTATGTACTTGCTATGGATTAGGACAAAAACAAAAAAAAAATGTTCATGTCAAATTACGTTAAATACGTGCAATTTTATGATTCATACAATAACAATTATTATATTTTTATTGTGAAATTAGTCATATTCATTGTTGTAATCAAATATTTCTTTGTTGTAATCAAAACTCTCTTTAAAAAGAACCGGGTTAGATTATGGTCGCTATATCTTACTGTTTTGAAGTTAAAATTAATATTTTGTAATTTATTTATTAAAAAAATATATATAGTTTAATAATCGTACAAGGAAGTCGTGTGGTGTCCACATCAGATTTTTTCATTAAAATCTATTAGGAGCTTCAAGTAAAATACCACTTCACTAATTCACAACTAGCAGCTAAAATTAAATATTTGTTCTCATCGATATAAAAGCCTTTAGTACAAAATTTGAAAAGGTTTGATTTATATTTGAAGGACTTCTTCCGGTTGGAAAATGGAGTATATGAATAAAAAAATATTGCATTTTATAAAAATTAATGAAAAATATTAAACCAATATTTTCTGACGAAGGTCATGCAAGCGTTATGGGCTGACCTTGTGCCACATTATGTTATACGGAATCTATTTTTTTTAAATAACTTCAAGCATTAATAAAGATGTTTGTATGTTATTTTTCATAAAATTCATTTGTGATAATACACCTTATAAACAGAATCTAATCACTTCCTCGCTGGTATGACGGAAACTTGAATACAAAAAATTAGATAAATGGTTAAGCGGAATGGCTACCCCTGCCTACTATATATGAAGCGAAAATTCAAATAAAGTGTTCATGTACTAGAATAGTTAACATTTTGAAAAATTCAACATTAGACGAACATACTTCTAATATGAACCTGCATTTTAAAAACAGTATTATTGAAATCTATTAGTATATGACTTTGATTTTATAGGGAAAACGAGAAATGCTGTTTTCGTCATAAAATCATAGTCAAATACTAATAGATCTCAAAAATACTTTTTCAAAACGCAGGTTTATTTTAAAACTATGTTCATCTAATGTTGAATTTTTTAAAATGTTGATAGTTCTAGTAAAGGAACAATTTATTTTAATTTTCACTTCATATACCGTGTATCTATCTTAAAGGTGTACGATTAACATGGAAATCATTTTTTTTGCAATTCCCTGCTTGTCTAAATATTTTAAGCAAAAACGCGTCAAATAAAAGTTTTAGGGCATAAAATTCTGCATCTAAATCAATAAACAGAATTACTTTTACATGCTTTGTAACGGCAAATTAAACATGAAAATGTCGAAAATTACTTTGAAAATATCGACAGCCATGGAATTGAACAAAAAATAAATAAATGCTTGACGTTTTTCTATTTGGACAAATATCGTTAATTATAACAACGATAGAAATATTAGATTAATAAATAAATTTAAAAAATACAGTTTTGTTTAATATATGAATTTATTAAAAATTCAATATTGCGTAACAAAATATGCTCAAGCAAGAAAAGTTTTGTAGTAATTAGTAAACGGATAACAAGTAATTATAAAGATAATAGTTACAATAAATATTCAAATGCAGAACCATTATACGATGACATTCATTAAATATGGAATCTCTTAGATCATTTATGTTTTCGTGCCTTTTTTATAAATTTGATGTTTTATGTAACCCCATAAAAAAAGTCACATGGAGCAAGATCTGGAGATCCATCCTATTGGAACCAGACCTCTCGATCTGGGCGCACAACATCGTCTTTTGCAGGACCAATTTCATTTTGTAGCATCTCCAAATAATTTTCAGTATTTAGATTGCCACGTATTTCAATAGGACCAATTATGTGGTGACCTAAAATTCCGGCCCAAATATTAACTTTTCGAGGATATTGTGTCCTTGTTGAAATATTAATTCCAGGATTTTCTATAGCCCAACAACGGGTATTTTGGATATTTGGTTCATTGTTCAAAATGAAAGTGCATTCGTCCGTGAAAGAAATGGAACAAATTTTGATCATTATTAGCCGGGTTCTGCATATCTACGCAAAACACCCTTTTACTTTCTTCATCGTATGGCGCAAGTTCTTTGAGACACTGCATTTTATAAAATAATACGTTTTTTTTTTAAATATCTTGTATGATGCTGTGATGTACTCCCAACTCATTTCCAATATATCTAGTACTACATTAGTGGTCTACACTTATCCATAAAAACTTTTTATTAGTATAAATATTCATTTTTTAATAATTTCAAACAAAACCAGAGAATTGAGAAAATTGTCAGAACATACGTTGTGACAGATAAAATGTCAAGAATTTATTTATTTTTTGTTCAATTCCATGGTTATCGATATTATTTTCAACGTAATTTTCGAAATATTCATATTTAATTTCTGCCGCTACAAAGCATGAAAAAGTAATTCTGTTTATTGATTTAGATGCAGAATTTTATACCCTAAAACCTGTATTTGACGCGTTTTTGTTTGAATAATTAGGCAAGCAGGGAATTGCAAAAAACTGGTTTCCCATGTTAATTTCCTATGTACACCTTTAAGACAGATACACGGTATACGCAGGTGTAGCCATTTCTCTTAAATAATATATGAACTAGTGTATATTCCATTACACACACACAAAGACATTATCGTAAAAATGTTAAAATCGAATTACACAGGCCTTGAAACTTGTTTATTCATGAAAATCTAAACCGGTGAATTTTAACTTGATCCTATATATCTACTATTGGCAGGAGGTAACAACATCGGTATCTCAACCCAGTTTAAAAAAAAGTTATATATTTCAACCGTATGCAGTGACATACAAAAAATTTTGTTGTTTACCTACTCTGAAATTTAATTTTTTTCAAGAAAAATTAAAGAACAACCAAGTATGTATTTGAATTTCGGTTAATTTTGACATTCTAATTGACACTAATGACATTGACAAGTTAAAAATCAAGATCGACTCAATACAACAAAAATAGGTGTACGCGATTTTTTTGCAAACCAGTGTACCAATTTCGGTTGATCATAGCTAAAATTGAATCAGTTGCTCTCTTAAATGTATACAGGATGAGTCTAAGACGACGCCTCCCCTTTAACTTTTTAATTATAAGTAATAGAAAGAAATGGCTCATATAAAAGTTTTATTATTTGAATTATAGATAATATTGGCAAATATAGATATTTTTTATAAAGTCAGGTTTACAAGATACAACTATCAACTTTTATTTTTTAAACAGCAACCTATAATTATTTTACTAAAATATGAACCACTACATTTTTGTCTTTTTAACGATCTAATAGTTTTTATTAATGTATTTGAAAAAGTTCGAGTAAAATAAGATAAATGAGTTATATGAGAAATAATTTTTATTCAAATATCCTAGGTGGCTATGTGAAAATAAATAATAAATAAATAGATAAATACGTAAGTAATAATAAATAAGTAACAAACAAATGTATACTTTGTTGGTATTAGCATTGTTATATTTTGTTTATTTTCACATAGCCACCTATAATACTCGTATTAGAATAAAAATTATTTCCTATATATCTCAATTATTTTATTTTTCTCAAATTTTTTCAAATACATTCATTAAAATTAATACAATATTGAAAATAGAAAGATATGGCGGTTTATATTTTAGTAAAATAATTATAGGTTGCTATTTAATAAATAAAAGTATTTTGTAAACCTGACTTTGTAAGTAATATCAATATCTACATCTGCCATAAAATAGTATATTTAAAATTATAAAACTTCTGTATGAGTATTTTTTTCTATTACTCAAAATAAACAAGTTAAAGAGAGGGGGGGGGGGCGTCACCCCGACTCACCCTGTATAAAAATTTAGGAACATAAAGGCCAAATACAAAGATTTTTTTTTAAGAATATTCGGAATTTTTTTAAATAATTTAGAATGTGTTTTTTTTTTTGTAAATAATGAAATTATTTTTTTGATAGTAAACATGAAATTAAGTTTATCTTTAAATTAATATTAATATAATAAAACAAATTCGTAACTAAACAGCCTTTATATAATTTAAAACAGGAAAATACAAGTATGTGGATTTTTTTAGGTAAAAAGTTAAATATTGTTTCCATTAAAAAAAAAAATTATGTTAATTATTTAATGAACTGTTCTATGAATTTAAAAGAATTATAAAGAACAAAAGAGCTCTAACATAGCCCTAACAAAATATGTGTTAAACAGTATAATATTTTATTAATGCCATGAAGTTGGCACGTCATCAAATAATCTTAATTATTTCATAAACCGCTTTATGAATTTCAAAAAAATTTAAAGCACAAAAGAGCACTAACGAAGCACTAACAAAAGATGTAATAAGTAATTTGAAAATTTATTAATGACGTGCTAAGCGTGAACTTGGCACGTCATCATATAATGTTAATTATTTCGTGAACCGTTCAATTAATTTCAAAAATTTTTGAAGCACAAAAGAGCACTAACGAAGCACTAACAAAAGATGTAATAAGTAATTTGAAATTTTATTAATGACGTGCTAAGTGTGAACTTGGCACGTCATCATATAATGTTAATTATTTCGTAAACCGTTCATTTAATTTCAAAAAATTTTGAAGCACAAAAGAGCACTAACGAAGCACTAACAAAAGATGTAATAAGTAATTTGAAATTTTATTAATGACGTGCTAAGTGTGAACTTGGCACGTCATCATATAATTTTAATTATTTCGTGAACCGTTCAATTAATTTCAAAAAATTTTGAAGCACAAAAGAGCACTAACGAAGCACTAATTACTAATATAAAAAAGAATATTTGTGCTTCCAATGACGTGCCAACTTCACGGACCCCGTATTGTTTATGTGACTAGCCTGGACTAGCAATGCCTTAGAAGTGCTGTATGGCCGCACTTATTTTGCGGCTTCGTCTCAGATTAAAAATGAATACCTTGTTGTAGTGCATTGTTTCACGGTACGAGAAATCACAAATAAATTAATATGGGAGTGAATAGTATTAATGTTTTACAAAAAACGAACTTTAATAGACTACATTATTTAATTAGGTACGTCATTGTCTAATTTAAAATTAGTACAAATTAGTGACAGTAAAGTCCAGAACAGAATATTTACTCGCCATTTTTCAATTTGTATCTACGAAAGACCGAAGACCTGAATTTACTTGTAAGAAGTGATTTGGGATTAAATTTCCTCCTCCAGTTGAAAAGACAAGAGCCGCTACTGATTCTAACAGAAGAATGTGCAGGCATTTTGGATACAATGCGTAGTAGAGTTAAAGGTGTTATTAATAAAGTTGTTGTAACTCAATATTAAATGACGGAACACTTGAATAACATATTCAGTTCTGTTTTAAACGAGTTAAACAAATTTATAGAAATTTCTCACCATTTACGTAGGTTTTATAATTGTTTTGTTGAAAATGTAAATCGGCCCAACTATTAGGAGCATGGATTCGTACTTTTTAATTCATGTATTCGATAGTATCCGCTTAGAAAAGTCACTTTTGTGCGACTCCCTCAATCCCTCTCTGGATATTCTGGTGAGCCGTCCAAGTTCAGCCACTAAATCATCCTGCCTAATTGTCGAACTTTCTTCATTGCATTCATTAATCGGATCGGGGTTCATTAAAAACCACGACACCGGTGACTTTTTACCTTTAAATCACCCCTACTGTATTGATCACCTTAATGGATTGCTTTTGAATTACCCCGGAAAGTTTCCAAATTTTTCTACACGGTATATTTCACACTGGCGTGAATACTACTTTGTTATTAATAGAAATATTTATTGACATACTTCATAATTGATTTTTGATTCCCCCAATCAGGATGCAAAATTAATTTTTTATCTAAGGAAAAGGTTAAAGATCTGATTTTTTCCGACATAAATTTTTAGTACTATCGTCATATTTTATCAATAAATATTGCGAAATATAATAACTTAAATATAGAAATATATTATGGCTTGACTAGAAAATAAAATTTAAATATCATTCTCAACAAACTAGCCTTGTAGATTTTCTTTTTTTCTAAATTTTATTTGTTATCTCTAAATATACAGCGTGAACACCGAAAAGCGTGACATAGGCGATTAACATGGGAAAATAGTTTTTTTTCAAATATCATCTATCCTGTAAGATTATAATGTGAGTTTTTGATATGGTTAGAAAGATTATTTAATTTGGCATTGAAGAGTATCTAAATACTCCTAATTTAATGGCTTAATATTGAAATATTTACAAAAGTATAATGCTATTTGACAGTTATTATTTATAATTAAATCATAGAAACGTGTTTAATAGCTGAGTTGGTTAGATATGGGCGCCGTAGTAATTTTTCACGAGTTCAAATCCCGCCCGGTCCATGTTTATTTTTATTATTTTTATTTTATTTTGTAAAATCTATTATTAAATAAATTACAGAATTAAAATTTAAATTGTTTGGCAAATCAAGTATTTTATTAACTAAACGCACAAGAAGTAAAATGTGAAAATTTATAAGAAGAAAGTAACTAAGAAAACTACAATATATTCCAGCAAAAAAAAACATGAATTTCACGTAAGCTTTTCCCTTCATGGTAAAATTTAATGACAGTACTTCTATCTTCTATTGAAAAATCCATTGGATTTACAAATTTTTCGAAAACAATGTATCAAAAAAATGACAATATAGAAAGTCTAACACGCCTAACATAAACCAGTGTGAAAGTTTGTTTATTAGTACTTTTTGTTTTTTGGTTAATAATATTAGCAGTAATATAACAAGGAAATAGTAACTTCAATAAAATACTAGATTTACCAAACAATATATGTTTTAATAGCGTAATTTATTTAATAATGTATTTAAAAAAAAAATTTTTAAAAAACATTAACCGAGCGGGGTATGAGCTCGTGAAATATTATTACGGTGTCGTGATCTAACCAACTCAGCTGTTGAATACGTTTCCATGATATCTGTTTTTAATAAAATATAAATAATAACTGACAAATAGCATTATACTTTCGTAAATATTTTAATAATTAGCTATTTAATTAGGAGTATTTAGATACTCTTCGATGTCAAATTAAATAATCTTTTTGACCATATCAAATACTCCCACTATAGTTTTACGGAACAAATGGTATTTAAAATTATTTTTTCCCATATTGAACGCCTATGTCACGGTTTTAAATGTTCACCCCTGTATATTTATTTAGTGGAAGTACAATATTATAAACAAATCAGGAAAAAATAATTTATGTTTCTTTAGCATGTGGTGTGTATATACGCAGATTGATATTGTAGTATATGTATTTAAAATGACAGATAGTACAAACAAATTATATTATTTATTTTAATATCTTGTTTGGAAACTAGTCAAAATTTCCTTTGTTTATTTTAGACCTGTGGTAACATTATCTTTGTTAAGAATGCGTTTATAAGTATACTTTTCAGATAAATACAATAATTTATTTATCATAAAGTATTCTTGTTGTCCTTTAGGTTAATCGTTGCGTCGCTTGATATTCGCGGGAGGTAATGTTAACAACACAACATATTTTTTAACATCATAAATAAATATATCACAGCATATTACCCATTGCTGGGTGTGTCAATTTTCCGTGTACGTTCCGTACACGGACATATTCGTACCGTGCGGGTGTTTGCTACACGTCAGCTCACAGGCACTTATTACTGGATTGGAGAGTGCGCCACAAGGTTTATTTTTGTGCCATTCGAAAAAACGGAACATATCCACGGGACCCCATTTTTAGCTTATTAAATTGGCAATTTGTTTTTTATTAACAACCGGCAGGTGGCAATAGTTGCATTTGTTTATTAGTGGAATTATCTATCATTTGCACGTGAATATGTGGTAACATATTAAAACATTATAAAGTGGTTTTAACTTTAAATATTCGTTAAGTTTTCGTTTGAACTATAATGTTTTGTTGTGTAATTGTTTATTTAAACATATTTGTTTGTTTTTATAACTTATTTATAGAAATGGTAAATGACTTGTTTTGTGTGGTTATGTTTTTTAAGTTGACAGATGTTTTTAGATAAATTTTACATTATTTATTGAAAGAAGTTTGTAGTTTTGAAAGATATCGTTAAAAACTGATTAAAACTCTCTAATTTTTTCCTCCGCATCGTTAAAATCAAAAACTCCATGTCATTGTCCCTAAATCTATCTCAATCAAAACTTTTTGCATTTGGTGAACTTTGTTTGATAAACAGAGTGACGTCACTGTTTAACTACGATCCTAACTGGTGCAAAATGGAGATTTTTCAGTCAGGAGAAAGACGATAACTTAAGACCCGTGCTAGATGATAAGCTTCATGTCTGTTGTCTTGACTTCTGACCAATACTCAGTATAGTGTAAGTGTTGGATGCGTTACGTTGTGTGATAAACAAACTGAAGGACTAAGTGTTTGTGAACTGTTGTGTCACGTGATGGTTTTTCCTGCTTAGAAGAAGAAGGAGACTAGGATGGCGAGCCGAAGGAAGCAGGCCGTCACCAGGAGGATAAGAGGTAGAAATATTTTTTTTTGTTTCAACTGCTCTTCATAAATTTATGATCTGTGTTTGTTTTCATTTTTGTCGTTATTTTCGGTATAAATACCGATGTTTCACATTCAAAGTTGTATATTTCCAGAAGAATAATTAAAAATTCAAACTAATTAATAATAAATATTAATTATTAATCATAAGTTATGGTTCATAGTTATCTGTGATAAAGTTTAAGTTTTTCCCATTTTTACTTCCTAAGAAATGTTTTCTTCTTAAACGTAAAACATAAACATCTATCATTTCTTGTGAATTCGTCAAATTAGAATATCCAGAGAGATAAATCTGTCCCATACCTGCGGTTGTCCAGTGATACATGGCCCGCCTGATAGTTTTTGTCGCGGCGCAGTAAACTGGAACCCACTTTAAAGGGAAGGAGACCACAGACGTTGTTCCTGCCTTGCTATGTCCTGTTCTGTAATTGAGATTTACGGCCCTGATTGTCCCGGTTATTATTCAATAAATTACGTGTCATAATTAACTGGACTTGTAATTAGGGATGATGTTAATATATTGTTCCGGTTCGAGGGAGGTAACAAGATAGAAGATGGTGGAAAGAATATTGTTAAATTCTGAAACTTGATAATTATTTTCATATTTCGCGTTTACAAAGTTTAATTTTGAACAACTGTTTTTGTATTTGTGAAGGTGTTAACTATAGTCAGAAAAATTAATTGTCGGGTCCAACAATATATTATAATTATTGTAATTATGACAAAGTGGCATACAAAAATAGCATTTATGTTAAAAGAACAGTAAGATTATTTTACTATACGAAGCACTCAGAGCAGGTAGATGTACCCTTAAGTGCATATCTTCATTTCAGCAGAGCGGCGCAAATAATGGCCCGTACGCATTCAATGTTATAATGCAGGCAGTGAGCGATATGCTGCTTTTTCATGATTACGATATTCATATTTTTTATTGCTGGACCCGACAACGTCAGGAGTTTTTTCGGTTACCTGCGGTTACCTGATAACCGTATTTTATCGAACATCCCGGTTACTTGTGGTTTGTAGTTACGTCAAACATGTATCGGCGTAATGTGGGAGGGTTACATGCCAGGTTACTATAGCAATCTTTTTCTAGTGTTTTCACAGTTATTTAAAACGTTCGGCTCTCAAGTGCCATCTACCGGTTACCGAACTTACTGCGCCATTATCGATATGTAACCCGGTTACCTGAATAAAAAATCTGATGTGGCCAACACATTACTTTTCGTCAGTTCTTTGTATTTTGTGCAAATTCCACACAGAAATTTTCTTGCAAAAGATTTTATATTTCCAGTATATTATCTTCAGTTATATCTATGTATTTGTACAAATTCCATACAGAAAGATTCTAACAAAAGATTCCACATTGTCAGTAGAATAGTAACGCAAACATACTACGTCAATTGCACTTGACACTGACATCTTTCAATCAGAATTTTCCTAATATAGTAGCTGTTTCCATGGTTATAGCATAGCAGGCTGCTTTATGAAATTTAATTTGTTTATAATTTTTTAACTCTATATCCCATGAAATATGAAGTATAAAATGCAATCAAATTATTTAAAAATAATAACATTAAATGTGAAAAAATGAGCATTTTTTCAAGAAAAACTTTTAAAATCTTCAAATGAGGGTACTTCCGATTGATTAATTATACAATAAAAATAGTAAAATCGTATTCTGGGGACCCTAAAACATGTTTACTTATTAAAAACCCACCACCGATTTTTTTGACCAAAGACGATATTGTCTTTGAGATATTTCCTTTACCTAAAGGTGACGGGAGAATAGAAAATGGCAAATAAACAATATTTTAAATTATAACTTTTATATCCAAACCGACATTAAACTGAAAAACTAATATGTCATGGAAGAATAATTAACGGATTTTATATAAAAATTTGTAAATTATTTACCATCCAGATTTAATTTTATTGCCTCTACAAAATTATAAACTGAAGATACGATAAATAGATAGAATTATATTTGGCAACCATGTACAAGTGTTCCAGATGGAGTATTATTTAGCAACACCTACTATTAGCGAATAAGAGGTGTTCTTTGGTTAAAGAAATTTCAGATGTATATTCGAAGAAAATATAATTATTTTAAATGGGTATTTTACGTGAAAGCATGAAAAGTTTAAACAATAAAATACTAATTTTGTAACTTTAAAAAAATAAATTCATTTCTTTGCAGTTCCGATTTGTAATTTAGAATTAGTATTATATTTCAAAATATTTTATTATTTCTATACCTGAATGTACTATTAAATGTGGGTAACCTTCAAAATTAAAATTATTTTTTAAGCGCTTGTTTAGAAAAAAGATATAAGATTTACTAGACATTATTACTATTAACAATGTAAATATAGAAAAAAAATATTTCTTACCGTCCGCCCCTTTAAAATAATGATGAACAGTTTGAAAAATAAAATAACTTATGGAAATAATACGGATATAGAAATATTTATTTAATGTATTGTGTAACACATAGGTATTGTGAAAATAAATTAAAAATCACATTTCAAAAATCAATATTTATTTAGTTTAGGAGTTTTAGAGAAAAATATTGAATTTTAGACTAAATTTTATCGATTTTTCTTAAAAATTCAACAATTTTCTCTAAAACTATTTTGTTTTTAGTTACACGTGGTTTATTATTACCGATTACATTTTCAGATAAAAATTGTAACACCAAATATTAAAATATCTCTATCCTTGTGTAAGCGCGACGTTGCCACAGTTATTCTTCAACGTTCATACTTTAGTATGAATATATTGGAATACGACACTTGTGCACGTGTTAGTGCAAGTGGCACAGTTCAAAGAGAAACTTTTGCACAGAAAAATAATGAAAATTTATTTGTTACAGTGTTTTTAACTTATACAATCTGTGTATATAATATAATTTTAAAAAGTATAAGTTATTGCAACTATAAACTGCCTTAGCTTAATTTTTATTTTGAATATAGAACAAGTTTTTGAATAGGTACATTAGAGTGATAACTACCTTAAGTATCAAACACAGATCTATATTTTAAGTTGCTCACGTAAAATTACTGCAGTTAGTTTTTTTTTATAAAATTGGTACTCGGAGATATTTATTTGCGCGTATTGAATAATATGGATATTTTATCTTGTTGTCAAACGTGAAATTGTCTTTTGGAAATGAATATTTTGATATGACATAGATCGTTGAATAGTGAACAGTAGTAAATTAACTAGCAGAATAATTGAATCCGAGAAGCAAAGGAAATAAAACTACCCTCTGGGACTAATATAGGAATGTAGAGTCATCTTTATCTGTGATAATAATCCCTTATCTCTTAGCATCAAATTACCAAGAGTCATAAACTTAGATAACATCCCCCAAAAATCCTGTAAATCAGAAGTGAGGTCAAACATCCAAAAACATGTCAATTATCAGAGACGACAATTACCCGGGCCGATAAATAAATCAGAGTGGTAATAGTAGCGAGTCCGCCCGGGTAATATACATGGATTGGGCTAGTTTAGTGGCCTCCAGGGCCGACTCCCAACGAAATTGCCTGTAGAAATTCCAAATCTCTCATGCATCTTATTAGCTTCGCGCCGTGAACAATTAAATTATTCATTTAATCAAATGCGTCGCGTCTTTTGCGGTAGTGGGTTGGCTTTGTGGTTAGACAGTTTCTCCGAGACACACCTCGTTGTTTATACACAGCAAGCGAGGCACAGATGCGGGTACCGCAATTCAAATAACACAGACACTCATGTACGGTTCGCACCTAAAAACTCTAGCGAAGGTGTTTAGTGTTTGCTTCACAAAATTCTAATTTAATTAAGTTTCACCCACTGCCAAGAAACACAAACACAACGGAGGAGACATTTGCAGAAATGTTCCACAAGGGTAGCTGTTCTTCTGTAGTTCTCACGGCCTCAGTTCGAATTTGACTGACGCAAATTTAAAAATTGCACAGAAATAACTCCGCGAAAGAATAAATTGTAATTGAAAAGTTTTTGGCAATAACAACTATACTCCAAATATTGTAAATATGAGTTACATACAGCGACATGTACTTTTAACGCTATTACTGCGACTGGGCCAAAGAGACTCAATTTTAAATTTCATTTGTCTTTTAAAAGTTAACGATAACTTTTATTAAAATGATACAACCTGAAACCGAAAAGATATGTTAATAATGATAATGAAAAGAACGTATTGTTTGCTTCGCTTCCTTATTTCAAAAATGTCACTAACAAGATTGGTAGAATTCTTCATAAGAAGAATATGAAGATTTCGTTTTCTCCATATGTTAAAATTCGACATATGTGGAGACAAGTAAAAGACGTCATCCCTCTTCAGTCATCAGAGATTTACCAGATTCCATGTGTCTACGGGAAAGTTACTGGTAGAACTATTTCAACAAGAATGAAGGAACACCAGCGTTCGATCAGATTGAACCAGCTAGAAAAATCTTCAGTTGCAGAGCATGCCTTGGAAGAATTCCACCGTATAAAATTCGAAGAAACAAAAATACTAGCGAGACCAACACACCTAAACAACAAGTTAATTAGAGAAGACATTGAGATTTTCAAAACCAAGAATAATAATCTCAATCATTGTGACGGTTTAGATCTTAGTCGAGCATGGCTTCCTATATTAAATATGTTGTGATTTGTCACCATGGTTACCTGTTGCTAATGTTTTTGTTATTATTTATTTATATATTTGTTGATTTGTTGCTCATTCCCTGAAGGAGGCAGCAGTTCATGCTGCCGAAATGTCGGTTTATATTACAATAAACAGAACTAAAACTAAAAAGGTTGTATCATTTTAATTGAATTATGAGTTTTGAAAGATTTTTTAATAATTTATAACTTTTATGTTTGTGAAATTCAACTACTTTTCCAAAATATACTACTCACTATAGCGTTACATATTGTCACACTGTTACACCGATTTGAAGATACAAAGTAGACTCACGTTTGCCACGGAGTGGTCTTTGAGGCCCATATACTAGCTCAAACTTATAATATTTCGGCCGATTTACATTTTCAACAAATTAGAAAACGTACACAAATGGTTAGAAATTTAAACAACTTTGTAAAAATTCAGAGCGTACAGTAAAATGAACCTTGCAAGACATATGGGACAATACACAGAAAAGTTTGCATTGTTTAGGGATACAATGCCTAATATAGTAAAAAAAATAACCTATAAAACATCACATGGGCCTGAGAGGTCCAACCAGTGACAAACGTACCTATGCAGTAATTTCCAGCAGGCATCGGATTATGATGCCAAACAGATTTGTATTTTTTTTTGCAAAAAGTATCTTAGTTGCAAGTTATTACAATTTAAAACTTCTACAAAATGTCAAATTATTATGTAATTGCTCGTCAATGTTTATTTTTCTATTTCTTTACATCCAGTAACTTAAATTAATTACAGAAATCTATAAAAATGTGGAAGCTATAGAAACTATAGAAAGTTGTTCCTTTGATTATCTCCAATTCAGAAAAATGGACTAAGCTTGTTTTTGTTAAGAGTTGTTTAATTGTAAGAAAAAGTAGTAATGTCATATTAATTTAAAGCGACTTGTGTTTAACAAAACTAAATTATAATTAAAATATGAGTAATAAAATGTGTAAGTTTGTATATTTGCAAAGCTGTTTGCAATAACAGTAACGCGATTCAAAACACCATTAAACAGCAGTGCATTCCGAAATGCGAAATGGAATACGGGTATAAGAGAAATATTTTGATAGAGCAGGTTATAAATCTGTTTAGAATAAGTACGCTGGTAATAATATAAGCCAGCAGGAGCGGGCGGACTACGTATGCCTGCTTCGCCGTGGAATCGCGTCATTTCCAAGATATGTGTATACAAATCTGCAGCATAATGTAAACTGTCAGTTTGTGAACGGTGGTTTGTGGAGTGTCTTTAGCAGCCTGTCTGCATTGCACTACAGGAGGTCCAATATTTAATATAAATACAAGCAAATTATTCTACGAAAAATTTAGCACCCATAACATTAACACCTCGGAATAATAAATTTTGTAGCTCCCTTTTTCACATATATCTACGCATGGATCTGCCTAAGTTCATAATAGTTCGGTCGGGTTCCATTTTCAACAAACAAATTATAAAAAAATACTAGTATACAAAAGATGAATATGTTATTCAAGTATTCCGCCATTTAATATTGGATTACATTGCCTTTATTAGTAATAACAACTTAAATTCTATTAGCCATTGTATCCACACGCCCCACATACACTTCTGTTAGAGTATTGTCCCATAGGTAGGTTTTACTGTATACACTAAATTTTTATTAAGTTGCTGTTTATTGTGCCAAAAGTAAAGAGTCTCGGTAGAAGATAAATTTGGACTAGAAGATGACTCTTTAAATATCGATTGAACTATTATCACCCGTCATTTGACCGACAGTTTTTGTCTAATTTTAAAATAGTCCAAAGAATTTTCTAGAAGTTTCTCATACTCTTGTGTAGGTTTTATAATCAAACTATTACGAATCTGAGGTCGTAGTAGAGAAGGGATTACAAGAGAAATTGTGGTGTGCCTCAGGGTAATATCCAGGGTCCTATTTCGCAAAACTTCTGCACTTTTCACTTTTTTTGCAAATTATATATATATATATATATATATATATATATATATATATATATATAAGATCTAATATAATATTTATAATTGAATTGATTATTTCTAAAATGGCATTAGACACTTTTTACTAATTTTACAGTACACAAAAAAAACTGTTTATCGACTGATGTACTTCATCTAGTGTTTTTATTTTTTTATATAAATAATATACATCATTACAAACAATTAGGTAATAAATTAATGAAAATTAAATATTGCATCTTGCAAAAAAATATAATTAAAGTGACTGGACAAATAAATGTCCTATCAAAAACAAATGACAATTATGTGAAAAAATATAAATGTTCAGTTAAATTAAACCCTGGATATAAATTCTTAAGTAACATTCGATCACCAGCTTATTATTAAAAAAATATTTAATGGCAAATCAACAATTTCTTCTGAAAAATGGTGGCCGGAATTAATAAAATGTTTATACAAATTAAACAAGAACAAAACTATTTTTAATAATGAAACTCTAAATTTAGAAGAATATGAAAAAACGGAATTAATACGAAACAACCCAGTTACTTGTGGGAGATATTTTGACTTCAAAATTAATAAATTAATTCTGCTTTTGAAAGAAAATTCGACTATTTTTCAAAATTATTATGTGGAAGATAGTTGTAATAGGGTTGAATTTCAAATGGGGGATCATCTCATGAGCATAATATATTTCTTAGGTTGAAGGATGCTCCAAAATTTGATTCTTTTGATAAAATTAATGTCGAGGAGTGTATTTTGTTTATTGACAAATTTACAACTGGCCATTATCCGGAAAAACCATACATGGCCGTGAGTATGAAACAAAAAATAAAAATAAATGCAGATTTAGTTTCCCAACACCCGTTATGCCAAGAGCCATGATTTTGAAACAAACAGTGAATAAAATTAAAAATTAAGTGAAATATTGAAAAATATTAGTAATAAAATGTGTAAGTAGTGACTTTCCTCAGTTTGTTATAGAAATAGAACAAATCCGCAAACGCGTTTGCTATTGAAAAGGCACAAACTTACTTGACTAAATGTAAACTTTTCGCTGTTCTACACAGCCATACCTATATTTACAAATAAGTGTGTGTTTTCATCATAAAACACGCGTTGAGAGCTATACATGGCAGTACCGACCTTAACTCAATTTGATGATTTTTTGGACTAGTGCCCTTTTAATAATAATTCAATTATTATAAACACCATTGTGTAAGATTTATAATTTGTTGAAAATGTAAGCCAAAGGAACTATTATGAGCTTGGGGTCGTATGTAACATTTTTTTTTTAAATTGTTATGTTCTCTTTCTTGGGACACTAATTCATTTCTTAATCTCTTCATCTCTTCAACCGTGGCTTAGCCTAAATCATCTGTTCTCTTTTGAGTCCGGCACTTTTCCGACATAATTTCATAAGCCGGAAGTTACTGGTTAATGTATAACTAATACCCATACGTCATAGGTTTTGCAGGCCTTCTCCTTGTTTCAAATAGCCAGTTCTATTTCTATATTCATAACTAATAACCGGCCGCTGGTTCTCCGTTGATGCTAGCACGTTTTACACTGTTTTGTTTTTATGTTTTGGGCTGTCATGTGCCACATTGCTTGCTGACACGACTCCTGATTATTCGAATTGTTTTGATGTTGTTTATTTTGCTGACTTATTGTAGCTGCATGTAAATATATATTTATTTTTTGACTTTTAAGATAGGGAGTGATTTATTTTCAACAGATTGAGTTGTATGTTATATGTTTTAATGATGTCTTTGAAAATTTTCTTCACAATTTTTGACATGAATATCGCCGGTCTAGATGAAAAACTAGTCATTCATTTTTATTAAGGTGGTTCTATCATGACAGTGTAACAGTCTCATAGAAAAGATTTGCTAGGTAAAAGAATTTATAAAATTGTTAATAGTTTAGAATATTAAGATAATTAAATTATTGTTGTAAATATTATATAAAAATAAAATAGTTATTTAAGTATTAAGGGCAGTAAGTGCTTCTTACTAGTTAAGGATGAATTTGGACGTCGAGATCTCCAATACATCCGATATCGGTAGAAGAACACTTACTGACCGCAATGCTTATTACGGTTTTTTGCACGATCGATGCACAAAATTTTAAAAAGCTAAGATTTGAAAATGCTAAAAAAATGTCATTTTTAAAGTAAACTTTGATCGTTGTCATAGTTTATTTTTTTATTAATTTACCGCCTTGCCTCTTGATCGGTAAGTAATCATTGGTCAGTAATTTGTAAATCAAACCTACTTACTTAGAAACCCTTTCGGTAAACATTAAAAAAATCCTTTTGTGCAAAATATTTAGGTACTTCTAAATTAAGGTGTAGCCTACGTTATAAATGCAAGGCCAGAAACATCACAATATCTGTGAACTAGTTCCAAATTCGCCGTTTTGGCGTGACTTATTCCCGCTGTCATTTTTGACGCATTATAAATAATATATAATATATAAATCATATATTACTTGCATTTGTTGTATTTTTTATTCGTTATTTTATATTTTTGAAAAATTGTATGACAATGTTATAATCATTTTTGACCTGTCAAAATGACAAATAATTGAATAATTTCAAAAGTTATAACCCCTACATTGAATTTTGGACAGTCTAAAAATGATATTTAAATGACAACAAGAATAAATCGCGCCCTCATCATCGGTTTTAGAACTAGAGTTTTTGATCAGATTTTAAAACAAAATTTGAGTTTGAAGTCCGAATACTTGTGTAAAAACTCATATTTAACTTTAATATCAATCTGTCGTAAATGCCTCCATGGTAGAATAATTTTAAAACCCTCGCTAGACTTCGAGGTTTATAGCATTGGTTAAAATTGTATACCCGAGTGTACGCACAAAAATTGTGTTGTCCGAAATGACGTTAATATCGACAAAATTAAACATGGCATAGCTTTCCTATTTTACAAATATTTGTGTGTAATTGCAAAGCAAACAATGAACAATGACAATTCTTTCCCAGATATTATTTATCGTTTCACCATTTCCAAAAATATTTTAAACCTGTGTAAATGTCGAAACGTCCACAATATCATCCAGTGACAAACGGCCATAACTCAAACTGACAACGACAGTACGGGCCGTGGACACCGCTAAACATATATCGTACACTCCTCGAAAATAAAACTATGGTATTCTTCACGTAAGAATGCCATAGGGTCATTTCATACATTTTAATTTTCCTCTGAGAACTACATATAAAATTACTTTTTATACAAACTATACGATCTCAATAAATAGAAATATTAAATTCTATCATTTTTGTATAAATGAGTAAATAAAATCATGCTAAAATATTCTTATTTCAGAACGTGCTATAATTGGTGAGACGTCATAGTCTCGTCGATACTAGATTTCTTTCGTTTTTTTTTACATTTTCTTGCAGTTAAACAAAGATATAAATTTTGCGAAATGGTCTTATTGAGGTAGTTTCTTTTGGGCACGCAGATTGTAGAATTTTGTTCCAGAATGAAATTTCATTATCTGAACCAAGTATTTAAAAATCCTCTTCTTTTTCTGTTGTCTATTTTGGGAGCCGTTTTGTAAGATAAGTCCCCCATTGACGTATCTGGTTGGTTGTCGTATCTTCTCCGTCTACATCGTTGTCAGGTGAGACCGCCTCCTCGTTCCACCTGTCCACTTATGTTCCCGTGCGGTTCAAGAAGACAGGTACAAATGGCTGCTGCCATGGTAAAAATGTTTTAGGATATTGTGACTCTATCGTCATAGGAATTTGGGTTTTGCTGGATTACTGAGTTAATTTTGTTTTACCCACGGTTCCACGGATGTATGAAAGGTATTAATTGGTTTCTTCTTAGACGAAAACATAGATTAATCAAGGGGAGTGTTTGCTTTTTAGAAAATAGAGGATTACCGTTTGACATAGACTGTATTTTAAAAATATGTACAGCGGCGGACAAAAGTATGAAAACTTTTAAATATTCCATTTTTACCTTCCGTCACGTTTAGGTAAGGAAGGTATTGTCTTTAGTCAAAAAAATTCAATGATGAGTTTTTAATGAATAAGCATGTTTTAGGGTCTCTATAATACGATTTTACCATTTTTACGATGATGTTTGTGTGTATGTATGTGTGTCTGTGTCTGTGTGTCTGTGTGTATGTGTGTATGTGTGTGTGTGTGTGTGTGTCTGTATGTCTGTGTGTGTGTGTGTGTGTGTGTGTGTGTGTGTGTGTGTGTGTGTGTGTGTGTGTGACAAAAGTTCCGGATCCCATAACTTCAATAAACACGATTCCAAAAATTATATTTTTTTCGTATTCCTCAAGTTTACATCCAGAAGAACAACTGATTAGATTTTGGTTATAATTGGTGAACCGGAAGTAGCCTCATTTGAAGATTTAACAGTTAAATTTGATTTATTGACATTTAACGTTATTATAACTTAAAGAATATATTATTCTCTACACGATTTGATTACATTTCATACTCCATATTCAATATTTAGGTACAGAGTTAAAGAATTAGCTATGCTAAACATGGAAACTACTAATATATTCATATAATTCAAATTGACAGATGTCAGTATCAATAAAAAGTAAATTAATGTGGCAGAGATGAGGATGTTGAAGTAGATGTTGGGGAAGACACGGAAAGACGGTAAAAAAATAACTCTAGTGTTACAAGTTTCTAGAAAGATACAAGAAAGACGATGACATTGGTTTGAACATGTCATGAGAATTATATTTGAACAAGAATGAGTAGTTTAGTATAGGAGGTTGAAGAAACAGAAAGACCAAAGATAAAATGGAAAGACTGTATTGCAGAAGACTTGAGAGAAAAGGAACCGAATGAGAACGACACGCAAAAATAGCGACCCCTAACGAATGGGAAAAGCTAAAGAGGAAGAAGATGTCAGTGTCAAGTGCAATTTGAATAGTTTGTTTATGAAATAATTTTACTAGAAATTTAGAATCTTTTGCAAGAAAAATTATGTATGGATTTTATATATCAGGGGGGGGGGAGGCAACCTGCGGCTCGCGAGCCACATGCGGCTCTTTGAAGGTTTATTTGTGGCTCTCGATAAATATACCTGAGTTCCCTTTTCATTTTTGTGCTAGTATATTTTAAAAAAATATTTTTTACTGAATTTTGGAAATTTGTACCAGAATCGAAGTATCCTGAATTAAAAAAGGCTGCTTGTCGAATTATTTCAATATTCGGAACAACGTACTTATGTGAATCATTTTATTCCACTTTAAAATTCGTGAAATCCAAACACCGATCAGTATTAACTAACCAGCATCTCAAAGAATTACTGAGAAGTGCGGTCACCAATTATTCACCAAATTTTAAAGAATTATTAAGAGAAGTAAAATAAATGTGTTTAATTTTTAATATTTAAATTCAATACACATATTTTGTACTTTTATTTAATAAATATAATTTCTGTAAAAAAAAATACCTTTTTTGCATACCTTTTAAATACGTATTTAATTGCGACTCGCGAAAAATTTCAAATTTTGAAAAATGGCTCGGACTATCAAGGAGCTTGGCCACCCCTGTTATATATTATACCCAGGGTTGACGGAAGGTATTGTGCTGGCCACAACAGATTTTTTAAATATGTTTATAGTTCTCACAAATTTGCATCTTATTTTTTAGAGTATAAAGGAGAATAAATTCACAAGAAAACTTTTGATATTGGCAGTACGATTTAATTGAAATAGCATAATACCTGTTTTTTTCTTTAAAAATTAATAAAAGTGGTTTATCAAAGATTTTGAAAAAATTCTCAATATGGGAGTGTTAAAACTAATATAAAAGTCGGATGTCCAAGAAAAACTAGTGCTAAAATTGACATAACCATTCGGCGTCTGTCAGTAAGTGATTCAACTTTATAATCAAATAATTTTGTTCAAAAATTCGGGAACAATTTGATGTAGATTTGAATGATCGCACTGTGAGACGGCGGCAATGTGACGTAGGATTACTGGGTAGAGTAGCCGTGAAGAAACCTCTACTATCAAAGAAAAACAGGAGGGCCCAAATTGCATTTGCTAAAGAACACTCAACGTGTACAAGTGAAAAATGGAATTACTGTCCTTTAAAACTATGAAAGTAAGTTTAAAATATTTGGTTTCGATGGAAGACAATATATTAAATGCGGGTAAACATGGAGGAGGTAATGTCATGGTGTGGGGATGTTTTTCTCGCTCTCGTACAGGACCAATTGTAAGAATGGTACAGAAAATGGACATTTTTCATTTAACGATCAGGGAAAGATAATGCTACCATTTGCCGAAGAAGAAATCCCTTTGCGTTGACGTTTTCAACAGGGCAACGATCCGAAGCATTCGTGAAAGTTTGGTAAAGAATGGTTTTAAGAAAAAAAAAAATTAAATGGCATTCTCAATTTCCGGATTATATTCTATCGGATTGGTATCATTTAGATCGACAAATTCGAAAAAAAATACCATTAAAAGATGAATGGCAGAAGATTCCTGCAGAGATATGTAGGAAATTTGCGGACTCGATACCCCGAAGATGTTAAGCTGAAAGAAATGCAAATGGTTATGTAACAAAATACTAATATTTTTTTATTTCTAAATGATGTGTTTGTTCCTTTACTCAGGGTTTCTTTAAATACGGGCATTGTTATTAAATATGTATTAAATATTAAATATAATTTAATAAATCTGTAGTATATGATATACTACATATTATTTATGTTAGTATTACTTATCCACAGAAATATTAACTAAAATTGCATCGTGAAAATAAAAAAAGTTTCCATACTTTTGTCCGCCACTGTATGTTGGTTTTTTATTATTTTGAAAACAGAGATCTTACACAAAATAGGTAAATATACAGACTTGTGGGTATCAGGAATTTATGTTATTGAATTCTTTCGTAATTCTAAGTCTCATAGACTTAACGGCTTATGAAAAATCGTGGATTAACAATCTGGCATTTTTTCCACATATTTTTTTGAAAGATTTGCTCTTAATTCCTAACAGAACATCGGTAAAATATTTCACATATCTTAATAAATATCCTCTGCTATTTTTCATTCAGATGTGCTCTAATTACTTCAAAATTAATCAATAGGTACTAATTTATCTTTCAATGTTTGAATCCTTTGGAGAACTTTCTTGGCGCCAGTTTGTCTCTGCTCATTTATCTTGCGATGGTCGTTGACAACTGTGGACACCCTGTAAATACACGGCATGCGACGAAGGCACTCTTACATACCTCGGATAGTTAATTAACCTTGCCAAGTGCTTCTACGCTTCTCAGGATTGCAAAGAGTCGATCAGTTATTTTTAGAAGAGGTATTTGATTACCTGTCCCCAGCTTAGACATAGGAATGCGAACAGAGAAATATACGAGGTATGGGTAAAAATCACCGGCTTCCCTGTAAATTTGGCAACATTACACGGTGTCATATTAATTTGTTATTTTTCCTCTATCCACGGTTAAAATTTCAAGGTAGTTTGACAAACCGTTCGGCAGTAGCGTTTGATTGAATTGGACCGCTTTCTTATACTCCGTCGGAATCATGTCAAATTTTGTGTGAAACTTGAAAAATCCGTTACAGAAACGTATGATTTATTGCAGAAAGTTGGTGTGAGTGTCTGTCTAATACCCACGTTTTAGAGCAGTTTAGAAGGCTTAAAGAAGAAAGAAAAGTGATCGGAGACGATCAGCGCCTCGGCCGTGCACGGACAACGTTTTTTTCGCAATCCTAGAGAATATTCACGTAGATTCGTGGATTGGGTGCCTGAGGGGCAGTCAATTATAGCTTGTCTCAAGATATATGCACATAGCATTACCTGTGAAGTAGCGGCCCGACCCTTCACATCTGGATATTTTGCCGGCGATTTGATCAGGTTGCGATTAGGAAAATTTTAAAAGGATGATTATTTTCAAAGAAATATATTTTTCAAATATGATTATAATTTACCGCTGATTAATATTAACTGTTTAACGTTATTTTCAAAGAAAACGTACATTTGACCAATGATGTATTTAGTACAGATGGCTACCCGGATTTGTATAAATAGCGTAGACACGTATTTTGTATTATTACTTCTTCAAGTGTTTAGTAGTAAGTACAGCACAAAATTAGTGATAAATTGTGCGAGAAAAAATAATATCAGACTTCAAGACAGCGAATTCATTTGTCAGAAGACGCAAAGAAAATTATTTTAAGTGTTTTTAATACATTGAAAAGTGAAAATGATAAGCAGATTTTTTTTACTCGCTTTTTCTTACATTTGTATATAAGCGGTGATATGATGGGTATGAGACAGTTTTCTTCGAAGCTTTTTTGTAAGTTTGTACTTTCCAATCGTTGTTGATGAAGATGATATAATGAACGACACACACGACAGCCACGGCTTACCCGGGATTTGAACCCGGAACCCTTGGAGCGTGAAGCGATAACGCTACCGCTACTCCATAAGCATAAGCAGATTTAACAAAATTTAATTATTATACCGTTCGACGAATTGTTTCTTGTGCTGTTCAATCAAGAAAAAAACGACGTGACTTCGGGTAGTTAAAAAATGTCAGTGAATGTGATATCATCCGCAGGAAAATTTATTCGATGTACGCAGAAAACATTATGCCATCTAGTGGAATGTTACATCAGCGATTAATAGCAAAATAGATATTTCTGTAAGTTCCATAAACAGAGTACTTCACAAAATTGGTTTCCGGTTTAAAACTGTAGATAAACAGCAGGTAATAATGGAGTCAAGGAGAATTAGTGAATGGAGGCACAAATATTTTAGGATTATTAAAAATTATAGAGAAGAAAAACGTTCAATAATATATATTGACGAAACATGGTCAAAAACAAATAAAAAATGAACTAATTTTGTTTGTATTAAAACTGCATTCTTTTAATAATTGTATGAAAGTTATTATTATTTTTAGTAGGTACTGTAATGACAATAAATTGTTATAAATACGTATTTTTCTTATCGATTAAAAATTTATATATAAATGCATTTTTTTAAATAATAATATGCTTTATCCGCCAAATAATTTTCCTATAAATAAATTTTAATAACTAAAGAATAAAAATGTCGCAAAATTGATTTCATGAAAATTTATATTTGATTACTTCAAAAAAATAAAAAATAAATAAATACGTCCCAGTACTGTTTGCCTCTCTAATGTATTTAAACTACCTCCCGCTGGGAAGGGCGCAGGTAGCCATGTGCATATATCTTGAGACAAGCAATAATCAGGTATACTAAACAGGTTAATAATTCTTCGTGTACGGGTGAAAACAGGCATGAAATGTGAAAACCGACTCATGGATTCTCCAAAAAATAAAATTGAAGCTGAAAGGGAACCGTTACGATGATATAACACACACTTAAACCATCGTGACGAAGGTATTGAACAGCGTCTCAGTTTAAGTATTCCAGAACGCCGTTAATGTAGTGGAGGACCGCGTCAAGCACGCTGTGGTTTTAGAAGGAATGTATATTGAAGAACAAATTATGACTTTGATGATACAACCGCTTTTGTCTTATTTATAAGGGAAATCCTAAAAATTTATAGCCATACTGTGTATATGTGTAGGGTCAGCTCACCTGAATAACAAATGTTGCCACAATTAAATCTGACAGGCGTATAAATCAGACGAAGCGATAAATTTAAAAAATAAAACATCCACATATCCATCAGTGCCAGCTTGCCAACGGTAGCTAGATCTAATTAACTCCACAGGACAATAGATGACATCTCCTTCACTATTTATAATTAACACATCTGATACTTTTCGAAATCGGTGTTCCGCCCTGGTTGCCACGGCTGTCAAATGGACAAAGTGCGGCTATTTTTCATAACTGAAGAATTTGAGCAAACTGCAGGTGCAGCTACAGCAGGAACAAGAGCAGGAAGTGAGTGAAAAGAGCAGGAATGATGCAAGATGGGTGGGTCGTGTTGAAAATTGTTTTGCATTTTTCTTCGACAGGAGGACACGTCTTGTTAACAGGAATTGAGTAGAAAGATATCGTATGTCATGGCAATTTTTTAAACAGGAGTTTATAATTGAAATGTCTATTTTTGTGATTACATAAGCAGGAATAACTAACTCTACTTTTGAGTATATTTAAGACGAACAACCAGACAGATTTTCTCAGTAATATAGGGCAGGATAGGATTCATATGAAGATGATAGATTGAAATTGTATAAATTGTACTAAATTGTATGTTATTCATTGACCGTGGAATATATTTTTTGTATTTATAGATGGTTAAATAATAATATACACTCAGGTACAATGAAAATGGGCCATTATATTGATTTTCGTTAATTATTTTGACAATTATAAGAGCTACGAAGTCGGTTAATTAGACAAAAGTTGGCCTATATTGGAATACTTTTAAACATAAAATTATTCTAGATTTTGATTTGCACTTCTTTATTACACTTTTTTAAGCTATTTTTTATTATTTTTGGATTTCAAGCTACAATACCAAACTAACCTTACATTTTATTCATGTTTGATAATTATTAATGTACATTAAATAAACTGAAGTATTATATGTTACCATTTTGTAAACTGCAATAGTCTGTCAATGATTGGAATTTTTTTTTAAAAAAAATTGAATGCTGTTAACAAAAATGAAAATAAAATGTGGCCCGTTTTCTCTGCACCTGAGTATGTAATGAATAATACTGTGTAACAGGCATCACTTTTAATTTGTTGTTTAAAATTGAAATATATAGATCTATTTGTATTAGCGTAGAAAATATATATATTAATATGTACAAAAATTATTATGCGAAGTAGCGAGATTTCGTACTATTTTCTAACAATTTTTAAACATAAATGTATATAATTAATTCAGAAATGAACACGAGATGGTACTAGAAGTTTCGATTTTATTTTACATAGAAATTAATTGAATTATTAAATTTAAAAATACTAAATGGGGCCATTGATTGCTTTTACATTAAACCACATTAATTTAAAATTATTTTTGATAATATTAATTTATTTTCACTTTAAACATATTTTTAATTATTAACTTTGTTAATTATTAATCACTTATCTTTCTTCCTGGTAATACTAACAATAATGATAGATAATCTATGGAGGATATCTGGTGTTTTTGTTGTTTATTTAAGTATTTTTTGGCCTCCTAAAATGTCTATTATTAATTAAAAATTAACACATTTCATAATTAATTAAAGTAAATTATTAAAATGGGTAGATATAAATTATTAAAAAATCTTTCAGAACTCATAATTCAATTAAAATGATACAACCGTATAAAATTCGAAGAAAGAAAAATACTAGCGAGAACGACACACCTAAACAACAGGTTAATTAGAGAAGCCATAGAGATTTTCAAAACGAGGAAATAATAATCTCAATCAGTGTGACGGTTTAGATCTTAGTAGAGCATGGCTTCCTATATTAAATGTTGTAATTTGTCACCATGGTTACCTGTTGCTAATGTTTTTGTTATTATTTATATATTTGTTGATTTGTTGTTTATTCCCTGGAGAAGGCAGTAGTTCATGCTGCCGAAACGTCGGTTTTTATAACAATAAACGGAACTAAAATTAAAAAGGTTGTATCATTCTAATTGGGTAGATATAAATCCAGAGCAGGAGTTGAACAGTTTAGATAGGCTTTAATTTAAGTTAGTAGTATTCTAACTGTCTCATCATCCCGTATTTAATTTTTTTTAAATTGAATTAGTAAGTCACATCAAATTCTTGAAAGGTCTTAATAATCTAGTTATTTACTTTGAAGTTATTTACCGTACATATGTTGTACATTCCTTGAGTGTTTCTATGAAAGTATTTGAATGAGTAGCGGTCATTATTTTTCGTCCATTTTCGCGGAATGCGCAACGTTTGTTTCGCAGTTAAGTTTCGGGAATTTGTATAAAAATGTTAACGGTCCCAGATTTAGTTTGTGAGGTACCTGGGCGTATCCAAGCCTCATTTCGCATTGCTAACATCGCTGACCATCCAGAAATACACTTCGCGGCAAATGCCGAAGAATGGCACAGGTAAAGTCCAACAACAGTTTGGATTCCATCGTATTTATATCGACTAATGAAGGAAGTGTAGAAGAATTCACATTTTCTAATATACTACAGACACAATTGTGTTATTTTGTATACATATTAATAATTTTTTACTGTCCAATATATTGTTGTGCTGCCAGATTTTTTGTTTGTTCTAAGCCAACAAAATAGTCAGTAAATCTTGTAAACAGACCGCAAAATATTCACATCGACATTTTAAAATAAGAGTTATTGGAGTGGTTTATGTTCGCGCCTTGCACGAATTAAAATACGTAAGATACTTTCACATAGACAATTTCAGTGACATTTCAGTTCGTCCCAAATTTATTTACACTATGAGAGGATAAAAATTATTCTGATACTACAATTGTTTATGTTTTGAAATATACCTCTGAAAATGCTAACCATTTTGGACGCTTAATTATTGTTTAAGTCATTTGTATCAGTCGAATTCAGTGATTTTATAAAAATAAAAAAAATAAAAAAATCATGCCGGGGTTAAATTTTTGCAAAACATAACACGTCTATGCTAATTAAAGTTCAGTTGGACGCTATTTAATCTGCTGCATCATTGTACATATTAATTTGGTCGTACCGGGTCTTACCAGTTGGGTTAATGATAGCATTCAAGATAACCAACAACTGTGAGCACCACAGATAGCATCGAAAAATTCATCAAATGATACTTGATGACCATCGAATCAACATTGGAGAGATAAGCTATGAGTATTTCGAAGGAATGCATTTGTCATATTACATGAAGAATTGAGCATGAGAAAGGTGACTGGACGTTGGGTGCTACGACTCGTCACTTTGAACAAAAAAAAAAAAATGCAGTCGAATGAACATTTCCAAGGTCCTATTGGAGCGATTTAATTGAAATAAACTGGATTTTTTGCATAGATTTTTAACTTTTGATGATACTTAGATCCACCACTACTTCTGGGACGAAGGAACAATCAATACATTGGATTACGAAGGATGAACTTGTTTATTTTGCAGAACACACCAACTACTATTTGGATGGGTTAGAGATGTTGGAGTATCGTTCGAAAATATGTATTTTCTTAAAAGGAATCTACAAGCCCAAAATCAGATTAGTTCGTTCGGTATAATATTTTACCTTAATGATATTTCATTTTATTCCAAAAAACTCTATAAATATTTTATTCTTACAAAAATTATATTATTATCGTTAAATATACAATTTCAGCTTAAATTAACACAAAAGACAAAATAGTTTCGATAACAATTAGATTTTAAACTAAATTAAATTAACTATAACATACGAAGTAGGCGATGCGTGATTCAACTGTAGACTAAACAATTGATACATTGTTGGAATCAACAAAGTCCTTGACATTTATTATAAGTGATAAGTTTTTAAATTAACATGGCTCGTTGAAAACCATACAGTCAAGATTTAAGAAAATACTTAATTAAGGCTCATATTAAAGAGAATTTTGTCACGAAAAATTTATATATCACATTCGATTCCGTGATCGATGGTACAAAGAAAATGTTATGGAAAGAAAAAAAAAACTGGTCGTTCACTTTAAACTTCTAATGCTAAACATCGAACGTATTGAAACAATTTAATTTTTGTTCTTAATTTAAGCTGAAATTGTATATTTTACAGTAATAATATATTTTTTATATTCATTGAGTTTTTTGTAATACTATATGAAATAGCATTAAGGTAAAATATTATGCCTACCGAACTATTATAATTTTGGCTCGTATATTGAGAAATAAAACTGAATTTGACCGACAAAATACTTGTTTTTATGTTAGACCAAAAACTAATTAAATATGTATATGAATGTTTGATATAGTTTTGCGATTAAATTTATTCCTTCATTGTAAAATCTTCTGGTGGGGAAGAAAAGTGAGCAACAAATCTTCTTCATGTATTCTGTATTGATTTCCTTTAAATCACATACAAAAATTCCTGCCTTGAATTTGTCCGCATTTTATTGTAATGCCTCAGGTGCATCCGGAAGTTCTCATTACCGCTCGGAGCGCCGGCAGCGCCTCTACCGGCCGCGTATGACTTCCCCCCTCCACAACAACAGGAAGTAAACACAAATTCGTTCCGCAGGGACCGATAACTCCGTGAAATATTTGACATTTACCGGCCGTTCCAAAAACAGGTGGAAAATACTGTCATTTTAAACATGAAGAGAAGCTCCACTTTATTGTTCTTGCATAATTCGATCAGAGACAGAGAGAGTAGATGGAAAATGAAGATGGGGATGGTTGCTTTTTATTAGATTGTGGAATTTATTTGTACCTGTGAGTTTTATCCAGAATTTTATGAGTCAAGGCAACGAACATAAATTAATTTTATTATTTTCTTTTGCAGAAATATAGAAAACGCAATATCTTTTATTGCTAGGTATCTCTGCATTATATTTTACAGTTTTATTGTCGTACCTATCGGGAAATATTGAGCAGAAATATACGGGTATATGGAAGAAAGTTATATCTTTCTAAAGTTCCTTCAACATTTCAATATATATATATATATATATATATATATATATATATATATATATATATATATATATATATATATATATATATATATATATATATATATATATATATATACAGAACAAATTGCAGTTAATATATTAATACTAAGGTGACTTCTTTAATTATCAGGAAAATGTTTGGGTTGCTTGCCATTGATATTCGTTCACGAGCCCAGGCCAGAGCTAGGCAGTAATTAATTACTGTTGGTAATTAATAACTAATTAAATTACTTTTTTTCAAATTGTAATTCGTAATTATTTACTTTGTTAAAACAAGTAATTATACTCAATTACTTTTGAAAATTTGGTTTTTCAAATATTAATTACTATTTTGAACCAACGATTAAAGGAATCCCCGGGATACGGGCGTAACGTAGTTTATATCTGCGTTGTGGGTGTAACAACAGGTTACAAATGCAACTTGAAGAATTGTTCAACCGCGTTGCATATAATTTAAATCCAAAAAGATAGCTGCGACTACGTCAAAATTTTACTAGTCGGCAATTCTTTACAAATTTGTTTTATTACTCTTATTATTTTTATTTATGTTGTATTTCATATTAAACAGTGTAGTATTTTTTTTGTTTTTTTATTAATGTAAGGTGAAAGATTTTTTTAAGTAATTGAAAAAGTAATTAAAATGTCAATTACAATGCAAAAGTATTTGGTAATTTAATTACATTTATCTAAAAGTAATTATTTTTAAATGTAATTTGAGTATATTTTGGTTAAATTTTGCCTAGCTCTGGCCCAGGCTCATAAAAGTTCGGCCGGATTAAATTTGAAACCTTATAAAACCTACATAAATTATGAGAAAACTCGACAATAGTTATTTAGCTACAAGAGATGTAGGTACCATTTATCATTCAAGGACGATAAATTCGAGAGTGGCCAAATATACCTACATCTCGTAGTTGCATATAAAAAAAATTCAACTGGCGATGATTTATTTTTTACCTGTTAATTTTTACTGCTAGATATGTCAAAGAATATCGTTCGATATTGAATGAGGACAATTTGATAGAAATTAAATTCAAAATAATAAATTATAAGAATATATATAAAATATTTGACACAAGTTTAAAATATCTAACTTTTGGTATATCTCAAAGCGGGAGATAAGACCAGCTGCGTAGGGAAGTAAGGAAAATACTTACATCCCGTCGCTAATAGAAACCGATAACTTGATAGTAAAATAAATGTACATCCCTAGAAACAATGTTCTAATTACTATATCGCGAGTGGGAAAAATTCTTTGAACTACTTTAAATATAGACTTAAATAAAAATCTGTGGACCAACTGGTGGCTAGATGGGTGATAATATTTCGATCGCCATTTAAAGGGTCATCTTCTAGTCTAGATTTATAGTTGTATGAAGCGATATATGAAACTGACTTATGCAGGGTTTACAACCCTCCGTTAGGTAGCTTAGCGGTCAGGACTCATAAGTTATGACTTGAAGGTATCAAGAAATGGGCTGTATTAAAAAATATCATACAGAATTTTTGTATGAATTTTGTAAACTGAAAATATACAGGTGTTAACGTCGACACCGGAGCAATTCCTGCTTCCTTAATTATTAAATGTTTGAGATTTATCTGCCAACCTAGGTTAATTTATTTTTATTGTTCTTTGTAATTTTTGTTAAAGTGAAAAAATATTTATTTAAATTAACAGATAATTGTTCATTTGAACAGATATTACAAATAATACCAAATAAAAATATATTAACCTAACGTCGTAACTAACTTGTAAAATTTTAAAACGTTAGCAACCAATTTTACAATGTAGTAACTAGTAAAGATTAATTTTCAAAAGTAGTAGGCGGTATTAATAAATGACATTGGTAAGCTTTCTTAACGTTGCGTTCCGTCCCGTATCGTCACGACTATCATAATCAGTTCCATATGCAAACATATGTTCAATGTTTTACGTTACGGTTACGAACCCGTCACGTTACGTTACATCCCGTCCCGTTACGACCATCGTAATCCCGGCATAAGAATTACTTTCTTTTAAACTACCTGAAAGAAATTTCTCATCATTTGGGTAGGTTTTACAATTTGAATGTTGAAAATGTAACCGGCCAAACTATTATAAGCCTGGATTTGTATCCATTGCTCACATTTCTCTGACCAATGTAGGCAACTGAATATTGTTTCAATGGATGATGAATTTTTTTCTGAAGTCAATTTGCTGTTACCTTCTGTATCAATGTCGAATTTTATAGTTATAGAGTATCCCTTTGTTTCGTAGTGTGTAATTTTTAAATTGAAACCACTCTGTATTCCCCCAATCTGCCCCCTGTCTAACAACGCATTTCACTCCAGTTCGCCCTGATATGTGCGTACGTACTAGTGTCCCAGGTGTTTGATCAGCCGCGTCGTAAAACAGACGCTGTGATTGCTTCCGTCACTCGACGCCACCACGTGTGGGAGCGCCCGCAATCTGCGTGCATCTATATCGCCCTCACCACACAGTAAAACTGGTTATGGAGGCTTTAAAGCCTCGAGTTTAGCTAGCTGAAGGACTGCGAGTTAATAAAAAAATGTATATGACCGAGAAGAATTGTTGGTAATCTCGCGACACATATTTCAAACCTACTTCTTTATTCAATCATTCCTGAAATTCATTTTACTTATCACTTTATGTGTTTACTTATTTTGTCATCTTCATTCATTTATTTATAATAATATACAAACATAAATATTAAGAATATTTTCATGTTTACTTTGTATAATCTTCGTTAGATAAAGCTACCTTCTCTCCGTGATTGGTTGGAAGGAATGTCAACATCTTTATCATCGTCTTTGTCTGCGGTAAGGTACCGATGAATTTTAAACGCGTCTTTCGATACCTCCCATTTCTTATCTGTCCCTGAAGACAGACAACATTTACCGTTGAGCTAAGGTCAAAGTATCCAATACAAATAAACCATCAATATGTTTTGCTGCGTAATGGGACTTATCTACAGCAGCGGTTCCTAAAGTGTGTTCCACGAAACTTAAGGGTTTCGTGAAAACCACATAAGGGTTTCGCGAGTAAAATCAAGACACATTAGTAATTAGTTGTATGTTGTATGTATGTTGTATGTTGTAGTTTATGATTTGGTACTTCTCAATATTTTCTTGGACTACAATGAAAATTGTTATTTTCAAACTATTGGTGCAAGAAACTTTGTTTTGTTGGGATGCAACGATACCAGGTTCTGCCCATACAATACGGATATAGTTGAAATATATCGGCGATTTCAATGTAAACAGATAATTTTTAGATGAATTTCTGATGTGACGAACACAATATCTTCCGTTTATTTTAATTTTTATTCATGTAAATACTTAAAATTAAAGATATTTTTCGACGAAAAACTATTTTGAGCTTCCAGTAAAGTGCCACATACGGTTATCTGATTTACACCAAAATTGAATGGCTTCTTTCCATATTAGAATTAGGTAGAAATACAAGGTTTCAAAATTGTCTTAACGATAGTATTTGAGTTAAAGCGTAAAGAGGATCCACACACACACACACACACACACTCACACACACACACACACACACACACACACACACAAACACACACATACACACAGACATCATTGTGAAAATGTTAAAATTGGATTCTAGGGACCTTAAAACATGCTTATTTACCAAAATCTCGATATGCGATTTTTATCACGATCCCTATACCTTCCTTATCAAGGGTAGCGGGAGGTAAAAAGACAAAGGTGAAACCAAAATTACTATGGACAAAGAAACACACATTTTTCTCATACCTTTCGAAAAGTTACTAATAAAATTAACATTTAAAATATTTTTATTTAAACAACAACTTCAATTTGTGTGGAGACAAGCGATTTTGCAAATCTGACCTGCTTCTGAAAACAGTCTCTTGAATTCCACAGAAACATATAGAAACTGCAGTACTTTTGCGCAACTTTTTCAAATTTTGTAAAGAACTTCATCGCGCCAAAAAATCAACGTATCTCTTCTCTTGCAATATTATGGGCTTTCAAATATCTCTCGACTTTGTGGGTCAGGTGTCAGGTGTTGGCTGGTTGGTCAAAAGAAACGAAATGTTGGAATTCGCGAAATTCGAAATGTATTGGGTTATCGGCAATTAAATATCGTCGATTCCGATATATCGGTATGGGTTGCATCCTTAGATCTGGATTCACAATGGCCAATAAAAATGTAGGTTGGAGTTGAGGTTCCGCGAAACGTAGACAGTTTCTTAAGGGTTCCATAACAGAAGTTTGAGGACCGCTGATCTACTGTGTTGGGAATATAATAACACTGAATCATAATACTCACATACAAATAAATAAGAAGTATTTGTTTTCTTATAATAAATATTGTAGTTTGGAATGATATCAAATAATGCAATCGAAATATGAATATTTATTTGTTAGCTCAGTCAAGGTCCTATTAGGAATTACATATTTTATGTATGTCTTATTGGAAATGACAGGAAGCAATTCCGTCAGAGTATAAATAGTTGGAATTGATTAAAATAAGCGTTTGAAAGTAGTGGGGTGGAAGGAATAGTTGGAGATAGAAGCCACACAAGTTCCTAGTTCCTCCCAAGTCAATCTAGACAGCTTCTGCATGCCTGCGGAGTAAGCTTCATTTATGACGGCATAAAATTAATGCAAATCTCTAGATACACCTTGTTTGTCTGCCAGGGAACGAATAAGTTATAAAATTTGGAAACGTTTACCTTTAGAAGACTTGTTCGTTCTCAAGTCAAACACAGCCAACAGGAATTTGGAATCTTGGAAATATGCAAAGTGCGAAGGCGAACCACTTAGGGTAATAACAACAGCGCCACTTTTAATCGGATTTACATGTCGACTAATTAAAATACATCATCAACTTTAAAATATATACAGAACAGCGTGCGGAAGCTTCTTCCATCTTTCTAATTGCTAATTATGATGTTGTGTATTTTATAAATTGAGATTCTAATCGCCAATCATGATAATGAATTAATCACAGCCACTAGGGCCTTACAGATTCTTTTTTAATTTAACCAAATCGTATATGCTGAATTTAATAAAGAATAATTTGAGTTCAATATTTTACTTATGTATGTAAAGAAGTACGAGTCCAAGTTCATAATAGTTCAGCCGGTTTACATTTTCAACAAACAAATTATAAAACCTACACAAATCATGAGAAATTTTTACAAATTTTTGTCGACTAGTTTAAAATATTGATTTTAAACTTGCAAAAACTGAATATGTTATACGGGATACAAGTATCCGACATTTAATATTGGCTTACATCGCCTTTGTTAGTAATAACAGCTTTAATTGTACTAGGCATTGTATTCACTCGTTTCAGTTAAATTATTGTCGTACATATCTTGCAAGGTAGGTTTTACTCAGCGTTGCCATACGTCCCGATTTTTACGGTACGTCTTGTTTTTTAAGATAAAATAAATTTTCCCGCACGGGACTGCTAAGTTCACGATTATTGCAAAAACAATACATTAAGGAGCATTAAAAACCTCTTCAAAAAGTAATATCTTCAGCCAAGTACAAATCAGCGATTTTCTGTAAAAATTATTGTTTAATAAATAATTTTGATAGCTAAATACTAGTTTTTAGTTTGTGTTTTATTGAAAAAGTACAAGTTGAGAATGATTTTATGTCTTCATGATCTGGCCAGATCTTGCGTCTTGTCAATATGCAACTTAAAATTGGTTAACACACCAAAATATACCATTTGTTCCGCGAAACATTCCCCAGGCTCGTCCCATATAAGATTTTTGTATCCAAAAATTTACGATGGAGGATGGGAAGACCAAAATGAGAAGGAACTTCCGCAGAGTATAAAGAAAAGTCCGAGAAATTGATGAAAATGTTGTCCAAAACGTAATGCTAGGTACCAATAGAAAGTTGCTCCTGGTGGAAAAACACTTTATTTAAATTTAAGTTCATAATTGTGTTGTTTATGAAACAGTTAATTATTAAGTATTACAAAATTGTAAATAAAGGTTTTTTTTTAAAGGTAATTTGTGCCAAAATTTATGGAACATAAGGTACTTTATTGAAATACTACTATCTTACTATACATTTTTTATGTTGCCCCGCTTTTTCTCCTAAATTTGTTTTTCGTATGCCAAAAGTAGAGGGTCTCGGTAGAAGAAGATAATAAATAAATTAAATTATGCACTTTAAAAATTAGGTTAGGTGTTCATGTAAGGACATCCGAGTATAATTTTATTTGAAAAGGTTAAGTGTATTTTAAAGCAAAGTATCTCGAATTTGAAAATAGTAATAGTAAAACTTAGAATGTTGAGTAATATTTCATCATACATAATGTGACAGTTGTGAATGTGATTTCACATTTGTAAGTGCATTAGGTGTCCACGTGGCATCTCGGGTTAAAATTATTTGTGATTTTAGCGAAATAAAGAAGAGAACAGTTCACTCGTCGGGGCCAGAAGCCGAAATGAACAAAACACGAATATCAGTGGAAACATCGCGCTGTCGTAAAATAAATTGAATTTCAAATCAGTTTGTTGATAAAATTCAGTGCCTTCCTCATCCTATGCGCCCTCGCCGACGCCAGCTTGATTCGCACGACTGGTAATAGCGCACACAATGGTATATTTTATCCCTGCAAGATTGGAGTGCTGGATGCTTTGCTGGTGCAGTCGGTATGGGTGCGATGTTTTTAACAATATATCTCGACAAGGCGACAATGATACAAAGCGCTTTAGATACACATACGGAATATCTTACGATTGATAAGTGTGCATCAAGATATTTTTAAGGTAGTGACTGCTCTCTCTAATCTCCCAATTTATTGCGCAACTGACATTTTTCTTTATTGCCAGCTATACACATAATTTTGTCCATGTTTTTCTATTATTGTCGTTATTCCCGAAAAGGAGAGAAATAAAATTATTAGATTGATGGTTAATGCTCAAGTTCGTAACATTTTTATTAAATTAAAAATTTATTTATTTTTAATAAATAAATAAATATGTCATCATGGCATATTACCCGTTGCTGGGTGTGCTAATCTGCTATGTACACTGATATCGGTAATGATGAAATATTTGTAATATTTTTAATAAAGAGAATACAATTCTTAAGAAAATCAGCCAATCATAACGCTTGAAGATGTACCAATAAATGTAAATAATATATTGGCATGTATTGCTAAGCGATATGGCATCTGGCGGCAAAATAATGTACTAAAGGTTGACTTGTTATTAAAGTATGTAATATTAGAAATTTGTTAAATATTATACGCATTTGTGTATCTAAATTGACATAAATATTGTAATATGAGTAACAATTATTGCAGCTTACTTGAGTGCACATTGTCCCGTTATAATGACAATAAATTATGTTGTCACGAATTCTCGCGTAAACGCAACGTTCGTGTTTACATTAAAAATATGCTTGACAAGATGAAAAAAGATAATAATAAAGTGCGTGGATCAGAAAATTATAAATTAATATATCCGTCTTTTTATACTTTGAAGATTTATTCATTATATTTCAAAGAAAACTTTGTTTCAAAACGAGGTTAGTTTTATAAATGTTCACAAAAATATCATTTAAGTTATCGTCACTTCCACGAATACATCCTATACTAATGTTTACAAGTGGATAAGACATATAATCATAAAATTTTACTATTTTTTTTTAAGATATCATCTAAAAAAGAAGTGGTTATACAATTTAAGTTAAAGTTTTATAAAAGTGTACTAGGAATTTACCTTAATGATAATATAAAACATACTATAAAATAATATATAAAGAAAATTATATATTTATAATACAGTATTATGAGAAATACACAATTCTGTAAATTATGTGTTTGCCCATTTGACAGTAGGTTAACGTCGTATCTCGTAATCACTCGTAATTATGACATATAAACAAAAAAATATTTGACAGTTGCGAAAAAACTGTAGCTGATTAGTAAAAAATGTGTTCTAAACGCTGAGAAAATTGCTCAGATCATTAGTAATGCGGTTATGCATAATACCCTAATAAACATTAAGGGAAATAAAGAAAATATACAGAGACAATTTAGTGAGTAATCATTGCATTCTCTTCCTAAATATAACTCGTGATTCGCTTAAAAGTCGATAATATTTAGAAAATGCTACTCATGTTAATTCCAATCTTTGGAAAATGCACTTCCTGCTTCGCAGTCGTTGCATTTTCGTCGTTGAGATTAACATTCGTGACATTTTGAAAATATTATCAACAATAAGCTCACAACGTTTTATTACCCTTGAAAACACATGAACTAATAAAGAACATAATTTCCCCCATGGGGTATCGTGGCATGTGCCTGAGTGTCTGGTCGCAAATCTGGTTACCCGGGTTCGATCCCGATGTAAACAACAAACTCAGTTCTCCCATAGTTTTCAAAGTACACATCCATTTTCCTTAAATCGTCAGTGAGATGTTATTACTGTAGTAATAATAAAATTTTAATCGTCTTACATTGTGCGCATAGTGTGGCATGATTTCGCAGTAGGTAGATACTAAAATTAATTATTTCTGTTATCGTTCAAATTTAGTAATTTTATGATTAAGTTTATTGTCGTTGAATCTCTAAATACACGTGTAACAACACAATATTTCATATTACATTGAACGACAAGTGTATTTATACGATATTATATTCCCATAATTAAATTTAGCGTTGATTTATGAAGCAACGTCACATTTATTAGTTGTAGCGTTATGGTGCGTGCAGAAAGACGCCATGTTTATTTAGCTTTCACGTAAAATTGCTTCTTGGTTGCATTTTGCTGGTTGTGGATTGCGCAAACATGTCAAAAATAACCCTAGTTCAGTGGAGCATAATATAGAAAATATACGATCTGCCATAGAGCAAGTGAATAAATATTAGCCGCAGGCACATGCATAGGGTAATTGTGCATAGCTTTGACGAGTTGCTGAATTATGCCCTGTTTTGTGCCGCGAATTTACAGCGCTATCATTTACAGTCTCTTTCACCGGAAACCTCATTACGTCATGTCGTGTATTAGCTCGCAAACTGCCACGCCATCTATCAACACCTGCACCCGGCCAGCCATTTTTACACCAATTTATATTACACTAAACGTTTACAATGTATTCGAATATGCCGACCGAGGTATATCAAATTTATATTTGCGGACTTGAACAATGTTTCATATTTGTAAAACAAATGAAATATTTACTTTTCAAAATCCGCTTCTATTTTTAAAATGACCGTTAACACACGTGGACTTATATAAATAAATCTTTTCAGGATTTTAAATATTAGTTTTACACTCATTTAAAACACAAAATAATGTAGTTATATTTAATTGTAGCTCATAAAACTAATAGTTGCTCTACACATTTTTAAGACATTTTTTTATACTAGCCTAGGCTCATAATAGTTATAAAACCTAAGTAATGGTGAGAAATTTCTATCGACTAACTTAAAATATAGATTTTAAAAAAACTGAATATGTTATTCAAGTATTCCGCCATTTAATATTGGGTTACATCCGAAATTACATCGCCCCATATACAGGGTTTTGACCGCGACATAGGACTTAACATGTAAAATCATACTTTCGTAATTTCCTGCTTCCGTAATTATTTTAGCTAAAAAAAGCTTCAAATAAAAGTTGTAGAGCATTTGAATCAATGAGCAAAATTAGTTTAGTGTGCTCTATATCGGCAGAAATTTAGTATGAAAATGTCGAAAATCGCCCCATAAATAGCGATAGCCAAGGAATTTAAACTAAAAATTATCAAGTGTTGGGGAATTATCTGTCAAGCTAGGTTAATTTATTTTTATATTATTTTTGTAATTGTTAAAGTGAAAAATTATTTATTTAAATTTTACCAACTTGGCTGTCTGTGTTTCTATTATTACAATTATTGTTGCCGTAAAATAAATATGGATTGATCCTCAACTTTTTCTCTTCTCTGCACCCTGCGGTGTGCGGTGTTGCCGCTTCTTCATATCTTAGCATTTTCAATATTGCTATACTGAATTGAGAACAGTGTAGAAACCTTCAGCCCATATTTATTTGACGGCAAGTGTAATGGGGTGATTTCACATTTTCTAATTTATTTATTTTTCTTGAAAGAATAGGTCAAATTAAATATGTAGGTGTATGTTTTACACCTTACAAGTCTTCAGAATCAGAGATAGATTTTTAAAAAGTTGTCTTTAATATCAAATATTTGGGCGCTGACGTCACGGCTATACGTCACGGCTTGGCGGATGCAGCAGTAGCTCTCTATCGGTTGTGTTTGGAATTGATTGTTTGGGTTATCACTTGTCAGTTTGATTTTTTGACAGCAACATATTGTTAACGAAAAACATATTTCATACAACTTTTGGTATTTATTTTAATAAATGTTTTATTTGCATACCTTTACTTTTAATACTGCTGTCACCTGTCACAATTTTAGGTTAGTTTGTATACAACAGCAAACGGAAGCTACGTGGACCGTTGTGTGTGTGTGAGAGAGAAGAATTGCCTGTGTGAGTAACAAGCCGTGACGTCACGAATTTTACAGCCGCGAAAGTTTATTAGCAAATTTATGAATGAAAAGTCGCATATTTCATGTTATTTTATATTACTATATTTATTAAATGAGACGTATTTCACGATTTTATAAAAAAACGATTTTTTTTAAATGACTCCATTGTTCACAAACAGATATATAAATAATACCTAATAAAAATATATTAACTTGACAGATAAAACATCAAACATTTGTTAATTTATCTGTTTGAATACCATGGCTATCGCTATTATTGGGGTGATTTTCGGCATTTTCATATCTAATTTCTGCCGTTGCAAAGCATACAAAATTTTGAATATTGGTTCCGATGCAAAATTTTAGGCTCTACAATTTTTATTTGAAGAATTTTTACCTAAAATAACTAGGGAAGCAGGAAATTATGAAAATATGATTTTACATGTTAAAGTCCTATATTCCGGTGTCGCGGTAAATATCCTGTATTATTCTATTAGGCATCACATTAATGTGTTAGAATATTGGCCCAAATTTTCAAGGTAGATTTTACTGTACGCACTAGATTTTTACGAAGTAGTAGATAAACCTGGACTAGAAGATGAACTTTACACGTTGGACGCGGCTCCAATTTAAACATTCAAAAATTTATTTACCTTTATTCGAATGCCTACTTACAAACGCACAAAAATGATGTCCCGATCACATTGGATAACTGACAGCAGCATGCCGGTCAAATTATTATCACGCGTCATTTGACCCATAGTTTTTGTATGTTTTAAGTCTATCTAAAGTAGTCGAAATAATTTTGTAGAATTTTCTTTACCACGTGTAGGTTTTAAAAAAATTTAAATCATGTATTTCTACCTTATTCTAATATGAAAAGAAGCCATTAGATTTTCGTGTTAATCGGATAGCCGGATATGGCACTTTACTTGAAGCTCAAAATAGTTTTTCTTCAAAAAATATCTTTAAATGTTATTTTCTCGCGATTTATGTTATCATAAAAGTTAAAAATTATTATATTTTCTACGGGTTTACATTAATACTTTTTTCTACTGGTATATATTTTATGGATAAATTTTAAAATAATATAAAAATTATATCCCGGAGACTATGCTTTAAACACAACTCTATTGTTATACAGTTCAACTTAAATGTATGTAACTGATAGATAAATTTCACTGTCAAAAAAATAATCATTTCAAATTAATAATAGTAATGTTTTAAAAAGAAAATTGTAAATAGAACAATAGTTATATGGAAAGGAACATAATATAGTATCCAGCATTAGTAAATATGCAGGTATATATTTAAATAAAAAAATAAATATATCATCACGTTATATTACCCACTGTTAGGTGTACTAATCTGCGTTGTACACAGATTTCAGTAATGATGATGACATATTTGTCGCGACCAGACACTCAGATACGCGGCCACGAGATCCAATAGGTATGTATTTAAATTAATAAAAATTAAATGGCGGGAGGTATTGTGTTGGTCATATCAATTTTTTTGTTTTAATTAGATAGTTTTGTTGAATATCTATCTTGTTTTTTATTAGAGGAAAGTAAATTCATAGAGATTGTTTGGAAACTAGTAAAGTAACGAAGATCATAAATCCTCATTAAATTTTTTATCTGTTGTTGTTTTTCATTGAATAAAGCAGTCGTTATCGAGGCCTTCACAATTAAACATTTCCTTTAACCTCTCCTCTCGAGCAACTTTTGATAAATGAACATTAAACTGCGATATTTCTGAAGCAAATTACATTTAACCACTTTGCCAAATATTTATTAACGCTTTTAGGGAAAAAGAAAACAACACATTCGACCATGGAAAGTAAAACGGACGGAGATGTTGCATTACTCATTCTGAAAACATTTGTGTTTCGCCATTTCGCCATTCGCCGCGTATAACTTTAACTACTGACCTAATTATCCGTTCTGTTCAAAGAATACTTTTTCGTATTTTTTCGTGCTCGGTTGCGTGGATGTAACGCAAACTTGATTTAATGATTTTCCACGAAAGAAGATACGGTTCAACGTGTAGTGTACTCATTTGAGATGTTCCTCTATTGTTAATAGCTTCCGGTAATGGCGCCACTGTAGCTCCACTGCACTCGCTAGGATAGCGATGGAAAAATAAATTCCAACAGATTTTTCTCTGTGCTCCAATACAACTCGTCTTTTTTTAAAACCTGCTTGAAGTAGTAGCTTCTGTCAACATTTTAGTTTCATTTAAACGTGTGGATATTATTATTATCTTAGTTGAGGGCTTTAAGCACTAGTCACTTTTTCCACTGCGACCTGTAAGATCTATTGTAACATGGCTCTATCTTAGTTTTTCTGGAAACAGTCCCAGAGTTCTCATGGAGTCAGTTACTGCTCCAGGAGTTATTTGCCGTGAGGTACCTTTTTACCTTTTACCTAGATGGTTAAATCTATTCACATATACTGTTCTGAAGTTTCTTCGTCCTCTTCACAGAGTAGACAGATACTGTTTTCAGCTATACCAATCTTACATAGATGGTATTTTAAAGGACAATGACCAGTAAAGGTACCTGTCATAGTTCTAAGGACCTTTTGCTGAGAGCTAGTAGCTCTTTGGAGTTTGTCGACGAGGATAAAATAAATTTCTTTGACTGAATAAACCCTGGACTGTCTCTCCGATATGAGGCTATGGCTGATTCATCCTTTTTTTTACTTTTTCAGAGTTCACAAGGTTTGGACCTGTAAAACGGTAACTTGGCTTCCTTTTTTAGCAAGCTCATCTGATTTTTCATTGCCTAGAACTCCTTCGTGCCCCGGTAACTACCACAAAGTGATGATGTTGACGGGTGTTCAGGCATTTGTAGACTAGCTTTGACTCACAAATGAAAGCACCTAGTGCCTTTAAAGCAGCCTAGCTGTCTGACATGTTGATTGTTGCTCCTTTCAGACCTCTGTTTAAGTTTATTTGAGTACACAGATTTATTGCTTAGATCTTTTCTTGAAATATAATGGAACTGGTGCCTTTATTTGGCAACTTGGGCCAAATACATCCATTGCAATTTCACCTGAGTCTAGTCTTGAATTATCCGTAAACCAGGAGAGAGAGTTCCTTTGGAAGGGTGGTCCTCCTACTGTCCACTGAAGGTTATCATAGATACTTTACAAAATATTTACATTTCCTTTTATAAACAAGGATACTATGAAGATATTTATCTAGTTTACTGTATTTATTTCTGTTAGTTTAATTATTTATGTCTGTGTCAATATAATTTTATTCGTAGATTTCGGTAATGACAATATGAACGATATATATGTTTTTTTTACCTTCCGGCACCTTTAGGTAAGGAAGGTATTGTCTTTGGCCAAAAAATTCAATGGTGAGTTTTTAGTGAATAAGCATGTTTTAGGGTCCCTATAATACGATTTTACCATTTTTACGATGATGTCTGTTATGTATGTATGTGTGTGTGTGTGAGTGTGTGTGTGTGTTTGTATGTGTGTGACAAAAATTCCGGATCCCATAACTTCAATACCACGATTCCAAAAATTATATTTTTGTCGTATTCCTCAAGTTTACATCCAGAAGAACAACTGATTAGATTTTGGTTATAATTGGTGAACCGGAAGTAGCCTCATTTGAAGATTTAACTGTTAAATTTGATTTATTCACATTTAACGTTATTATAACTTAAAGAATATATTATTCTCTATACGATTTGATTACATTTTATACTTCATATTCAATAAATACAGAGTTAAAGAATTTTAAAGAAATTAAATTTTATAATTTAGCCAGCTATGCTAAACATGGAAACTACTAATATATTCATATAATTCAAATTGACAGATGTCAGTATCAATAAAAAGTAAATTAATGTGGCAGAGATGAGGATGTTGAAGTAGATGTTGGGGAAGACACGGTAAGAAAATAAATCTAGTGTTACAAGTTTCTAGAAAGATACAAGAAAGACGATTACATTGGTTTGAACATGTCATGAGGAGAAATGAAGAATTATATTTGAACAAGAATGAGTAGTTTAGTAATAGGAGGTTGAAGAAACAGAGGAAGACCAAAGATAAGATGGAAGGACTGTATTGTGGAAGACTTGAGAGAAAAAGAACTAAATGGGAACGACACGCAAAAAATAGCGACCCCTAACGAATGGGAAAAGCTAAAGAGGAAGAAGATGTCAGTGTCAAGTGCAACTTGAATAGTTTGTTTATGAAATAATTTTACTGGAAATTTAGAATCTTTTGCAAGAAAAATTATATATGGAATTTATACATTATACACAGGATTGACGGAAGGTATTGTGCTGGCCACAACAGATTTTTTTCTTGTCATGGCTGGAAAAAATCCCTCAGTATGTTCGAAGGGTCATTTTAAACGCTACTATTTTTCATTCCATTTAATTAACCTGATTCTCTGCAATTATTTTTGTGGATATACTGTTAGTATCCAGTGGGAGTGACGTAAGCAGGTGTCGTTGGACATACTGCAGACACCGTTGCTTATTGACGTTAATTGCTCCGGAATTTTAATTAAGCGTAGCAGCTTTTAAAGCAAGCACTGTTTCTCTATGTAAATTATTACCAACATTGTGCTACTTATTGTCAAAATTACATTGAAGGACATACCACACTTTTTTAAGTTCAAATATGGTAGGTTTAATTGGTCTTCTTCATCAGGTGTCCGTTATTTTCGTTCTGACCCCAAATCTCCGAAATATGTCGGGGTCTTTTTAAACTTTTGTGGCTTTTATTTTGACAATTTAATCTTTTCCTTTGAAGTACGAAACGATATTTTAAGTTCTATTTTTAACTTAGCAAAAGTATCGAATAACTTGTCAAATATCAACTTGCACTCGAAAAATATATTATGTGAGCTTTAAAGTTATTATATGTTAATTTGGAATGATTCATGTGTTGTCTTAATTTATTATTCGGAGATTCTTTTGATGTTTGTTAGTTTTTCCTAGGTGCGAAGCGAAAGTCTTTGAAGTTGAAGAATTTATAAAGGTGCAAGATAAATACAGGCATGATTTTTATAATTGTCCCTGTAACCTTTAATTTTAAGCTTTGAAATAAATTTGAATGCAAGTAAAATATGACATATAAGCTGCGACCACCCAGATTTCAGAAATAAGATATATGAGACACTTGATATATGTTACGTTAATTTGCGACAACGTATATCTCGCACTTATTCTTGTAGTTTTATATTTATTTCTTCCTACTCTTGCTTGTTTACTTTCCAGTGACCTAATTCTTAAATCCCTCAAGATTATTTAAGAATCAACAGAAAAATTTATTTCGTGGAAAAGCAAACGTTTATAAATACTTTTTAACGAGAAATTTGTCATTTCACTTAACTCTACACAGACAAATTTATAAGAATTATATCATTCGTAACAAATAAATAAATCGTGTAGGGTTTTGAATCCAGGACCTTCCTATGTCTACTAGAATGCTATGACAACTGGGTTATGAAATCTCTTGAAGTAAATTAATTTTTCACCTACCTTATTATTATTATAAAACATAAACAAATGGAGAGGAGATATTTCTACAAAATTGTTTCGATTATTTTAAATATAGACTTACAACTTAACAAAAACTGTGGACCAAGTGACGTGTGATAATAGTACGACCAGCATTTAAAGGGCCATCTTCTTGTCCAAATATATTTTGTATCGAAAGCCTTTAATTTTGGCACAATATGAAAAACCAGTGCATACAGTAAAACCTACTTTGCAAGACATATTGAACAATACTCTAACAGAAGAATATGCAGGTCTTCTGGATATAGTGTCTAATAGAATTAAAGCTGGTATTACTAATAAAGGCAATGTAACCCAATATTAAAAGGCGGAATATTTGAATAACGTATTCAGTTTCTGTATCTATATTTTAAACTAGACAAAAGATATTTGTGGTAATTTCTCATCACTTGGGCAGATTTTATAATTGAATTGATTATTATTAAAAGGACACTAGTCCAGAAAATCATCAATTTGAGTTAAATTCATTAGTGCTATCTACGACCCTAAACGCGTGTACTGTGTCGAAAAGACACTTGTAAATATATGGCTGTATAAAACAGGGAAAACTTCACATTTACAGGGCTATTTCGTAAGCATCGGTATGACATAAGAAATAACGAATCGTTAAAACGTTATATCGTTATAATAATAACGAAAATCGTGTAATGGGCTTATTCTGTAAACGTCCGTTATACATTATGCATTGTTATATCGTTATTATAACGATAATCGTTAAAGTGGTATTCTGTAAACAATAATTTAAATCTGCATAACGAAAAAAAGATAACGATAACGTTATTTTTTAGCGACTGGAAAAATCATTCGTTACATAAATGTTTTGTCAATAAGTCAGTATTTTTATTCATGCCAAAGTAAAATTGCTATTATGTTGAATAGTGATGTAAAAAACCCGTCATATTATAGTTTTTTGCAAGGTAATTTTAAAATAATTTAATAAGTTTTTATACCTAGCGCAAGCTTCCCAATTTGTCTACCGATGGTAGTAATAGCTCTAGCATAGCCCACAACAAGAAGAATAAAGAGTTTGACAGCTGACAGGTTGACAGCTGACTCCTACCACAACTGATCTAACCTAGAAGTTTTTTCGATATTTCATTTAAAATTATAATTTGTTTTTAGGAAATAAAGTTTTTAACTTGATCCCAAGGTTATTGTTTTTTAAAATGTGTTACATAATACGGATACGAAAATAACGATTATCGTTAAGTAGATATAATGATTTTCATAATAACGATTTTATTATGATAACGATTCGTTAAGCGTTATAGAGTAGGCCTATTAGTCAAGAAACGACATTTGTCCGATTTTCGGATAGGTGTCATTTCAATAACACATTAAATTACGAATATTTTTTAATGTTATACTTCATTCTGAATTTTGTTCACTGTCAGCTAATGGTTTCAAAGTTTTTGTTCTTGGTATAACGAGTATTGGGAAATTAAATCTGCATTTATTTTAATTTTTGGTTCCTTTATAGCAAAAATAATTAAAACACTAGATGAAATAGTTTTCTTGTGTAAAATTAGTAAAAGGTGAGTAGTGCCGTTTTAGAAATATTCATTTCAATTTGTTTGTTGAAAATATAACCCACCCGAACTATTATGACTCTGGGTTCGTATTTGTAGACGTCAGAATATTTCCCCCAATCTGCCACCAATGAAAAAGTATTTAAAATTAAACCATGTAAGTGATACTCATAATATTTTGTGTATAAACACCCCCGTCGCTATTCCATAACAGTGTTCTCGCTACACCTACGGAAGCCTCGCTGTTCGTTGCAGGCTAATGCATATGCAAGACGCCCGAAGCGGCGGCATCGCGACGCCTTCATTACGGCAACCGACGCCTCTCAGCAGCGCTACTACGCAGCAGCGACAACAAGTGGTATCGCGAAATGTACTGTTATTACTTAATTAAAACACAAATTTGAATTACCTTTACAACTTGTAGTTCCTTCGCTTACTACGTCGTCGCACGGCAAGAACTTAATCATTTTGCCAGAGCAGCAGCGAGGGAATTCCTTCTGAATGGATTAGTCCAATTAGCAGATGCACCAAAGAAGGTTTATTCACGATGGTTGATATGTTTACCTTTTTTACAATAATTACGCTAAGTAGCAATGTTTATGAATATTTCTCGTTAATATTATTATTATGTTTACTCTATATTAGACACTACTTTAACATTGCTGCTTCACTATCTTTCAGGATATTTATTATTTCAGTTGAGGGCTTTAAGCGCTAACCACTTTTATTAGTGAGACCTGTAAGATCTATTGTAATATGACCCATTAACGCCCAGTGTCCTCATTTGAGGACGGGTGTGCTTATTTAGTCCGCCCAGAGATATACTATAATACTTTTCGCTGTATAGAGATTTTGGTAAATGACCACGCTGTAAAGGTCCCTACATCCAATTTTAACATTTTCACGATGATGTCTGTGTGTATGTGTGTATGTCTGTATGTATGTATGTATGTGTGTATATGTGTGAATATGTGTGTGTGTGTGTGTGTGTATGTGTGTGTGTGTGTGTGTGTGTGTGTGTGTGTGTGTGTGTGTGTGTGTGTGTGTGTGTGTGTGTGTGTGGATACTCTTTACGCTCTAACTCAAATACTATCGTTCAGAAAAATTTGATACCTTGTATTTCTACCTTAATCTTATATAGAAAGATTTTGGAGTAAACTAGATAACCGAAAATGGCACTTTACTGGATGCTCAAAATAATTTTTCTTCGAAAAATACCTTTAAATGTTATTTTTTCGAGATTTATCTTATATAAAAATTAAAGATTATTAATTTTTCTACAGGTTTGCATTAATACTTTTTCTATATATTTTATGGATAAATTTATAAAACTATCTATAATTTTAATCCCGAAGCCTACGTTTTAAATACAACTCATACACATGGTTACACAATTCAGATCTCAAATGTTTGTAACTGATAGATATATGTCACTGTCAACGAATTAATCATTTCAAATAATAAATAAAGAAAATAGTAAATGAAACAATAATTATATGGAAAGGAACTTAATACAGTTTCCAGCATAAGTAAATATGTAAAAATATAGGTAAGATAATAAAAACATATATCATCACGGCATATTACCCATTGATGGGTGAGTCAATCTGCTTTGTACGCAGATGTCGGTAATAATGATGACATATTTGTTCCGTGCAGGCGTTTACCAGGCGTCATTTCACGCGAATCTTGGAAACGGGTTCGATTCAGACCGACGACAAATATTTTAGAATTTGAAATGGCATAAAATATACCCTTGTGGTGTACTCTCCACGCAAGTATGAATAGTCCAAAGTAGAGATGAAAGTACCCCTTATTAATTTGGTTTTTCAATAATTATTTTTTTCAAGAAATTTTAGTATATTTTGTTTTTTCTTTAATTTCATTAGTTTTATTGAAATATATTGTTAATTGTTTATGAATAAATATGTTGTTATATTTATCATATATTAAAATTTTATTGCTTTTTTAATGGTGTGTTAATTTCTTGGAGCAGTATAGTTTTATTATTTGTAAAGACAAGAGTTTTTCATCAGGTCTCTGCTTAGACAGAAGTCGTCATTATTTTTCGAAGGAGAAAAGTATGGAGAGAAAAACATGAATGTTAAGAAGAATAGGCTGTTGCAATTGATTCAGATTTAGTGACCTGCAGTCTCTGCTCTGCAGTCACAAAGAACATAAAATTTTATGTAAATTATGATAGTAAATGCATACTAACGACGTCTCCTTAACAATAGTTTATTAGTTTTGTGCTTTGTGGAAAGGAAAAAGTGAAACTAAGTAAAATGTAAATAAAAGTTTGTTGTGTGTGTTGTTTAGAAATTCCTTGTCTGCTTGGTGCTTGGTGATTATTCCCGCAGTCTATTTTAAATTTTATAGCTTGTCAGCAAAACACTCTCTTGCTTTTATAGTTTTTGTGCTTGAAATTTCAACATTTTTGTCGAGTCGGACTATACCCGTAGGTTTAGTAGCATACTCCACTTGAAACTCAGTGGACACTAGATCTTTGTACTGCATCCCACGTTGGAGTGGTGCCAACATTTAAAATAAAATTACGTCATGTGGATAGCCACAACGCAGTGTTCTCGTAGGTATACTGACCATCCTCAGATCAATTCGAGTAGAGATTGGTTTTTGAATTTTATAGTTATACTTTCCACATGCTATGCTCTCCATATCCAGCAGAGCTACAATGGAAGACAAGTAATTTACATTCAATATCGTCAATGCTCGTATTTCCAGGATTGCGAGGCTCGGTTCCTCGTAATAGGTCTGCATTTCCAAATTGAAACTGTATCTGGATTTTTTTACGAATATGTTTAGTTGAAACGACAGTAGCGATGATATTTGTTTTCTCAAGGACCGCTTCAAATTTACAAGATTTATGAACTGTGAGCACTCCAGACACTTTTTACTATCCTTAATTTTATAGTATATTTTTCAAATATTTCTTCTCTAAGTATTAAGGATTATTAAGGAGGAAATTTTGGTGAGACATCTTTGAACAAATGATAAAATATTAAAGTCGGTAAAATGTTTGACTTAAATTGGTTTCATTCCTCACATTACAATTATTGAACTAAACTAGAACCTTGCTACCGAAAATAGGTCATTTTAATTTGTATGGAGTGAGGAATATTTGCTGTATGAAGATGTATGGTTAGTAAGAATTTTCTTTAGAGAGTGGAGTAAGGCAGCTGAGCTCTTTTGTATGAATGCGATGATGAATGTGGACAAGGCGAGCGAAAGAAGTGTATTTGGACAAGAATGTGTGGCGAAGGATGATTGTTGCTTAAATAACTATTATTGTGGTCCGGCGGATGCGGTACTTCGCTACAGAAAATCGATCACTTTATCTTTAATATGTTGAGAGTGAGGAATATTTGCTCTATGAAGATGTACGGTTCGTAAAAATGTTACTAAAAGAGTGGAGTAAGCCAGCTGAATTCTTATTGTTTTTATTATTGTTTTCGGGTTTGTGCTAACCCACGGAGTATGTATGTATGTATGTATATAAATATAATAAATGCAATCCCAAGAAAATAAAAAAATGTCAAATAGTCAAATTCAAAGCAGTATTCACACTATTTTAGGAAAAATACGGCGATTGCAATGTGCATGCGATTTTACTCCTGATTTAAAAGTGAATGCTTGTACGCTGCCAGGTTTAAGCCGTCACGCAATCTGAATCTGGAGTGTGCCGGGTCTATATTTTCGTTGCAGCTGGTTACGTAGCAATGCCTCTGGTTACCTTAAAATTTTACCATTGTAAAATGTGGCAACTAGTATTTTCCAAAGCAACTGCATAACATATAAAGAGCTAGGGGAAAGAAAGATGAATGTCACAAAATGTGTTTGAAACCTTCATTTTGAAATGGATGATGAAGCTTCTTGACTAGATGGGTATATAGAAATGATGAAATTTTTGACTGCAATCCAGTAATTTAATCATTTCCATTTCTTCTTTTTGAAGTAAGATACTGTATTCAATCTTAGTCCAAAACTTAGATTTGACATTGTTATATCCACATATGGGCCGAGTTTCAACTTATTTCGAACCTAATAGAATTTTACCAGTTTCACTGCCGAATATACTAAGCAAAAATATTTGGACTATCTTTTTATTTCCTATATGTTAGGACTGTCACCATTTTTCTCTTCCTGAAATCATTTGAAAGCTTCACCTTCAATCTATTAGTATGACCAATTATTTCATTTTGCTAGAAAATGAACATACATCCTTTATCCGCTGGCTCTTCATATAAATAATATTTTCAAATGTAATAAAATATATTTTAGGTGTATTTATCTTAGTGTAGGTGCGAAAATAATTTAATTCATATTTAACCACGCGACGGAGAATCATCTGAATCTGTAGAACATTCGAGCATCTTTGTTAGGCGTTCATCTGTTGTAAAACATACACGCACATCATAACAAAACATCTCTATCTTGTGACGCTCCTCACAATTCTCAACTAGGTTTGAAATTAAATTTTGTTTGTATCATGACGAGGCGGGCATCAGCATCATTCGCAACCAGTGCTTGGGTGGATTAACTGAAGCCTGGTTAATATACGATATAATATATGTAGCAAGGCTTAGAGTAACTCTCAGTCAGAGTCGACTTGGATTACTCGCTGTCATTGTCGCGCCAAGGTAGCGATGTCTTTTGTTGGATTACCTCAGGAAGTTTGTCAACCACAAAAGTTATAAAGGGGGAGGAAGTTAATTCTACCGGTTATCTTTGTACAGAGGAGGTTGCGTTGGGTTACGTGAATGTTTTGTTTCTACTCTGACAAGTGAATAAGAACTTCTGGGTTTAGGAGATTACTTAATTGTTATCGTTTTCTTGTTGCTGGAAGCTGGATTACTTGTAGAACACGTCATCTTTGATAATTCAGAAATTGTTGAGTTGCATATTTTGAATGACAGATAAGTTTTTATTGCTGTTTTTCTTTTTCTGCATATGCATTGATAAGAACTTTCTCTTTTTGATAGTTCTTATCTACTCTTTGCTATCGTATTTTAATTTATTAAGCTTATATAATTAAACTACTTTTATCTTTTTGTTCCTTCGACTTTATCCAACTATTTCTTTTTGTGCTTATTTCTAATATTTTTTTAATTGTAATTTGTTCGAGAATACCGTCTATTTCTGAATCAAAACAATTTATGTTATTTGATTTCTTCAGCTCAGATTATCAAAATACCCTGAAGTACTATTTGTCAGAAAAAAAATGGATATAATTTGACCAAAACCAAAGAAGGAACTAATTTTATAAAATAATTAGAAAAAACGATTTTTTACATAGTCTGGACATCACTACTATGTTGACATCCAGTTTTGAAAATGGTTTCAGTTTTTAGAGAAAATTACGTTAAACTGTTTACATGCATTTTTCAAAACAAGTCACCAGATTGGCTTGGAAACTTGCGCATTTCGTTGATGTACGTGACAGATTCTTTTTACTCCAAATATTTCGTTTTGCCATTTCATTTTTTTTTTTACTTCGTATCACTAGCACTACGCATAAAAACAACAGAACTGTCAGTTTATGTGTAAGTTACTCGAAAAACAACGACAGAAACGTTATGGCATGGTACATAATATATACGCATGCGCAATATCGAAACTGAATTTTACGTGTTTATATGAGTAGTTTTGAAACCAGTTTTCAAATCAAAACTAGAAACGTTTTGAAGTGGTTCCAAAACTACTTATAAACCTAGTACATGATTGTATGTCTTTAGCATGTATTTGAACAAAATTAAAATGAATATTATTAAAAGAAGTTGTATCTATCGTTATTGTTTTGTACAAAACATTTTTTACCGAATAATTTTAATTGTGGAGCTGTTGTCAAAAATATCCTGTCCATTTTTTTTAAATAAAGAAAAAACCTAGCTTTTTTGCATTTTAAGGATTTCTGTAACTTAATTCAGGATTCTATTTAAATATTAGAAAATTATTTACTGGATGTTAATAAATAGAAAAATAATCATTGATGAGCAATTACATAGTAATTAGTCATTTTTATAGGACGTTTTTGTAGAAACGCTGAAACTTTAAAATATAACATTTGGTATCCTTGAAAGTAGAAGTCTCTGTATATAACTGATATTTACAATATTTGCACTAAGGATTATGGTTGTTTTTATCAAAAGCTCTTCAATTTTATTGCGTGGATTTATTAACAGGTAACAAATCTAATTTTTCTTTTGTTTTGTTTCAGGTGGGTTCATTTTCGACTTTATTCTTAATATGATGGATTGCATAATGAGTAAGTACCTACCTTATTAAAGTTTTGACGAGAAACCTTTCTCTTCTATTGTCTGTACAGTTTTCTTAAATTTGCTTAAGGATAGATCTTAAAATAGTTTAAAATATACTACATAACTTCCTTCCCAAGTTGACTTCCCCATTCCTTTGTTCCTGTTTACACGGAAGGAAACACGAAACATCCTTCCCACCCTCTTCATTCTACTCCTACCTTATTATCCAGAATCCTTTAAACATAATTCCATAAACTCCTTAGTAGACTCCCTATAATTAAACTATCCTCATCCTTGATTTTTCCCGCGTTTTCTGCCGTTAGCAGGAATCCTGCGGCGCTGTGACTGAAGACAGGCGGCGCCTAGCGGCTCGTCGGCGAACTAAACCACTAGAGGACGCAGCTCTCGCCGTCCGGTGGCGGTTGGGACGAGAAAACCGGGAAAGGAATCATTCCTTCACTAGACTTCGTGGGCGATGCGTGGGTGGTTAGCCAGGGACTTATGAATCGCGATTGTTTATCTTGACTTTGAGTTGAAACCTTTGTTGCTTCTTTGCTCCAATTAAAATGGAGATCATGTAGCGAATTGATCAATTAAATTGAATAACCTTTCGGAAGTATTTGTCCTATAATTATTTTTAGTTAGAACTGGTTTCTTAATCGATTAACTGGTTATTTCAACCAGTTATAATGAGACATATTATGGGTCGAATTGTGAACGTTTGCAGGACTTTATTATGTAATTATTCTTTAAAACTCCCACCTTTAGCGTTTCTTAACCAAACTGATGTTTGTATGGGGTCTCGTGGCCGCGTGCCTGAGTGTCTGGTCGCAAATCTGGGAAACCGGGTTCGATCCCGACCGACGCCAAATATTTAGAATTTTAAATGGCACAAAATTGATTCCTGCGCGCCAGCAATGAGTGACCGTGAGGTGACGCCTGGTAAACACTTGCACGGAACAAATATGTCGTTATCATTTCCGACATCTGTGTACAAAGCAAACTGGCACAGCCAGCAACGGGTAATATATCGTGATGATTATTAATTTACTTATTGATGATTATGTACGTTTCTAAGGAATTCTTAAAAGTATTGCCGATTTTGCAACGATATTTCGACAATTATTATTATTTTTTTGCCAATACAAAATACATACATGTTGTCTGACCAAAATTACCTTCTCGGTTATAAAGTCATTACAGTTTGGCCGGCTTTACATTTTAAACAAATTATAAAACCTACACAAATGGTAAGGAATTTCTATAAAAAAAATTAAAACTTAAAACTTACAAAACTGTCGGCCAAATGACTAGTGATAATAACTCGGCAGGAATATAAAGGTCTTCTTCTAGTCTAGATCTATCTTCTACCCAGACACTTTATTTTTGGCGTCATATGAAAAAGTTCGTAAAATTCCAGTGCGTACATTAAAACCTACTTTGCAAGACATATGACATTTGGGACAATACTCTAACAGAGAAAAAATGTGCAGGGCTTTTGGATACAATGCCTAATAGAATTAAAGCTGTTATTACTAATAAAGGCGATGTAACCCAATATTAAATGCAATAGTACTTACACAGTTATCGAAAATTTAAAATCTATATTTTGAACTATCTTAACTCCGCTGCTAGCACCTCTAGTTAAAGTGACAGTTAGTGATAACCAACGGTTACGTTACACCTTTGGTTAGAGCTAACTGGAAATTAAAACTGTTGTTCGCATAGCTTCTAACCTTCTGTTTAATTCTTAACTAATAGTTAATAAATTGTCACTAGAGGTATGGTAGGATCGGCCCTTAGACGAAAAAAATTTGTAAAAATATCTCATTATTTGCATAGGTTTTATAAATTGTTGGTGGAAAATGTAAACCGGCCGAACTATTATGTGCCTGTTTATGTATGTGCAATTTTTACAACTTTTGTTATTGATACTATATATTTTAAGTGGCAGATAACAAATATGCAGTTTATTTATTTTGATGAAAATACCGATATTTAGAAACTGGTTTCTTCGTAAGTTTTAATGCGGTAGTTTAAACGTTTAATTCCCAGAAATTTAAAAAGCTACCTTCTCAATTAACTTTACTTAACTGTAATTACCCTTCCGACAATAAAGTCATTCCCGGTGACGTCAGTATTGTCAGTATGCGGGAGGCAGGTGTCATTTGACCGCTGTACCTCCACTTAACAGTAATTAGGCGTTGCGTAAACACGCTATGCTACCCTCACTTTACCAACTGACGTCAGTGTTAGCGATGACGTATTAATAAAGCGAGCGGTACTTCGGGGATGGAATGGCTACGGGCTGCGTCTCTCTTGTCTTCTAATCACAGAACAAAGGGGAAAACAACACTCAATTGGCTCAATTAAATGTATCCGGGTGGCTATGATGAACAGGTGACGGTTGGACGTTGAAGTTGGATGATGATTTCAGATAAAAATAGAATGGGAACTATTATTAGAGGGAAAGATGTGGGATTAAATGCTTAATTACTTCTCATAACACATTTAGAATAAGTTTCTTCTATATATAGAAAACTTTGTATACTTATAACGTAGGTCCCATAAGTTTGGGCACAAATTACATTTTTTTTTTAATGAAAAATGCATTTACTTAAAGTTTTACAATACTTATTAATTAAATGTTTCATAAGCAACAAAATTATGAACTTAAATTAAATAAAGAGCCTTGTATTCTTCCACAAGGCGCAACTTTCTGCGTTCACACTGAACAACTACGAAATTAAGGTTTTTATACTGAAAATATTGGTCCATAATAATGTGAGAGATAAACAAAAAGCCAAATTCACAGATAAGGTGTTGGTATGGTGCGCTATTTGCAGAAGGGGTCTATCCAGACATTATGTGGGCCGAGTGAGATGAAGCTCTGGATAGTCAAAGTTACATCGATAAATAGTCCGACAAAATTGGTTAATTTTATTGAATAAGAATACGCGGTGGATAATTTTATCTTCTGGCCAGACCTTGCGTCACTATGCAAGACAAACTCAAAATTGGCTAACAGACCAAAGTATACCAATTGTTCCGCGAAACAACAATCTCCCTTACCTTCCCCAGGCCTATCCCATAGAATATTTTTGAGCTCTTTTATCTCGAAAAGTTTACGCTGGAGGCTGGAAACACCCGAAATTGAGACGGACGATTTATGTGCAAAATAAATAAAGATGAGTAAATACATGTAACAATTTTGCGTTTTAATTCCAATATCTTGTGACTTCTTAATCTAAAGTATTAAGTGACACATTTAATCAACAAGAAAAAATGTCCTTGTCCTTTATTTAGTGTCCGTGCATAACTTATTTAATTTTTTAAAGAGAGCATAAAAAACGACCTCAAAAGACACTTATCTATAACACTACCAGACGTAAATTATATTAAAAAATTATAGATAAAATCCCTTGACAAAAATAAATCAAATGGATAACAGCATGGTTTCCCGAAGAACAAAAAAACTTAGAAATCTTTTGGTTGGCTAGCAAAGTATTCTAGCTGCGTTTTTTGTCTCAGTGCGTCGACTGTTTATTTAATCAAACGACGGCTTTGGAGCCCGATGCTCGGATGTTTACTAGCACCTTGCCGAGCGCTGTGATTGGACACGGATCGTTTCGAGAAAAACTAATTCTTGTGTGATGGATAGCTGGACCACCGCTGCGCTGTTGAAGAAGGTGGATTGTTAGAAAAATAATAAACGAACTAAGTTTGTTGTTTTACCTATGAGTTGAGTGTGTGTGTGGGCTTAAAACACGGAAATACTTGGAATTCGTCGTTGTTTTGTAAGCAATTATCTGAAACGACGAGGTCATTTATTATATACCTTTGCAATACGATTAACAAAAGTTTTAGTAAATAAATGAATATTAAAATATCTATGTAAGCTTCAACAAAAAAGTATAACTTCATCTTGTGTTAATATTCTTATTCATCTTATTATTTATTATCTATCTTCTGATGGCATACATAAACCGCTGTCCTTAACACAGTAGTTAACATTCTGGCGCGGAGTTGTTTTATAATCTACAAGTCCAAGTTATATTCTGCGAAGAGGTCCCTAAGGTGCTATTAAAAATTAACCCTTTTCCGAAACTAATGCGATAAATTGTGATCAGAAACAAAATGAAGGAAGCGCCAAGACGCACGTTAATATTACTATTGGGAAATTTTACTACCTACAGTGGCGGTCTTTGAATATTATGCCAAACACATTGCCATTGGTCCAAACTTTCCCAAAATTGTAATTTATCAGAACAAAGTTACACATCTTATTCCAAAATAAAAGAGCTGTTGACAAATAATGGTTTTCCCAATGCCAGATGTTAGATACATCGTTGATAAAAATTAAGAACAGTAATGGACCTAAATTACAACCCTATGGAACTCCTGGGAATGTATTATTAGTCACATCTTGAAAAGTAATTCAGGTGTAATCTATCATTTTGTTTCTTGTAAACAAGACAATTGGTGACGCACAAATACTCGTTTCTAGGTGATTCATATCTATGACGAAATGTATCACCAAAACAATAATTCCCCAATGGCACCCTACCGTGCAAGACACAACCCCACGACAGTGTCCGACTGCGAAACTCGGACAAAACACAGTGTAGAACCCAGAGTCCCCGCGATTAGAATGCAACGTATGATTTATGTCCCAAATACAAGCAGTGAAATGTAAAACAGTCCGCAAGATTTATGGAGGATTATTTTCATTAGGCTGTTTAATATTAAGTGTTTTAGTAAACACCAAGGAAAAAACTTATGTCGTAAATTTGGTGGAAATCAACACACGAGTTTTCTATTGTGTTAAAGATTGCAGGCGCCTATGTGTGGTTAGATTGACCTTACAAAGTTGTGGTTTCGCACTTTGTACATTGGATTTCATCATTTTTAATAGTTCCCTGCGTTGAATGTGTGTAAAATTGAACAACATTAATTACAAAACATTACGAATTATGTATAGAAACAACAAGCCCTACAAATTAAAGTACGAGCCCATGCTTACAATAGCTCGGCCGGTTTACATTTTCAACAAATAAATTATAGAACCTACGCAAATGGTGAAATATGTCTACAAATTTCTTTCGGCTAGATTAAAATATAGTTTATAAACATACAAAAACTGAATATATTATTCAATTATTCCGCCATTTACTATTGGGTTACGTCGCCTTTATTAATTTTTATAATACGAGCTTCAATTATTGGGCATTCTATTCCTAAATCCTGCAATTTTTCCTGTGAGTATTGTCCCATATGTCTTGCAAGGTAGGTTTTACTGTACGGACTGGATTTTTACGAAGATGTTTTTCATTGTGCCAAAAGTAAAGGATCTCGGTAGTTAAGTCCGGGCTAGAAGATGACCCTTAAAATGTCGGTCGAACTATTATCACTTGTCATTTGGTCTATAGTTTTTTTTTTGTCTATATTTAAAGTAGCCGAAAGAATTTTGTAGAAATTTCTAACCATTTGTGTAGATTTTATAATTTGTTGAAAATGTAAATCAACCGAACTATTATGAGTTTGGGCTCGTATTGTGCCAAAGGAAAAGGATCTCGGTAGAAGATAAATCTGGACTAGAAGATTACACTTCACTGCCGATCGAACTGTTATCACCCGTCATTTGGTCCACATTTTTTGTAAGTTTTAATTCTATATTTAAATATAACGAAACAATTTTGTAGAAATTTTTCGCCATGTATGTAGCTTTTATAATATTGTAACGTTTATTTATTTGGGAGAAGTGTAACAATCAAACATATATTAATTAAAATTTAAAAAAAGATTAAACAATTATTATAAACAGTAATTTTAGACTAAGAATATTATGAAATACTTAAACACTAAGATTATTTATTTAAACAATATTTATGTCACTATTTATATAACTATTTATTTATGTGCACCACTCGTAGACTACTTATTTATATCACCAGCTATTCATTTTACGCTGCGTGTCTATATCAAAACGGCCCGGCTGTTTTCGCTGACGGTGTTTATATTTTCCTGTTTTCCACTCTTTCATACGATAATAACATCGAATACAAAGAATCAGGCTAACGGAAGTAATTAAACAGGTCGAGACGTGTTTGCTTACCCCGCCGATGATCGCGAAGATTGCGTCATCGCCAGCGTAGCGACCATTCTAGAAACGTTCTCTTAGAGCCAATGGCATCAGGTGCACGCACGCTACAATGTGTTGAAACTGTGAACCGTCCGAATTATTACTATGAAATAAATTTTTAGATACGGCAATCGACGATACAAATCTTTTATTATTGTTATAGAAAATTCAATATTTTTCTCTATTCTATTGAATATTATCGTTTGAACGACAGGTAAATTAATTTTTTTGACTATGCTTGTTCATTCAAGTTATAACCTTAGTAATATTTACTTTATGAGTGAGGCTTAATATTTTAAAAGGAGCTTACTAAATATAAGTCTAAGGTATTTATTAACATCTGTTACTAATTAAATAATAGAAGCAGATATGTAATAATTTATTATGAGTAAATAATATTGCACATTTCGAGGAAAAACCTTCAAATAATAGTTCCAAGAATTTTGCAATAACCACATCTGTTCAAACTACAGCATTCATATCATATTTCTCATATTTGCGATAATACATTCAAAACATTATTTTCCAACAAATAAAAATATGTTTACATCGAAAATAATTATCATTTTCTTGTTCAAAATAAGTCTAATTAACTTCATAATCACTGAAACTTTTCTTATCACCACCTTGTTAAACCTCCAAATTGATTTCCTTACATTCGTTTTATAAAGGGAAGAAAGCTATAGTAAGTCGGAAGAAGGGCATGTTAACCCGTTAAAGTGGTTCGAGAAGTCCGGAAGACAATGGAGAACTTGTTCTCCAAAGTAAGGTAAAAGGGAAGGAAATGTGTCTCAAGCTTTGATCTTTCTTGTAAAGAGACAAATGGTTGATGAGAAAATAACGCGAAGATTTAAATTATTTCAGAATAGTTATATATTGAAATATAATAAAATATATTGTAAAGTGTCAAATAATCTAACATTATTTTTTCGTGCTATTCTGCTATCTGCTGCATATGTCACCTTCTTCATCGACAGCCGGTGTATCTCCGGCGACCATGCAGGCGACCTGCCCTTGTTCATGTCACTATGTCCATGATCGCTTTCCTACTTTTTTATAAAAAGAGCACGTACTGAATTTCTGACAGCGTATTCTCTAGAATTTATCACTGTTTATAACTGACACTCCACCTGAAAACGTGATTTATTTTATATTCTGATAGAACATATAGACATAGAGACTCACTAGAGATGGATTGTCTCTCTCAAATAAACACAGTCACAGTAAGTAGAAAAAAGAAAGTCAAAAGTATAATGATGTAATTTTTTTATTGTTGCTCCCCTATTTGTGATTTATTTCTGTGATTAAGCCAAGCTTGAAATGTATTCTCTTTGCGAAAGATATAACAAATTAATGTAATTATAGCAGGTCGCCGGCTGCATTCAAGTTTTTCCTCAAGCATTGTGAAAGTTAAGCATTGTCGATTCCTTTAAGGTACGCAATTCTTGTTCTAATTGCAGGAATTAAGGCATCTTCCTAATGAGATGTGGATGGTGGTGTTTCATTTTGATACCACAAGTAACTTTAGGTAGAAATAAAAAATACACACATACTTGATTTGACACTCGGGACGAGAGCCGACTATCTCATAGTACTGAATCCTGGATACGCCAAGCCTACTCAGCCATTTTTTTTCACACATTAGCAGTCCGCCCTGCTCAGGACACGACGCGGACTAGAGAAGAGCACACTAGTCAACAAACACAAACATAAAACATAAAAAATCTGATGTGGCCAACACAATACATACCGTTTAATTTAATTTTTATTCATATAAATACTTAAAATTAAATTAAATTTAAATACTAGGTTCGATCCCGACCGACGCCAAATATATCGAATTTTAAATGGCACAAAAATGACGCCTTTGTTACTTACCTATATTCCTACATATTTACTTATGCTGGTAACTTATTAAGTTCCTTTCCAGATAATAATTGTTCTATTTACACATATTATTTTCTTTTTAAAACGTTACTATTATTATTTGAAATGCTTAATTTGTTGACAGTGACATAATCTGTCAGTTATAGGCATTTGAGATTAAAATTATAGATAGTTTTATAAATTTATCCATAAAATATATAGCAAAATTATTAATGGAAACCTGTAGAAAATTTAATAATCTTTAATTTTTATATAACGTCGAAAAAATAACATTTAAAGATATTTTTCGAAGAAAAACTATGTTGAGCTTCCAGTAAAGTGTCATTTCCGGTTATCTGATTTACATCAAAATCTAATGGCATCAAATACAAGTTTTCAAATTTTTCTGAACGATATTATTTGAGTTAAAGCGTAAAGAGGATACACACACACACACACAGACACACAAACACACACACACACACACACACAGACACACACACACACACACACACACACACACACACAGACATCATCGTGAAATTTTTAAAATTTAACACGATCCCTATACCATGTTAGGTAAAAATTGTTTAGCGTCCAGAAGACTCCCCAACTTTTTAATGGAAATCTATGATGGGTGACATTTTCAACGTGGAATTCTACCACATGCATGTAGGTACTATATATGCATTCTGTGAAGATGAAGTCATTACTCTTACTATAGCATTCCAATTATTGTCCTGAAAAATGGATGCGAATTTGAAAGATATTTAGTTGAGTGCCATATCCTGGATGACCTTCTTAATTTTAAAGTTTTCCTTTGACATATAAATCCAGTTTTATTTCAGAATTATTGTTCTCATTCCTTCTTGCATTCTTGGTGTAGGTACTCCTCCAGCTTTGCATTATTGCTGATTTTTTTTTGTATTGTCGATGCTGTTACATTTAAATAGTAAACCTGACAAGAAAATTAATAACCGAAAGCGAAAAAGTTCTTAAAAGGACTATGTAGATAAAATATAGCTGCAATATTGAATTTAATGTTGATCATTTCAATCATATTATGTTAAGGTGAAGTGTTCCATCATTCTATTATCTAATTTCGATATACCGTCTGTAATTTGCCAAAATCTCCATCTAAATTTCTTATTTCGGCTAGATCCAATAAAAATTCCTTGATATATTATTAATTATTACACATTTTCACTTCAAATTTGAAGATACATATATAAAATCACGTATATCCTACTAGTGGGTTAGCATAAATCTTAAAATAATAATAAAAACAATATGAGCTCAGCTGACTCACTCCATTTTCTTAACAATATTCTTACTAACCATATCTTCATACAGCAAATATTCCTTCCTCCTTACATATTAAAGTGACCGATTTTCAGTAGCGAAATGTCTACTCCACTTTCCACAGTTGCGCATGCCTGAATTTTCTTTTCGCCATCGGGTGTGTCATTAGCTGCTTGGTAGCTGCTGTGTTGTTCCAAGTATTCGTCGGATTTCCAATTTACTCGCAATGACTGAACGTGTTGCGATGATCCTGAACTTTTTAAGACCGTGATAACTGGAGATGAGTCATTGGTATACGGGTACAACCCAGAATCAAAAATACGCACCGAATAATAAACAGTGACGAAAGAGTAATCAAGAAGTTCTCTGCGGTCTTCGGGATGCAGTTCGACAATATACCTATTAAACTATATACCGCTAAAAGGCACACGGGAAATGTCCGGAACATATATATTTACACTCTTCAAGCTTGGACCCCTTTATGCGCATGCGCCAACTGCATTTGATTCATTATTCGCCTGCCACACGCCTACCGGCTGTGCGCGCATGCGCTTGTATATATGTGCCCGAGCGCTAGACAAAGATGAGGATATTGAAGCTCCGGACATTTTTTATTTGAAGGAGAGATCCTAGGTAAGGATGCAAAGACCAGACCTCTGAACGGCACCTAATTCAGACTTTCTTGGCGAAAAATGGAATTCCAGTCGTTCGCTAAGCTACCTACTCTCCAGACATGGTTCCTTGTGACTTCTGGTTGTTTCCGAAATTAAAGAGGCCACCGAAAGGATCCCGTTTTATGACGAGAAGAGATAATGCGGAATGCGACAGCGGAGCTGCAGACGAAAAGTAAGCATCCACAGGTATTTTCAGCTGTGGAAGGATCGGTGAGGTAAATACGTGGAGACATAGGGGGACTACCCCGTAAGGTACGAAATGTTTTGTTCCCAGCGGAAGGTTGAATTCTTTTTTGACAGGTCTCGTATATATGAAATAAGTAAAAACCGAGATTTGATCCATTTGAGCCATCGTGATAGACCAGCCATATCTCGGATGGTTAGAGGGTTAATCCGGTAAGGTAAAGGGCCGAGTTCAAATCCCGGTGCCTGACATGATCTTTTCACAATTTATTTTTAAGAAATTTGTTGTTTTTAATTAAATTCCCTGTGCATCTTGTGTTATCCTTTGCAATTTCCTGACCTCGGAGTCCATCAGTTGCGCATGTATATTCTGTGCTATGTCCGGTCTCATATCGGTATTTTTATTAACCAAAGTGTCTCAATTCCGAGCGCTTCAAAGGCCACGGGCTAGTGGGAATTCACCCCCGTCCCTGATGTATGCACGAGCAGAATGTATGTTATTGCAAGCGCCCCACACGACTCGGGCTCTGGTCAGCGGAGATCCAATATTGCCTCCTGCAATCATCTTACGACTGATAGAAAACAACTATATTATCTCTAAAGAAGGAAGGCTTCGCATTTCGCGTAGGGGTAGATACTTCTATACTTCTATAGGGATATGCGTAGTGGTCAGCTAGGGGTTTATAATGAACTATACTTCCAGTTGATTGTTCGAGTTGTGATTTATTGCTTATATTCAAATTCCCAACTTCAGGATACTTGGAATACTTGATTTATTCTGTTTTCTCGAAAGGATGTTCGAGAAGCTATTCAAGGAATGTGCTGATACCTTATTTCAAACTCTAATCTTGTAAAGTATTCATACACTTTTTTCCTTAATCGAAAACAATCTTACAGTATTCTTCACGTAAGAATAGCATTGCGCAATAAAAAATATATGATTCTTGCAGACATACGTAGAATCTGTGCGTAACGCGACGTATGTCGTAACTTTTTTAGGAAATAATTTATAACTATCAACATATTTCGTATACATTGTCGCGTATTTCAGTATATTTGTGTTTCGTGTTCAGTGGCGGCTCGTGACATTTGTCGGAGGGAAAAGGGGGGGGGGGACGAATTGTTGAAATTGTTAAAAAAATACCCTTAAAAATTAAAAATAACCTACCGTACGTTACTGCACTGCACTGCAATACCTATAACTATGTGCCGCGCGCCGTATTGTAAGAATAAATGTTGTTTGACTGAGATTTCGAATAATTGTTAACACCTTATGCACATTACGAAATATGTAATTCTTGTATGCATTTTCTGCAAGAACAAGAGAAATTCAATCTCTCGTGAAACACTATGCACAATGCCATTCTTACGTGAAGAATACTAGTTTGTACATCGATATTTGGACGCATTAAAACGACAGAGATACAATCAGCTATATAGAAGGTTCTTTTATAATATATTGAGTGTTTCGTGTCGTATGCAAATTTAATTTTCCTCTGTGAGTTAAAATTACAAACCCACCCCTATCGAAGTAGTTGAGGCAATAAATTTTTCTAATTCATCAATTACCCCATAGAATTTCCTTTCATTCTTCCCATCGACAGGTCTTATAGGCATAGATCTTTCTCATCGTGCATCGCACACTCACTCAACTATATTAGTAACAGCAATTGATTTTGAAATGATGTATACATAGCCTCCACCCTGCGTCTAAGACATAGGCCCGTAATTGAAATTCTTTCGAGTTAGGTATTTGATTAAGCTCGTATATTGCTAACGATATAAATATAATCGGATGGGAAAACAGGCGCAGCCAGGCCGGGTTTAAGGGGGATTAAGTCTCTCATATATCACCATACGCCATCTCAGGACTGGTTCAGAAATATTTAATAAGAAAACTTGGCTGACTGGACATTCTTGAAACTGAAACTGGCCGTTAAGAATTTGTTGTGTTTAGGAGTTAAGAAGTTGAAATAAATTTCAGCCTGAAATGTTAACTTCCAAGAGAAATTAAGAGGAGGCAATATTTTACGGATAAGAAAAGCAACACATTACAAAAGAGACATAGGTTCACATTTTAGTCTCATAAACTTTTGTCTGACTTGTGTTACATTATTATTAATTTGGTAACAACAAAGCTAAAGCAAATAATGATTTATTTCAGTGCTATGACATTTAACCATATTTAATTCAAGTAAAAAAGTTTTTCTGTTTCTACATATTTTTGAATATGAGAAAATGAGTTAAATGAGCAGCGTTATACTTGTAAAGTTCTTCACAAAATTGGGCAATGGACCAAAACCAAAAATGTATTTTTGAAACGACAGTCAGTTCCTCTAAAATATCGAATATATTTATGTCATCCACATCGACAAACAGCTATTAGATATCAGCAAAAAGGACCTTAAAACCACGACTGGTATCTTTACTGGTCATTTTCCTCTGAAATACTACCGAAGTAAGATTGGTATACTTGAAAACAGTATCTGTTGAGTCTGCGAGGACGAAGAAACTTTGCGGATAGCCTTAAGCAAACTTAAGCATCTAACAAATGTAACAAATGTAACAAATTTTAGGAAAAAAATTGAATGGACAATATTGTGGTTTAAGGAACGTATATTGAATCTGCTTATTACCACAACAATTAACATAGCTTAAGTTTTAACATTCATATTTAATTAAGAGTTAGTCGCCCGTTTATATACGACGAAGTTTAGTTCTGCCTTGTCCCATGAATCATTGGAGGGTTTTAAAATTTATTTTGCGTATTTTTTGAAAAATCCTGTGCCTTAGTTGTTTTCATACACATACACATTGTCATATTAGTACACCTCTCTTGTAAGTAACGTCTAAAAAGTTTCAATAGGTCTCGCTAGAGGTACGTTAGGATGATTGTTTTCACGGGGTAAATGGTCTATTTTTGCCTCCAAACACTGCTTTGTTATTCGGGCATAGTGGCGTGAAGCTGGGTCAGACCAAAATTTTAAATGATGTAAATTGGCGAAATCATGTAACCTCGGTTGGAAATTTTGTCTATAAACCTCTAACACATCCAACGTACTGTCTAGAGACGCCTGCTTCCGAAATTGCTGCACACAACATTATTTTATATGAAAATTTTGCATTCACTTTAAATTCTATATTGAAACTGTTTGGGCGTTATTTAAAAGAAAGATATACAACAATCTGTAAGAGCCCCAAAATGAAAAAATTAAGGAGAAGGATTTTTCCAAAGGGAAACAAAATATAAACAAGATTCTTAGGGCTAGTCAGAACTAAATTTCGTCGTCCAGAACGAAACGGGCTCCTAGCTCTATATTAAACATGAATGTTAAGTTTAAGCTATGTTAATTATTGTATTAATAAGCAGATTCAATATACTTTCCTTAAACCACAGTATCGTCCATTCAATTTTTTTCCAAATACTTAGTGTTACATATGATAGGTAAAAAGAACTTCACGGCAAATGACTCCTGGGCCGGTAACTAGCTTTATGAGAACTCTGGGACTGCTTCCAGAAAACTAAGAAAGGGACATCTTACAGGTCGTAATAACAAAAGTGACTAGCGCTTCCCTCAAATAATTAATAACAATTAATAATAAATTTGAAACAAAGAAAAATAAAAAGGCAAACAGTAAAGGATATGTATTCCTCCTGATTGTTATTTCATTTTCGTGCAGGTGTGTGATTTTTTCGTTGTCCTCTCCTGACTCCATCCCTGGAATCGATCGGATGGCCGTATCTTATTGGAGGCAACAAACGACACAAAGAAGTCTTCAGTGTGACACATTTACAGGCGAGATTACTTTTATTTTCAGCTTCTGAATTCATTGTGTCGCATAGGTTAGTACCTATAAGGCGTTGAAATTGAAGGCGTCGGTGTAAATTCTTGGCGCCCGGAGCCGGCGCGCAACAAGGAACGTATCAGAAATTTAATCAAACGGTCGAGGTATTGAGAAAAACACTGAAACACTGGATGTTCGCCTCGCTAGCGTAGCGTGTCTGTATGTTAAGATCAGCGGAACTCGCGATATTGCACGGCGTCGATTTTACGAGACTGTCCTCTCCCTGTCCCTTCAGCTTCTATGCCATGCCGATGCATGAGAATGCGTAAAAACGAATTACAGTTACGATTGTGCGTTGCTTTCTTTATTGTTTCTTTTTCTGTTATTTTACGCCTACTTTAAAGCTGTCTAAGACTAATATATTTATTAGCCATGAGATTCAGCTGGAATGTTCAAATATTATTTTAGACACTCATTTACGAAAATTAAATAGATGTACGACGCTAGGCTCATGATAGTTCAGCCGGTATACAACAAACAAATTATAAAACCTACGTAACTGGTGAGAATTTTTTACAAAGTTCTTTCGACTACTTTAAAACTGTATACACTGGGCAGTATATCGCTCTTCACGATATCTATACACGCGTATACGACTATCACAATGAGTAGAGTAAACCGCGACTCGTCTGTAAAAAGCACAGACCTTCAGTGTTGAAGTTGCCATTGAACATGTTCGCGGGAAAAGTTTTGACAGATAAGTTTGTGATCCCTGCTCAAGCGAGGAAGTCGCGCAGGCCTAAGAGAAGTCAGATTGGCTTGTTTGAATCTTCTTCCAACAGTCTGATCGGAAATTACACAACCAGTGGCATTTTGGAGTAGATTTTGTAGCTTACGAGTAGTAGAAATTTGACGGCAAAGACAAGAATTGACAATATATCTGTCGGGTGGTTTTTCTTTTACGGTCCTGTCTATTTCTCCTGGAATATCTCCTTTATAGTTGATTTGCCACATACCGCATAGATCGACCATCTTCAAGCAAAGCGACAACTCTTGCCACTTCAGAATCACTTAAAGCACTCATTTATGACTCACTAATACCCACAAGAAAGGAATCTATCAAAACTAACGTTTATTGTGACAAACATCTACTTTGATTAGTAATAGATGTTTATTTTGTGATGAAAAACTATTTTATTTTGAGACATTTTCTACATTCAAGTGACAATAAAAAAAGTTATAGGCGTTCAAAAAAAGTGTTCCCCTAATTTTGTGGATCAGTATAAATACACTGAAAAAAATATACTTGACACATTTCACAAGATTTTAGTCTCTGAATCAACTTCTTGGTCATTTTTCAGAGGCTGGCCAATTCAGCCAGAACCACAGACGTGTTTCGCTCTCATATTGGAGCTCATCACAGTGGTGCACTGAAACCTCTATGAGGCATCAACTAGGTTGAGTGAACGGATGATAAACCATCCTAAGATGACAATATCTGCTGAGCACATGCAGAGCCATCTGTCGATAACGCCGTAACGCTTGGCCAGCAACCTAGTCAGTGCCTCCTAGAGACTTCAGTGCGCCACACTGACGAGCTCCAATAAGAGCAAAACGCGTCTGTGGTTATGGTTGAGTAGATTAGTCTCTGATAAATGCCCGAGAGGTTGATTCAGAGACTGAAATCTTGTGAAATATGTGAACTATATTTTTTTTAAATATTGTATTAGAACAGTTACACCAAGTATCATAATAATAATACATTTATTATTATTTAATATATAGATTTTAAATATACAAAAATTGAATAATATATTCAAGTATTTCGTCATTTAGTATTGGGTTACATCGCCTTTATTATTATTAATAATAGCTTTAATTCTATTATAGACATTGCGTCTACAGGCTACGCATATTCTTCTGTTAGAGTATTGTTCCATATGTTTTGCAAGGAAGGTTTTACTGTATACAATAGACTTTTATGAAGTTATTCATATTATACTAAAAGTAAAAGGTAAAATCTGAACTAGAAGATGACCCTTTGAATGCCGGTTGAACTATTATTACCCGTCGTTTGTCCACAATTCTTGTAACTTTGAAGTCTATATTAAAAGTAGTCGAAAGAATTCTAGAAATTTCTTATTATTTGTGTAGATTTTACAATTTGTTGAAAGTGCAAGCCTGTCGAAATATTACGAGCCTGGAACTCGTATCTAAAAGTGATTCAAAATTAAGATCCGAATTGGACTGGACATTTCATTTTCATATTATGTTTAATAAAACCATTTTTAATATATTGGACTGTTGGACTACATGGACAAGGTAATTGGAGGATTTTATTCATTTCTACAGAACGTAAGCAAACTGTAAATTTTATTGTCCATAATAAAGTTTAAATTTCTATTTTTATATTACTTTTAGTGCGAACGAAAAATAATATAAAGATAGAAGATAAAGACTTGGAAATATTTTTCAGATAAACTAAAATAAAACCGAACAATTCAATTCCAATTACGAACGCAGTATCCATTCTTTAGATTTCAATTTAAATAACGAAACACTTTTCCCATGCGTGAAGCTTTCGTCAATTTCGGGATAAATTCTGTAGGTCAGAAATCGTATACGAGTCTCGCATATTCTGTCGCATATCCTTCAGGCTGATCGGTGCTGCACGTCGGATTATTTCCGTCATAATACTGATTGATCGCGCCACACATCCACACTAGTGAACTTAAGTAATTGGCTACGACAAACGCCAAAATCGCGACCTGATATAATATGTAAGAATAAGTTATTCATCCTATCCATTCGATCGTGAATAATAATACCGGAATCGAAGCCTCCTTAAGTGAAATTTGTTTCATCTATCTTGTTCAATGGGAGAAGCCGAATCTGCATATAAAAAACGAACGATACTGCGCATAGTATAATGATTAAAGTTATCAATTTGGGTCATGTACATTTCATTTCAAAGGAATAGCAAATATGTTTACAATTTTTATGTGATGAACTTGACCGGTTTGAAAAGTTTATCGTCGTAACTGAAGTTTTATATTAAAAATTTATTGTAGGTAATGAAATAAAATTTAGATATTATGTGCGTAATTCAAACTTTATAGATGTAGCTAATTGAAGACCAAACGTTCAATTTCTTCTTTATGTTTTATAAATAGAGAAAAACAGGTACATTGCAATTTTACCAAATTAAATTTAGAGTGAAATAAAATGTAATATGAAATACCAATTCAAGAAAAAGTGCAATAATAGATCTGTAGAAATTTCTCACCATTTGCGTAGGTTTTATAATTTGTTTCTTGAAAACGTAAACTAGTCGAACTACTTGTAGCATCAAAAAGTACTTGAAATCGTTGTCTATAGAACCAAACAACCAAACTGTAAGTAAATGTTGTCAAACCGTCAAATGTCAAACTAAATTAGATTTCAAATATTTATTGAAACTGCCAGTGTTAGCAACCTTGGTATTTTAATATTTTGTTCAATAATTTTACTTAAAAGTAAATTAATTCGAAAAAGGAAAAATAATATTAAAAACACATATTATTGCGGACCAATTTCAAATATATTGAGTATTCATTTCCCTATTTATATATAAAAAATGTGATATTATATTATAAAGGAATATTAAATAATCACACTATGATTCTATAAAGGTAATAAAAATTCATTTATTTAAGAGATACGTAATTATTATTATGGAATAGATTTAGAGGTTATGTAGAGCATAGGATATAAGTTGTTATTATCACATCTTATTTAATAACTGTTATTATTTACATAATAAGTATATATTCTAAACTTACTTTTTAAAATTTAAAAGTTTGTGCTTAATATTTGTAATTTTTATGTGTTTTCAATATTGCCAGTCATCGTAGTCAGTATCTCAAGAAAATACACAAATAAATAAAATAAAAGTATTACTTACACTTTCAATAAATATTAGAAGTATATTTAAATGTGTTTTGCATTATAATAAAACAAATAGCCACAAAAATACATAATAATTAGCGCAACAACAACGAATGTGACAGTGGCCCGAAAATGGCGGACACACGTCGAGCCGCCTGGCACCCCTTTTAGTTACTATCTAAACATTTAAATATCTCAAATGTTTTTTGGGCAACGAGATTTAACAGATTATTCTATATTATTATATACTATATCTGCAAACCTATACGGGATATAATAATTTTTTTAAATGTGTCAGTTTGAGAATTTAATTATCTTTATTATTTGTAGTAATAAATTTTCAAAAAATAATATTTATAATTTTTTTTTTAGAAACTACCACTTCTGTTTGTCCAATTGTTACCAGAACCTATTCAACTCTTCCCATTACTGTTAGATTGAGGAATCCGTAGTTACACAGGTGTTTAGTGTTATAGAATTTGAGAAATCGTACCTCCAACGTCCTCACATATACACACACATCCACACACACGCACACACACACATACACACACACACAGACATCACCGTAAAAATGTTATAATCGGATTCTAGGAACCTTAAAACGTACTTATTCACTAAAATCTGAATATGAGATTTTTAGCGTGAATTCAATACCTCTCTTAGCGAGTGGTAAAAAAGACATTGAACGGACAACGTTTTGCTAATCCAGCAGAGACGATGGAAAATACGACGAAGCAGTTGAGGGCACTTTCAGAAAATAGTTTCCTGAAGTGTTTTGTACTGTTATACGAAAAGTGGAACAAGTGTGTAAATGCAGGTGGGGTGTACTTTAAAGGAAATTAAAGTACAGTAAAATTTTTGAAAGATGTCCGATCAAGGTCCTCTACGAATTGTACGAATTCAGATTTTTGCTCCGCTCATTCTGACAAATCCAGTAGTGTCGTTTGCTTAGTTTTTATGAGGATACATAAGATACTACTGTTATTTTATTATTATAAAAAATATATGTTACACTAAAAGCATTCAAAATTCAAATATAAGTCAACTGGTAAGTTCATTAGCAAATGTAAAACCAAATATGTGAAAAATAAGATAATGACACAATGTCAGTGTCAGTGATACTGACAGAAAATAACGTTATTCGTACGGCTACGAATGAAGGTAATGTATCTGAATTAATATCTAAACTTACGTTACAGCGAAAGTATTATCAACAACGAGCATCGTTTTAAAGTGGAATGTCTTAACTTAGTCGAAACAATATTAATTTTTGAAAGACAAGCGTGTTATATCCATCCTTATCGCACACGCTTATAGCTTTTCCAAAGGAAGAGATAAATGTATGCCAATTTGTTAATTCGTTCATGATACAGATGACCTTGATTGGACATCTTTCAAAATTTTTACTGTAAAATGATGTACTTTAGAAATTTTCCATAATTTTTGTCCGTAATATATTTGTTAATCCCTCATATGTCAAATGCCTGGAAAAATTTCCCTCCTCCGGGTACGAAATGAACAGAGTCGAAACTCTTGTGGAGTGAGGGTGCATCGCATGGCATCGGCCATCACCTTCTCCGGCATATAAAACTCCGCAATATCCGAACAACATCTGCCGTCCACCGCTGTGGCTGGCCAAGGTACGGTGTGTCCGGATATTGGCTACTTTTATTACCTTGCGGTGGCGGCCGTGGACGTGCGACTTCCGCTCTGCATGTTTTCCTTCGCATCATCTCATATCCGTGACCGCTACGGACACCACTCCCCATCCCCACCTTGCCTCGCCGACCAAGAAATTGATGGCCCGGGATTCAAAAGATTTTTAACACACAAGGGAGGACTATGATTTGAATACGGAGTGGAATACCTGATGCAGGATTTCATAAGGACAGAAAATAACTTAAGGTGGTTCTATTATAGAAATGACAGATTGAAATTGAAAATTAAATATTTTTCATGACTTTTTACACAAGTATTCTAAAAATATTTACCACCTGTAGAGCAAAACAACATACATTAGCATGTAAATAATTTTATGTTAAAGAACAGTAAGTTTATTTTATTGTACAGAATAGGTAGGGAATCCATTCAATACATGTCTTCATTTGAACAAAGCGACACAAATAATGGCACGTTGGCATTCAATGTAAAACCAAGCATAATTACAATATTTATAATTTTATTGCTAGACCCAATAAGAGTCAATTTTTCTGAGTACAATTCCTTATAATTTATAAAAGCGACTAACAGCCTAATTCTTGTGACACTTGTTTAGAAAACAATATTGTAATCAAAACAATTATAGTTTGGTGTACAATAAATTGTCATTTTGAAATTCACCTGAACATTGATTCCAAAACAAATATTGTACACAACACAATAATTGAATTGCCGAAAATTGCAAACTATATAATTTTTGGTATTCAGATGATAGAAAACAATAATTGTTTTAAAATATTGCGCTGTTATTGATTCGAAAAGAGGAAATATGATATATTAAAGTAATATGTAGCAAAAAAAAATACTTACATGTGTGTAATTTATATTTATGAATTAAGTAGTTTTGACATTGTGCTCAATTAATTAAAAAACATTTAAGAGTATGAATTATCCTTTATCCTTGCAGAAAACAACAAACTATGACAAAAATTGACTTGCAGATTATCAATTGAAAATGCCATTGAATAATATTTACGTGTCATCTCTACTAAATTATTCAAATCCAGATCGATATAAAATTCCTGTTTTATAAAAATACAGGTATACATTATATCTTATTGGAATGTATATTCTTTATTGAAAGAAGAAAAACAGCAAATGTAATAAATTATTATTATATAATTGATTTCAATCAACTGAAACACATAAGTAAATAATTTTTTCAGTGGATTTAGAAAATGAGAATATTGGTAGTTGCCGTTATCATTACTAGAATTTTATGGTAGATAGGCACAGGAAGTGCATGGTTATTCTGGTTTATAGAGCCCTGGTTAATTTTATCAAATTGTATTACAATATTAACTGTTCTTATTTTTATGTTTTTATCCGTCTTTGGATGGTCCCTTTCAACAAGAATCTAAATTTAAATTTCTTGTCATACCTAAAATATATTCGAATTTAAATTTGGCTTTATTGTCCTGGTTTTTAAATGTTCTTGTACTTAGGTATATCTGTTATTGCGTCTTCCATGCTATTATTTTTCCACAACACAATTAGTAACAAATATAATAATTCTTTTGGGTTTAGGAAATATCATTTATGCCAAAAAAATCAAATAAATAAATGTCTAATAAGGAAACTAATTTTATACTTGCATACATTACAATACAATAAATTGTATAGACAGTTTACAAGGAGTTACGAGAATACGAATTTCATAAAATATCTTAAACTATATTATTTTCAATATTATATACGAAGCAATATAGTTTCCAAAACAAGTGTCACGAGAATCAAGACATAAGAGTGTGAACAATAATAATAACATGTTTAGAAAGTATTCCCGAAAAGTAGTTCCTCGATAGTTTGGGGTTGATTGTATTCCATCCATTCCTCATAGATCAGTCGGCACATGGGGGCCGACACGACAGTGAACAGTCCCGCAGACCCGGGTGCATAGTCGGGACAGCCGGCATCATTGAATTATGTGCACGCGCGTGCTTTTAGTCGCCACTGTCGCCACATCGCCACATCTCCACCCGAGGAATAACTGTCAGCTCGGGCCGCGGACCATCGCCAAGTGCATTTGTCATCCGCCATACACTACCTCGCTCTCGCTGCACGCGTCATCCCAACAAATCACATTAAACTCATATAATTACATTAACGCCCGCCCTGCATAAATCACACACACATCACATACGCTATTTATTCAATCACCAACCAAACGAACGCTAAACTTCCACAGGGAGTCACTCTACGCTCGCGATGATACTTCCACAATCATATATTTGCTTGATAGAAAACCTCCTCGAATTTCTAGAGACGGTATTTTTAATTGGCACGTTGTGTACACTCGCTGATTGCCAACCAATCAGCCAACCTTTCTAATGGAAAATTATACAATTCCTGTCTAACAAAAAATTGTTTTCTTCATTTCGCAGCAAGAAACAAGCTGCATACTTTGTAAACTACACTACAGGATAAAATACTTGTTTTGAATGTAACATGAGCTTGCAAAGTAAACATCGTGAACGTGGGAAATGAACAATTATGCTGGGGAAGGTACTATAGCTCTGATTCGTGATTCTTTTTCAATCAAACGGTCTTTAGTGTCTTCCTCACGTGCCAATTTGGGGAAGAGGAAGACTTACAAAAGCGACAGGGGAGAAACAAATACTTCGGAAGACTTATAGGGCTGACGCCTTCATTATTGGTCTTTTATACCAGCAGGAAATGTTACATCCAACAACAGTTAAAAGTAGCAGACAAATCAGTATCATCATGCATCGATCGTATCCGAAACGTAACGGCAAATATTCTTCAGTACTTTGTTATGGGTCGATTCATATCATGGAAACAAAATATTTCTTACTATTTTGAATATTCTCCTCTTCATCAAATTAAATTCGTATTACACACAATGCCTTTTTACCTTCCGTCATCTTTAGGTAAGGAAGGTATTGTTTTTGGTCAAAAAATTAGATAGTGAGTTTCTAATGAACAAGTACGTTTTGAGGTCCCTAGAATACGAATTTACCAATTTTACGATGATGTCTGTATGTATGTGCGTGCGTATGTGTGTGTATGTGACGATCGTGTGGGATCGCATAACTCCAATACCATGATTCCAAAAATTATATTTGTTTCGTATTCCTCAAGTTTAGATCAATATGTAGATGTGATTAGATTTTGGTTATAACTGGTCCACTAGAAGTACCCGCAATTGTAACATTTAATAGGTTTTCTTGAAAAAACGCAGTTAAAAATCGTTTATTGACATTGAATGTTTATAGATTTTAAAGAATATATTCGATTTGATTGCATTTTATACTTCATATTCATTAGTTAAATAATTATAAAGATATTAAATTTCATACTACTACTAACCATGGAAGCTAATATATTCAGATAATTCAAATTGACAGATCTTAGTATCATTGAAAAGAAAATGAATGTGGCAGATGCTAGGATATTGAGATAGATGTTGGGGAAGACGCGGAAAGATAGGTAAGGAATGAAAGGTAAGGGTAATGGCTCGAGTGATAAAGTTTCTAGAAAGATAAAGAGAGACGATTATATTGGTTTGAACATGTCATGAGGAAAGATAAAGAAATATTGGAAGAAGAATGAATAGCATAGTAATAGAAGGTAGAAGAAACTGAGAAAGACCAAAGATAAGATGGAAGGACTGTATTGCGGAAGATTGGAGAGAAAAGGAACATAATGAGGATGACACGCAAACCAAAAATGAATATATGAAGAAATTTTTTAAAAAAACAGCGACCCTTAACGAATAAGAAAAGCTAAAGGAGAAGATGATGTCAGTGTCAAGTGCAATTGGCATAAAATAATTTTACTGGAACTACAGGATTTTTTGTAAGAAAATTTATGTATGGAATTTGTGAAAAAATGTATACATGTAATTATTTTTAAATAAAATTTATATTTTTACATACTTTTTCAACATTCAAGTAGAAGCGGTGACAAGAGCGTGGGGACACAATTCTTAATGAATTTCCTATATTTTTGATTCATGTGGAATTTTAAACATTTATTCTCTAGTATAATAAACAATCTCTGTGCTGAATTTCGTCCGTTTAATCTTACTATTTTTTGGTGTTCCGATTCAATGACCCGAACGACCGATTATAAGCAGGTATGATGCTGGAATTGTTCTTTGTCTGATGATTTTAAATGGACCTTTATGTTTAATCTGTCATCAGTTTTGGAGTGGCATAAAAGGATAACCATATATTATTACCGTGCATAAATGAGTTCATAATTGGATTTGATGGTTGGACATTGGATGGTTAAGTTTGTCGTGTGTGGTCCCTTCAAAACTGTATAGAAATTGAATTATACTTTATAACAAACCTCTCCTCGACCGAGGTTTGATAAATGAGTGCATTTGGCTAATTGCTAGTTATCGGATTACACCTTCTGGCAGCGGTGTAAGAAGCGATGCTTTCGGGGAGAGCGGGCGGGGTATCAATCACAGAGGGTTTTTGTGCACTCGCACCCTTTGTGCGCGACGTCGTCGCCCGATGTCGTCCAAGTAACTCAGCTACAAAAACTCCCACAACAGCGACACCCAAATTCAATACAGTAAAGTGCTTCCTTCGTTACGGCGACGACGACGCCTACCTGCACAATGCGACGCTGGAATCCAGGGAAGGAATACGGGCAGCGTCGCGGGCACGGAAAGGCAGATGGGAGATTTATTAAATCATCTTTTGCATTTTATTGTTAAACATTCTTATTTGAATAAAATGAAAATGACCCACATTGGGCACCCATATGGATTAATTAATTTGACATCTGTCAAAGAATTATTCCGATATTATTATTATTTAATCTGTTACCTGCGTTTGTAGCTATGATACTGAAAAAGTATACATAGGGAGTAAAAATATAACCAAACAATACTGTCATAATTTACTCCACCATTTATTGAGTATTCCCTAACATTTATCTTTAATTTTGTTCCTGATTTGTGCATTTTATAAAGAATAATGGATATTGAGGAATCCGCAAAGGTACTGCATCGAATTTATTATTACTTACTGGTACCTTATTATTACTGTTCTATGAATACACCTAAGTGAAATACAATGGAACCTCGGTGTACGTCAGTACGTCATTAATCCGTTCCAGATCCTTGGACGTATACCAAACTAACTATTCCAGTAACACAAAATCTACTAACCCTCATGAAAAGAGTTAAACAAGGGTAGTGACTCATCAAACTCGAATCGTATTCCAAACAAAAAAAATCTCGTCCGAACAGGACGTACATCAAGTTAACTTATTATAAAACAGACGTATACCGAGGTTCGATTGTAATAAGTTCCGGCGCCAAGGAATAATACACACACTAGAAAAATCAGGGGAAGAATAATAAAGGTATGTATTTAAAAAAAGTATAAACCCTCTGTCTTTCATATTTATGTTGGTAATTCTATATCTATAACAAATAACAAATGCCGATATAACACCTAAATATAGCCATCTACTAAAGTTTGATTGTCATTTATCGATTAAATATTGCTTGGTTTTTATTCTCTGTTTTAAATGTGGTTATCCTCACGTTATCAGCCCTCGAACCAAGAACCAACATCCATGCCCATGCTTGACTATGTCACTCACATTCTGAGTGACAAAGACAGACACAAAAATGATTGTCCTTTTCCATCCCAGAAAGTGATGACGTGAGGATCACCACATCCAAAACGGAGAGTAATTTTATTAAATATGGGTGTTTAATTCGTGTTCACTATAGATCAAGGGTTAAACAACAATTTCGGCTTTTGGTGTCGTTTCAATTCTTATTTAGAATAGAAAAACAATTTTTAAAACAATGGTAATTATTATTTTTAAGTAGCTAAAAATTAATAATAATTTATATATAATGGAAAACTTAGTTTTTTTAATTAATCTAATTTTTCCACTATTTATTAATTATGAATTATTACTTAAAAATAATAATTTTCCATTTAAAAAAATATATTTTTCTACTGTAAATACTAAGAATTGCAAGGACAACAAAAGCAGAAATGATTGTTAACCCTTGATCTATAGTCAATACGAATTAAACACTCATATATAATAAAATTAAAGACCGAGCAATATTTAATACCTCGATATAATATAACAATCAATCTTTAGTAGGTGGCTATATTTACGTGCTATAACTTGTGGTAGATGTAGAATTACCAACACAAATATGAAAGAGAGAGGGTGCATGCTTTTTTAAATACATAGCTTTTTGGTGTTTCCCTAACTTTGCCGGTATGTATAATAAACAAAAAATGTTATGGACCACTTACATGTTTAGTAATTATGGATGAAATACATAGTTACAATATGAGTAGTGCGAAAAAATTGCAAGAATTCAGTAACAGTAACAATGAAAGGTCAAGCTTGACAAAATATTTTTGTGGTTATTATTCACACCCTAAAATGATAATAATAATATTTGCTTCTAATATTAGCACTGTCTATGTTTACGCGGTTTATTTTTGCACTTTGAACTTGAGTTGACCGTATGGATTAGTAATCTGTATTAGTGACAAATTTATTTATATATTGATTAGAGTAATAATAATCTGATGAATCACTTATGTTCTAGGAAGCATATATTTTAATCTGACCACATACGATATGATGTGATGGTTAGTAGCCGCGCGCGCCGCTGGCGCCCACTGCCATCACATCGCCATCGGTGACATGACGGCATCCTCGCGCGGTATTGTTCAGCCTAATCTTAATTGATGCCCGACCGTTATCCATCATAACGAGAGACGCAGCTATTGCTTGCAGTGACAGTGAGAGAGACGCAGGAGAGTAGAGTAAGGTAACAATGTAATGTGCCATTAGCAGGGAATCTGAATTGGCTTTGTTGCGGTGAGGGGCGTCGCGGCGCTCAAGGCTGAGGCACCCCGTGCACCGGTGTCGGGCGTCGCCTTTTTGCTTGCGTCACGCGCCTAAGTGCGACGGGAAAAAAATAAACACATCTTTCCTATTAAAATTTTAAGTGGATTTTAATACCTTCATTTTCGATTCGCTCACAGCTCGCGCCGGCCAACGGCACGGACATTTCTCACCAAATAATTATGACTTTCCCAGAAGTGTCAATATATTCACACAACATAAATCAGTTGTTCCATATAAAAAAATGCTATTTTCGTCATACCTACTACGAAAATATGTCATGTCATTTATTTGTTGACAGGAAGTAGTGATGTAAACTGACAGACATTTTAAATTAAAATGACGTGACAATCATTGAATGGTTATATACAGTCATATTGGGTCATTTTTGGCCATTTTAGTTTTTTTTTATTAATTTTGTGAATAAATATAACAAATCATAAATTTGTAATTAAATATATATATATATTCGATTGAAAATAATGGAAATGAAGTAAACATAATACAAGTACAGAGCACTCTAACAAAAATTAACAATCGCATATACAGGATTGTGACTGGCACAGGTAAACATAGGACTTTAACATGCAAAATCATACTTTCGTAATTTCCTATTTTCATTTTTTTTTAATAAAAAAGCTTTAAATAAAAGATGTAGAGCATAAACAAAATTAAATTTACATGCTTTGTAACGGCTAGTGAATAATTATGTATTTGAATTAATAATTATTTAGTTAAACGCTCTTGCGCATTTTCACAACACATTGAAGACAAATGTTCACGGTTGGAAGTACAAACTTCGAATACATAAAAAAAACGAATAAGTTCGTGCATGTTCTTGAACGTTATTTTCAGAATGACAAACGCGTTATTTTTAAAATGATGCATTATTGACTGTCACGTTCATGAAATAAAATGACTTGTTGGTCATTTTGTAAATGACTGTGATTGACCATTGTCATATAATCAACTCACATCACTAACGGTAAGTGACAGTTTACATTAAACTGCCATATACAGTAAAACTTAATTATAACGCTTATGAATGATCTGGATAAAAAACGTATTATAAGCGGGATAGCCTAATAAACGGTAAGTAAAATAATATACCTACTTTTGAGATTACATTGTATACATATAAATATATACAGGATGGTGAGCGCGACCCAGGAACATAGGACTTTAACATGTAAAATCAGATTTTCGTAATTTCCTGCTTCCCTAATTATTTTAGGTAAAAAAGCTTCAAATAAAAGTACTTCATTGGAATCATTAAAAAAATTAATTTTGTATGCCTTGTAACGTCAAAAATTAGGTATGAAAATGTCGAAAATCACCGCAAAAATAGCTATAGCCTTGGAATTGAAACAAAAAATTAACAAATGTTAACGATTTATCTATCAAGCTAGGTTAATTTAATTTCATTATTATTTGTAAAATCTGTTCAAGTGAACAAATATCAAATTAAATTAACAGATAATTGTTAATTTTAACAGAAATTAGAAATAAATTGTAATAAATTACCCTAACGTAACACATAAACCGTTAGACATTTGTTATTTATTTTGTCTCAATTCCATGGCTATTGCTATTTTTGAGGTGATTTTCGACATTTTCATTTCGCGATCACCACCCTGCATATTTATTACGTATGTATTCTTATATACATAATTAAGTTTAAATGAAGTTTTATTATAAAAAAGAAAGTTACATACATATGAAGATAAATAATAATTTTTAACTCTTAAAATAATCGTTAATCGTAGTTTGTTGTAGTGATGACAAATGTACTTTTCGTAGCTTTTATATTTTTAAAAATACTCTGAGAAACACCACAAAATGACAAGCAATAACTTCTGTCTAAAGTAAGTACATGCATTTTCGTTGGTATAACTATGGGAGTTATGTTTTCACCATCTCTCTCTTTTTGTAGCACTGTATAAGAATAATTTAATTCACCTCCACCTACAATATAACGGAATAAAAATTGCGCCCAATTTGACGGTTGCGATGGAGCACGATAATTTTTAAAATTGAGAGTAAATAAACTTGTACTGAGAAATAATGTTAATAGAAGATCAAATCATTTCGAGGGTTATAAGCGGTATCTATGCGCGCTATATGTGTTTTTACTTCCTTGTGCGTAAGTAAAGGAAGTATTGTAATCGCGAAAAATTTCGGTTTTCAGATTTCACTGATTTCAGCGGAAATATCCATTTTGATCATCCCTGAATGCCTCAAATAAAAGTTTTAGAGAATTAATTTCTGCGTCTAGCACATCAAGTATTATTAAATTAGCCCTTTGTATAAGCGAGATATGTAAATTTAAAAATTATATATTTTTTTGTTTTTGTAATAAAGCTTGCTATGGATTAGGACAAAAATATAAAAAAAATGTTCATGTCAAAATACGTTAAATACGTGCAATTTTTTCCTTTATGGTCGCTATATATCTTACTGTTTTGAAGTTAAAATTAATATTTTGTAATTTATTTTTAAAAAAAAATATGTATAGTTTAATAATCGTACATGGAAGTCGTGTGGTGTCCACATCAGATTTTGTATTACAGTACTACGTCGGACAGGGACAGCATAAAAAGAGCGCATTATACAGGATAGCATTATAACCGAAACCGTTATAACGAAGTTATACTGTAGTTACTACTATTACCAGAGGCAGTGGGTTGAAATATTTTTCATTGGATATCTAGGGCAAAAAAGTAAATTGTCTACAAACACCTTTGTTGGGATTTTGCAAGTAATAAAATTTGGGAGGATGCATTTGTCGCCTGTTCTAATTCTTGAGACATGTTTTCGATTAAATTGGATAAAATTATAAATTGAATTTACATGGTGACACGCAACACGTTTGAGATTTTATTGTTGAAATAAATATGTGTTATTTTGTTGTCTTTATTAATTATTGACAGATATGTATACAAAATGAAATATAAGTACTTAATTTCATTTCTTGTAAAATGATATAAAAGGTATGACGAAAAATCCCATTATGTACCTCGAGTCGAACAAGGCCTTAGTTGCAAACTACATTCTCGACCGAAAAACTGCACCTACGACTTTTGGTACATAATTATTTTTTTGAAGTAATTTTTGAAACTGCAGTTTTCATTCCCATAAGGAACAGAACGGCACAAATAATGGCACGTTGGCATTCAATGTATTAGCAAACAATGTCGCCTTGTCATAATTACGATATTTATAGTTTTATTGCTGGACCCGACAGAGTCAATTTTTCTGTCTATACTTGCAATTTACTTGTCAAGATGGAACTATAAGATTAAAAATATTTTGTCCCACGGTGTTATGATCGAACAAAGCTTTCCTGCATGAAACAATGATTAGTTAGTAATTGTTTTGTGATTGACGTAACATTATTAAATATTGTTGGTGTGCGAGGTCGCCGTTGGAGTTGGAGGCATCGTAGCAGCAGCAGCAGTTAATGGCTGGCTCGTAATCTTACGCGATTTCCCCCGTAATTAAGTACGCGCTCTGTAAGTATTTGTTTCGGAAAAGTGAGCGCCTTGATGTAAAAGTCGCGCGCGGCCCGGTATTAAATAGCCTTCACGGTTTAGCCCCGTAATCCCTTCTTCCACTGGCAGAGCGCAGAGGCGAAGCAACGAGAGCGCGCGATTCCTCCAGACGGGAAAGGTCCGCCTCGCCTAATTGTACAGCACACGATACTAATTGCCTTACTGCGCTCCGCCATCTACTCAACTGGAAGCGAACTACGACACGACTCCTTGTATTTATGTCCCGAAAGAAAAGAAAGAATAAGTTACACGCAGGATTAGTTCTTTCCCGGTAAATGAGCCAAGAGTTCCAGCTTACTTTTTACTTCTTCCTGGGAATTGTTGACACTGCAAGGGCCCCCGCAGGGCGCGATCGCAGCAGGCGGCCACAATCTCCGAAACAAAATCGAACTCGGGCTAAATAAACAATGACCACTCTAACATGTCCCCGAGGAAAAGATTCGGACGCTATCCAAACACTGAATAAAGTGCCGAGACCGTTTAGTTAATGTGCACAGCCCCCGGGTCGAAGCCTTCCCATCAACCTAGCTATCGAATTGTGATAATCTTTTGCTGACGCTACTACATACTGTTGATTGATCTATTTCGGTTTGACTCTTTAATTACCAGTGTGCAGTGCTGTGAAGTGGCGCGTTTACGGCCAGTAGTAAAACCTGTGGTTGCTGCGTCTTCAAAGACCTAAATTCCCTTGTACACTACGTAAATGGCTCTTAAACTTTTTCAATATGAGCACCAAGATTCATAAGGAGAATTGAGAGTGGCTCTATCTTTGGCGTCAGACTTTAATGATTTAATTTTCTGTGGAGTATGACAAGACTAGATATGATTTTGTACTTTTCACGACTATATCTGGGGTTGCCAATCGCCTATTCGCAAATTTCGGTAATGTCGATATATCTGTACTATCGAGGGTGACTACCAGGTGTTACTTCACGGGCTTGCAAAGCTGTTATGGACAGAGCTCCACAAAAGCATTTTTCATATATATGAAAACCACATAAGAAATTCGGTGTTAATTTTTACTCAATTTTAACACGCTAAGAATTCTACATAGATCCACACAGATTTTGGTGTTAAGTATAACACTTTTGCTGGAGTAAAAAAATCACATATAAAGCTAATTTTGAGTAATGTTTAACACCTTTTGTGGTGGAAAATAACACCAATTGGATTAATCATTTTACACAAAATGGAGTAAATTAAAAACTACTGACTGAGTATTTTTGACAAGTATATTTATTACTAATTTATCTATGGAATTACAATATGATATTTTTTCTATTTTGCATCTGTAACAAAGCTATTACAGCACCCAAAGGAGTTCGTTAATAGCTCATTTGAGTGTTGTAACAGCATAGTACAATTTATTTTTATAAAGTTGGTAGCATAGCTGAAATGTTATGTCAAAAAATATCAAATGTCAAACCTCACTGAATAAACGATACTAACGTTTGTTAAGATTTTTATTTTTGTTTATATATATTTAGGGCATAAATAGTTCAAAACACTATTAATTGTTGATATTTAAAATATGTAATTTATTTTTATTTATTTATGAACTCTGTCGTAAATTAGTTCGAGATTTTTGGCGCTGATGTCATAGCCAAAGTTACGCAGGTTGTGTAGTAGTTCAGACAAAAGCAAAATGGCGGCGAAGGAGAAATGTCAACAAAAATTAAGTGTTTATTTATAAGAAAATAGTGTTTTAAATATTAGATGTGTATAATTATATAGTTTTACACTTTCCACATCCTTTTCAGTTAATTTTATACAATATAATGTAAGTAACTTGTAAAAATTTTATATTTGGTTATGACTATGAAACCTGACTTTTTTTCATTGTTTGTTTTTGGAATTATAAAATGTATTTTCCGTAATTTCACGTATTTCAGGTGGAGTACACAAAAAATCGTCTGTATTCATTTTTAATTTGATATGAATTTGATTGTAAACAACACGAGACAATTTTAAATTCAAACAATTGAATTTTCATATGTCACATTATTACCAACTAACACAAAATTCCCTAAATTTTGAATTTACGATTTTTTATTTAAAAAGATCATAAAAAGCGCAAAATAGAAAAAATAGTATAAAGAACTCATGTCATAATTGTCGATTATTTTGTTCGAAGGTTTGGGCAACTCCGCTACGCGTCGTTACCCAAACTTCCTTCTCACAAAATAAAATGACAATTATGACATTCGTTCTTTAATATACTATTAAAACATAATGATCACTGGAGTTTTTTTTAAGCCTCTTTCTGGGGTAATGTAGTTACGGTTCCTATTAAATTAAATTCAGAGAAGACTTCCAAAACTTGACGTATTTGATAGAGTTGATGTGCTGGTTGACACATATTTTTATTATCGTATTCCAAAGATATGTAGTAGTTTTATTCCATAATAATAGTAAGCATTTTGTTCCACGCGCTAACTACAACCCACTTTTCGACCTACGCATTAAAAACTAAGTTAGGATCCCCTAGTCTGAGTTAGGAATTACCAATAAATAGAGTAAAACATAATACCAACGGAGTGAAATTTAATACGAACAAAGTAAAATAAAATATCTATGGAGTATATTTTACCCCGTCTAATGATACTTTTAGGAGTAAGTTTTTCAGTGTTGCAAAAATACATGTAAATATATATTTTTTACTATGTAAACCAAAGTTAATATCTGATAGATTGTAAATATCGATATTACAAATTTAATAAACAAGTGAAATGAAACAAAATAAAACCAACAAAATAAATATAAAACTACGTAATATACACAATATTGCAGCACTGTGTAAAAGTCTAAAATTCTAACACATTTTTCATTTACTAAACTGAAGAGTGTTAGAAAAACACATTAAAGTGGATTAAGTTAACACAATATATTGTTACCAATTATATAATTTAACTTTACACCGCAATTTTTTTAGAGTGTATAAATAATTATCTAGTTTCAAGTTTGATGGCAGTTGGAATTGAACCCGGTTCCTCCGAATCACAACAAGTCATTTAATATTTTTAATATTAATATATTGTTCTTTATTAAAAGAGCTAAAAATCGCATATAACGAAACTGAAAATACAGTGTACAATTCAAATTATTTGTTTTCTCTTATGGGGTCTCGTGGCCGTGTGCCTGAATATATGGTTTACCCGAGTTCGATCCCCACCGATGCCAAGATTATTTTGAATGTGTGTATTGGAGTATTCAGAATGGTTAATATGCGATGTTCGTTCATTCGGATCTTTTAATAACATTTGCTATTTCAAATTCTAAATGATATGGATACGGATATCTGTATACAATGCAGATTGGCACACCCAGAAATGGACAATATGCCGTGATGATATATTTATTTATTATTTTATTTATGTATTATTAAATCTTACTATTTCTTAGTCAATACTTATTTGAAAGTGCCAACTGTCAAACGTTAGAAAATACTTAGTGGTTTAGTCAACGGAAAACAGGTATGATGAACAGGATGACGTATATCATCTCCTAACCAGTTTTATTGGTTGCCTGATTTTAAAAGCGAGACTCGCGCGTCTTCGCTCGCCTACCGTGAAACTATGAATGAACAAACACTAGTGACGCCCGCCAGCATAGTTTGTGTCAATATATTGTCAAATAATAGTCAAACTAGGAGAAAATGCATTTTATTTATGTTTAATAATATTTTTTTTCATAAATTTAACGTGTAAGTTTATATACAGGGTGTTAAATAAAATTAAGAGTACATACATTTCAATGTCCTGATTCTTAATCAAAAAGAATGTTTTCCAAATTCGGAAAATTATTTCTTATTATTCATTTAATTATTTTTTACTGCGCCACTGGCAACGAATTTTTTATTAAAAATAATGAATTATCTAATCACGTAACAGACTCTGAATAGGAAATAATTACAAATTAATTATTTTTAATAAAAATTTCATGTCGAACTGGATCAGTAAAAAAGAATTAAATGAAAAGTAAAAAATCTGTTGTGGCCAGCACAATACCTCTCGCCATTTTCATTTTATGTACATAGTATAGGGCGAGAGCAGTTATGTGACTTTGTTGGTCTTGGCAAGCAGATGTGGGGGCCCGTGTCAGAATGAGAGCTAGTAATGTACATAGGTGTCAAGTATCATAAGTTTTAATTCGAAACATTATGATTTTCCAAATCCATGTGGATTATTTTCCTCGACAAGTATATTCCATACTAATGGATGACAAATAAACATCAGAACATTTTGAAATTTTGCATGAAAAATTATGACATATGACAATTGTGACATCTATGTAAAAACTACTAGCCGTCATTCTGACACGGATCCTCATCTGCTTGCCAAGGCCAATAAAGTCACATGTCTGCTCGCGCCCTATAAGTACACACAAATAATTGAAATTGTTTCTCTTCTTTCGTTCTATAAGAAATTTTATCCTACTACTCTATTATGTTCAAAATTCTTCAAATTCATGACGGTATTAACGGTATTTCTTAAGGATATATGTAATATTAACATTTGTAATTTAAATATATAATTAATTAATAATACAATAATATATATTAAATGTACTCTACTCTTACCTCCCAGAAAAATTTGACACTGACATTTTGCATTTACATGTCAATTACAAAAAATTAAATATCGCAAATGTTTTTCGGGCAACGAGATTTATTACAACAGATTATTCTATATTATTATATACTATATCTCCAAACCTATACGAGATATAATAAAAAAATTAAGTGTGTTAGATTGAGAATTTAATTATCTTTAATATTTGTAGTAACAAATTTTCAAAAAATAATATTTAGAATTTTTTTTTTTAGAAACTACCACTTTCAGTTGTCCAATTGTTACCAGAACCTATTCAACTCTTCCCATTACTGTTAGATTGAGGAATCCGTAGTCAAACAGGTCTTTAGTCTTATAGAATTTGAGAAATCGTGTCTCCAACAACCTCACACACACATCCACACACACACACACACACACAGACATCATTGTAAAAATGTTAAAATCGGATTCTGTGGACCTTAAGTCGTGCTTATTCAATAAAATCTGGGTATGCGATTTTTAGCATGAATCCAATACCTCTCTTAGCGAGAGGTAAAAATAATTTTCCGAATTTTTTTTTTTTTTTGATTGAGAATCAGCACATCGAAATTTATATACCCTCAAATTTTTTACCCTTTTTAAACACTCTGTATAAACATATTTCAGCTATGCGAATATGAAAAATTTGTACCCTCTAGAACTAACAGTTTATCAACCACTGGTGAGGACTACGTCATACGCCAAACTCTAAACTTTAAAAATTCATATCTCGCTTATTACATAAAATTTTTTAGTCGCGTTTGCAGTAAAATTCTTACTTCATCCCGTATTTGCAGAGAAAAAATGATAGGAAATGCTTAGTCGTTGGTGAAAACAAAATTTTGCTAGGTAATGCCTATTTAGTACAATTTGGGTACACAGGCATTACTTAAATTTGTGGAATCATTGGCATAATTGACTAATCTTGTCATACACTATCTTATGTCAAACTAGAAAAGTAAATCCCTAAGAGACCATAAGTTAAGATATACTGAATTTTGTGTATTCGATCCTACGGAAATCCCAACCGAAATATATGCAGTGCATACGATGTGTTTATTGTTTGTGCGCATTTGTCCTGTTGGTATCGTTTGTTTTAATAAAAACGAGTCGGCGAGTCAAGCCCAAGCGGTAGAACACCGGCCAACTGTCGTCTTCGTCTTGGTTCGACCGGTGTTTGTGCAATCTTACGTAAATAAACACGATGTCTTCCTGCCTAGGTGATCGCGGCTGTGTTTCATATGTTTTTATGTAAATATCGTTTCGAATATTTTTCTATTCTGTAACATTTATTTTTATACAGCGCATCCGTCTATCTTGTTCCATTTGTTCGCAACTTTTTCTCGTTTTTGTGATTTTGACTGCTTCCTGTTTGAGATTACTTCCAAGCGGAAAACGCTAAATCGCATTTCATTTACATTTACGCCCTTTTATTATAATATTTAACTCTACTTGTTTTTATTCGTAATACTTTTTGCATAATATATTCATCACTTCATGGATACACAGAAAATATATTATATACGACTCCAAACTCATAATATTTTGACCAGCTTACATTTTGAACAAATTATAAAACTTGCACTAATGATGAGATATTTCCACAAAATTTCGACTGGTTTAAATATACGAGTAGACTTAATACATACAAAAAATGTATACCAAATGACGGGTAATAATAGTTCGACCGGCATTTAAAACATCATCTTCTAGTTTAGATTCATATTCTATTGAATCCAGTAGGTACAGTATAACTTAAGAGCAAGACATGAGACAATACTCTAACTGAAGAATGTACCGAGCTTGTAGATACAATGTCTAATAGAATTACGTAGTCGTTCCATAAATAATGTCCCTAATACAAGGAAGGCTTATTCTACATAAACAAAAAGAAATCCGATAAAAACGAATGTTATTCAATTGTTACTAGTAATGTTAAAAAAAAATTCAAAATAACCGCCTTCTTCTTTCACACTTCTGCAAACGTTCTGGCCACTCATTTATTGCAGCAAGCACCACTTATAGGGATATGGAAGCTGCTTTCTTCACCAAATCATCGTTTAATGCCTCAATATTGCGATGAGATTTGGCTTTCTCCTCTAATACATTCCAAAAGCGATAGTCCAACGTATTAAGAACCGGACTTTCGACTTCTGACGACACCTCCTACCAAATAATCACTGACGCTGGGTGATGGCTTCTTTCTATCTTCCTGATTTTCTTTGCAGCTTCCCGAAATCTGTGAGCATAAAACTTTTTCATTTTAGCGGTAAAAAAATTCTCGTACAGTGATGATGATATCTCCATATCCCTGAAAGTGGTACGTGCTGTAATAGATGACTTGGCGGAACGTTTGCAGAATTATGTGAAAGAAGAAGGCGGTCATTTTGAATAATTTTAATATTTTTAAGATTATTAATATGTAACAATTAAATAATCTTCGTTTTTATCAGATATTTTTTTATGTAGAAGAAACCTCCCTTGTATTAGGGACAGTATTTATGGCACGACTACGTAAAGCTGTTATTATTCAGAAAGGCGATGTAACCCAATATTAAATGGTGGAATCCTGAATAACATATTCAGTTTCTCTATGTTTACAATCTAAACTAATTTTAAACTAGTCGAAAGATATATCTTACTATTAGCGTAGATATTATAATTTGTTGAAAATGTAAACCGGCCGAACTATTATGACCCTGGGCTCGCATTGTTGAGAAATATGCATTTCATACGAGTATCTTCATATTCGAAGTTAAAATTCTGTAACTACAATGATTTTAGAAATTTGGCGCGAGCATGTCTCGTATATTATCCTTATTTCTTCACAACAACATACGCTGCTTTCTCAAACGTGACACGGTCGTAATAAATCGTTTTTACATTTCCACCTCTGTTAATTCTTGTGTTGAGAGTGAAAATATGTCACACTTATGTCTCACGGCTCTTAACTGCTTGTTTATAACAACGCCAACACCGGAACATTCTTTGTGCCCCTAACATTTTAAGACTTTAATCTGATGTCTGCGCTCACCTCAGGAGTCAGAACGACGAGTTAGATTCCTCTGTATTCTCGGAGATACACTGTAGGCGGCTTGACAGTCGATGAACACATGTGCATTAGTGCATTCATGTGCGTATGCACTTCGCGCAGGGCCGGAACGAAGGAGAGAAAAGTAAAGTTAACAAAAGCTTTCTTTTTATACTTTGCGATCATAATCAAGTCATCACGAAACCCAATTGCGTATCGTATTTCGATATACAATTTTTTGTTTTAGATGGTTGGTACTAGATGACATTTACTTAACCCTTTTTTACCTAATTTAGTTTGGTTAATAAATAATTGACAATTCATTTTCATAATAGAATGTCAAAAATTAATTTTTATTTGGACATATGATTATTTACATGAGCATGTACAAATTGTCATAAATATAATCACAAATTGAGTAAATGTCAACATAGCATTCGAATTAGTCCATAGATAGAAGTAATACTGAAATTTGTATTTCGAATGAGCAAATTATTTCTCATTAATTTTAAAGCAACTTTTAGTTCAAATATAATAAAAAATAAACATAAAACTTTCTTGTACACTGATTCTGAAAGAGTTAAATTTTCAAACGTCAAACCTCAGAATGTAAAAATTTCAATATATTCTGTAAATTTATTTTACTTAATAAATATAATAAATCACCTTGAATTATAAAATTAATAAACATTTTCACAGGACAGTACATGTATTTGCGCCTTAATTGTTATCCCCGGAAAATATTGGGCTGTCAAAAAATTCTGTAATAAAAATTGGACGTACTATTATTGTATTATTGGTCTATATTATCATCAGCTTCGTTTATGAAACGATTAATATCTTCTATTTTGATAATTTTGGACTTCTTTGGCGCATAGCCCTCTCCCAATTGCTTTAAAACGGAAGGCAGTTAGTGTACTGTGATATATTCAAATTTTTGTAAACATTTAAGCACGATCTTAGCCTTGAGTATACTAACCATAATGTAGAGAATTTTTAGGAAGTGGCTGAGCTATATTACGGAGCTCAGACGGAATGCAATTGATTTCATCTTCCATGGTTGTTCTATTATATTCTCTTAAATTTATGTTCATAAATGAATTAACATGAACTTTAATTATTGATAAAATATTTATTCATTATTATCAACTATAGTATTACACAACACATTCAAATTACCCTAAATCAACTACGCTTTGAAATATATCTCTGAAAATTTCAGCTATTTTAGACTCTTAGTTATTGTTTGAGAGTCATTTGTGTCATTCGAATTCAGTGTTTTTATAAAAATGGAAAAAAATCATGCCGGTGTTAAATTCTTGCAAAAGGCAATACGTCTGCGCGAATTAAAGACGATTTGGAAGCTGTTTTGCGGAGATTCTTGAAAAAAAATGCAGTCGACCAAAAACCCTGTTGGAGCGATTTAAATGAAACAAACTGGATTTTTTGCATCGATTTTTATGATACTTGGATCCACCACTATACTTCCGGAATGAAGGAAAATCAAACTATTGAATTGCAAAGGTTGAATCTACTCCGAGTAAGTTTATTTTGCAGAGCAAGACACCAACTACTTTTTGAGTGGGTTAACGATGTTGAAGTATCGATGGAAAATGCATTTTGACTTAAAAGGATTCTATGTTGAAAAAAAAAGTATGTCCTAAAAGTTTTGTAATATAAAATACATTGACTTAAAGTTTTCTAATACCTACTTAATAATTAACTGTTTAATAAGTATCAAAATTATTAAATTAAATTAAATAAAGATGGGCGTGTTCGTCCATAAGACAACTTTCTACAGACTAGTGCTGTCAGGATCCGATAAAACTTGGATCCAAGTACCTGGATTTCAAAATATCCGGTTCCTCGGATATCCGATGTTCGGATATTGAAGCGGGTATCCGTAAACTTAATTCGGATTTGGATCCGGATTAGATGTTTTATATAGATATAGGCAAAAGGCCAAAGTCGCAGATAAGGTTATTTCCACAAGGGGTGTATCCAGGCCTACTGTGAGCCGAGTGAGGTGAAGCCCTGGATAGTCAGGTAAATCTAACAAAATTGGCTAACTCATCAAAACGTACCATTAGTTCCGCGAAATGACAATCCCATAACATTTTCCAGGCTCGTCTTATAGAAGGTTTTTGGGCTCTTTTATCTTGAAAATTTCACAATGTACGAGTAGGTTGGGAAGCTCAAAATGAGGACGAACTTCAACGCAGAATATACATAAATTGAGGAATGTCCGCGAAAGCGATGTAAATATAGTCGAAAACCCAATGCTAGACGTCCGTAGAAAGTTGCACATTGTGGAAAAACACGCCCATCTTTATTTAATTTAAGTTCATAATTTTGTTGCTTAAGAAACAGTAAATTAAGTATTGCAAAATTTAAGTAAATGTGTAAATGTATCTTAGATTACAAAAAAAATGTTGAAATTTATGTCAAAACTTTTAAGACATACTCGCACGTTAGTAAAAACGATTTAAACCGAATGTGCCACTGCTTTGAAAATATTTTAGCGTATTTTAATTTGAACGTTTGTGTACCTGCGCTGTCGAAATGGCTTTCAATTTCGCTTGTCAACCTTCCTGGTGCGGTTATGTGATGTTTGCGGCATTTTTCTTTTTAATTACGTTTGGGTGTATTTATAAATCACCGAAATGCGAAGCCGACCCTGCGTAATCTCTCATCATACACATGTTATTATAAACGTCCATGGCAGTAGTCTGATCCCGCGCTGAGCGTAGCTGACGGGCCCTGTCATCCAAGCATTCGCGTTCAGCTTCGGCAATGATTTAAATAATTCACACCTACCAAATATGAGATCGCATCGCAACGCATCTCGTCTCGGTGTGAGGCCATAATTGCCGCCTACCAGGGCTATTTTGAAGCGCGGGAATTTATGTGCCGTACCATCGTTTCGGTTTCATCAGGTTGTTATAAAAACGGGCGATTATTCAACCTGGACAGTTATTATATTTGAATTTTAGGTTGCTCAGCCCAGAACAGATGTACGGCAATAAAAAATGATAATAAGATGTAAAGTAGGGGCTATTAGCTTAATTTAAGTGGACATTAAATTCACAAAACTACTCACGGAAGAGGTATTTTGGAACACGTAAGCTTGTAAACAAAATGAATAGAAACTGTGTCGCAGACATACCTGCAGGATCTAAGATGCGTTTATTTTTATAATCCACTACAAATTATTACATGTATCATAAATTTCTTAATTTTAAAAAGTGGGGCAACATATGCTACCTGCAATTGAAATCTTTATCGCAATAATAATTTTCTATATATGAATGTGGAACAAGATTCTAATTCATTGGGATATGAATTATTAACGTATATGTAACAAAAGTTTTGAAAAACATGTTACGCTCCAAATTTTATAACTAAATAAGGTCTAATATAGTTGTCATTGGACCTAATAAATACATAATAGTTGTTTTATAATATACCATGTTAAAATTGACAAAAAAAAGTTGTGAAAGATTTTATAAAAACTCGAAATACGCAAATATATCTATAGGTTAGTTGGACAGATAACCGATACGTTAACTTGTTACAATATTGGGGATCAAAATATTGGACATGCGACTGATTACCGAACTAAACGGGAATATGAAGAAGCTGTAGTTTGTATTAATTTACTAAAAAAGTGAGCGACCCAAACTTTTACTCCAAAATCGAATCATCAGACTGATTCAAAGTGTTCAAGGCAAAGTTAGAACGCCTTCCCGCAAATTAACTCGACAATTTAGAATTTTAAAGATGATTGTTAGCAGACCTGTAATCCTAAATGATTTAAAATTTCGAAAAAGAAATAATGAAACCAAATAGACAGCAGCCCAGCTTGAGCTAATCTCCATATGCTGCAGGGCATTAAGGAGTCAACATTTTATAGAAAACAGAGAGAAAGTATAATATTTCAAATGTATCTCATGAACGATTGATTGAAGACTTTTGGGCATTTCTAAGCAGAAAAGTATACTAAAATGGCTGGGAAAACGAACAACAGTTATAGATAGTGTTTCATCAGACTAGAAATCTTGTCTTGATGATCACTTCTTGTCTTGTCTTGATTTTCAAGACAAGAAATTTAAAATTTCTTGTCTTGCTTATTTCTTGACGACGTGTTTCAAGAATTCTTGATATGTCTTGACGTTTTAGGGGAATCCTCTTTCTCTATCTCTTTATCCAATCCGAACGCTCAAGTGTAGCGTTGGCGTCTGTCATTGGTCCTTTTTAAATGTTACTATAATTTCGTATAAGTAAGTTAGGGATTAGTTAGACCGAAAGTGCTATTGCTTTGAAAGTATGTATTTTAGTTGAAACGGACATATCGGAAAACTCCGAGATATCAAATTTTGTAAAATAATATTGAACACTTTTTAAAATAAAGTGTAAACTCCCCGTGGAACAACCTACTCGTCTTTTACAATAATTTTGATTTCTTCAATAATTTTAGGATATTTTATGTATCTCAGTGAAAAAATTAGAAAATATATATAATTAGTCACTTCCTTTAAACAACGACTTACTGAGGCATGAGATAAAGGACAATGTCTATCTTTGCCGATATATTTCTGGTAACTGCGTTGAGAATAAAATGCAATGAAAGAATGAACTAAAACGTAACAAAATTATTAATTGATTCTGATACCAATTTAGAAAAAAAAAACTATCGTGGGACGCCATATTCTAAGAAAGGATTTATTTGCAAAAATAAATCGTGTGCAAGATATTTACGAAATTGATACATTTTATTAAAATAAATGAAAATGCAATTATTCAAAATATGTTAGTATTTTTATGTAATGATTGTTAGTTTTGTATTTTACTTAGTTGAAGAAAAGGTATTAATACTTTTCGATTAACTTTTAAATTCAGAACAAACAGAAAATGAAATCTCTTACGTAAAGTTTTTGATATAAATTGTCTCGTTTAGAAATGAATTAGAATCACTTTCCTGGTCTTCGATTGACCTTTCCATCCCATCTTACAAATACCACACACCAACTCCAAATGTTATTTCCATTTATGTCTCCATCCCAGTAGCAAAACATACATTATCTCATCACATATCAAATATTCCATTCCTTGACATTCTGATTGGTGCTTGAACAAACGAGGCTTTCATGCACACATGTGCAGCATCGTTATACAGCCGCCGAGAGGCAAGGGAGGACGATAAAGGTCGAGAAGTCATCATCAGCAGGTGGGATAGTTCCCACACTGACATCATCTTCAGAAACGTGGTGCTCTGACATCGAAAAACATAACAGGGAACAGATACATAACAAGCTAATTTCAAGGAAGTGAAAGAGATACTTGAAGGGGATAAAAAAGAGCCCTACGAGATTTCAGTTACAGATGCATTAGTTTTTGTTATTAAGAAAACAAGTGCGTGGATAGATTCAAATATACTAGATGTTTTCTAGTGATATTAGTAACATCTAGTGCTCAGAACATTTAGAATCTTTTTCTCCAATTCTACAAATATTCCACGTATGTCGTAGAGTTAATAAAATCATGGAGTAGCTTTAAAAACGCGAATTAAGTACCTCTGCCGCAGCTATATTTAACGTTCCCCAACAATTAGCATTTGCAAAGCAAATCCGCAATATCGAAAAAGAGGGCGCATACGCGCTGTTTCTTTTTTATGAAATGATTGGAATTACAGCGGATTATGGTCTTAGAATTAATTGGTTTAATAATGCTGCATGTGTGCCTCGAGGAATCGCACGTTGTGAAACTTTATTTTGCTTTTAATTGCTTGTTACTGCTCGGGGAAGCTAATTCAATAACCAAGGTAAATAAATTATTTTTATAGGTTTTTTTCAGGAGGGAACCTTTTACTTTAACCGCCCTAAATGAAGATATACTATTCAATTTGCTGCAATTCACAAATGGAACAGAAAGAGGAATATTCTCTTTCTACAAATTGTCTCTCAATATTAAAACAGTAGCTGTACATATTCTTTTTGGAATATTTTTCCGCAACCAGCTGAGATGTGAACGTTTCACATATAGAAAGAATAAATCTAATTCATTACCGCATGACATTATTATAAACCACGAATATCTAACAACCTACAAATTCATATTTCTTCTCATAACATTACCCGTTATACTAAACTGTATGCCTCAAATCATTGTCAGTTTATTTCGCGTAGATGCAGCATCGGGAAGGGGGAGTGTGAGTACACTCAGTAGGTACCGCTTAGGTTGGTAGTTCAAAAATAACAACAATTTACTGAGTTTATCTGAAGTGCAAGACAAAATGAGATTTTGACTAAAAATAATACAGCTAATCCTAACGTATACTCCAAATCTTAAATGAAAAATTAAAATATTTAAGATAAAAGTACCGGTAGTTGACACTTTAAGAAATGATAATGTGTAATTTAATTGTTTTTTAACCATGTATTAGTTATTACCAGTGGGTGTCTAATAAAAAAAATCCAAAAATGTGTATCAGTATTTGACACCCTCCATAAGGCTGCAATATGACCTAAAATCACTTACTATTAAACCCATTATCAAGAGAAAAAAATCAAAATTTGAAGAGATAAAAAGACGGTTAAATGGACAAAGTTGGGCATTAACCAGTGTTACACATTTTCAAGACAAATGGTTATACTAGTAAATTAAAAGCAAAAGTAATATTAAAAACAGTCAAATTTGTTTATTTTATTGCAATTTAAACCCAATGTGTCAACTACCGGTGCTTTTACCTTATAGTTATGTTGTATTACAATGTTATATTTATTTAAGTATTAAGGTCACTAAGGGTTTGCCACCAGTTGAGACGATCGAGACGAAGTCGAGATCTCCAATACATCCGATACTGGTAGAAGAGCACTTACTGACCGCAATGTTTATTACGTTTTTTGCACGATCGACGAACAAAATTTTAAAAAATCTGATGTGGTCAACACAATACCTTCCGTCAATCCTGTGTATTATGTATAAATTCCATACATAAATGTTCTTACAAAAGATTCTAAATTTCCAGTAAAATTATTTCATAAACACACTATGCAAATTGCACTTGACACTAACATCTTCTTCTTTAGCATTTCCCATTCGTTAGGGGTCGCTATTTTTTATTTTCTTCTTCCATTTCTGTTTTACGTGTCGTTCTCTGACACTAGAGTTATTTCCCTTATTTCCCTTATTATTTCATTCCTTACCGTCTCTTTCTGTGTCTTCCCCAACATCTATCTCAAAATCCTCATCTCTGCCACATTCATTTACTTTTGATTGATACTGACATCTGTCAATTTGAGTTATCTGAATACATTAGCAGTTTTCATGGATAACATAGCTGGCTGATTTATGAAATTTAATATCTTTACAATTCTTTAACTCTATATCTATTGAATATGAAGTATAAAATGCAATCAAATCTTATAGGGAATAATATATTCTTTAAGTTATAATAACGTTAAATGTCAATAAATCATATTTAACTGTGTTTTTTCAAGATAACTGTTAAACTCTTCAAATGAGTGTACTTCCGGTTGACCAATTATAACCAAAATTTAATCACCTCTTCTTCTGAATGTAAATTTAAGTAATACAAAAAAATATATAATCTTTGGAATCGTGGTATTGAAGTTATGCGATCCGAAACTTCCGTCACATACACACAGACACACACACACATACAGACATCATCGTAAAAATGGTAAAATCGTATTATATGGACCCTAAAACGTGCTTATTTACTAAAAACTCATCATTAAATGTTTTGACCAAAGACAATACCTTCCTTACCTAAAGGTGACGGAAGGTAAAAATTAGATTTGTAAATTATTTTGACATAATAAAAAATTTTGGTTGTCATTTTTAAAGTGAGCTTTGATGGTTGTTTTTATTTACTTACCGCCTGGTCAGTAATTTGTAAATAAAGCTTACTGCTTTGGAAACATTATCGGTAAACATTAAGAAAACCCGATCGTACAAAAATAATTTATTTCTTTGCAACCAACATACACAAGTATGCAAACATCTTCAAATAAATAAACCTCTCTTTATTTGAAACTTACATTTCATTATATTGGCAATAGTTTAAGTACCTTTCAATTCATCTGTCTCTGTTCTAAATAAACAATTTTCCTGCTTATTTTACTTAGATTCAAGCAGAACTCTGCATGTATTTAGCAGGTAGTTTTATAAAAACTTGTATATTTATTTATATTCAAACGTCATGTATAATAAAAAAGTCTTAGTGTTAGTTTTTTACTGCAAGAAGTCACTATGGGTACCTCGGAAAGATGACATATGGTAGAGTCAAATATCAGTGTTTTTAAAACAGAGAGTTAAATTATTAATGGTCCTTTAGAGTAGCTTCCTCATGTTACTCACTGTCCTCCTTAATGAATGCACTCTTTTATTTGTCATTTGTTTCTGTCTGCTCTGGGAATCAGTCCAGTTGTTTTTCATCTTCGTTTCTTATTTAAATTGTAATTATTCCACTTCTTCTCCAATATTATTTTTATATTCATCGCTGAATACATTATTTTAGAGTTAATAAGTCAACCTGGAACAACGTTTTCCAATTAATTCCTAAAATAAATAGTAATTGTTAATTATTTATATGTCAAAGCCAGATTGGAAAACTTGCCTTTTAATAAAACGCCTAGGCGTTTTATAAAATTTGAATGAAGCACGACCTTCTGAGCCTTAGCGATGATATAACTATAATTTGTCTAGGGGTTTTATAAAATGATAAATATCCTACAAACAAGCCTGGGCTCATAATAGTTCGGCCGGGTTACATTTTCAACAAACAAATTATAAAACCTACGCAAATGGTGAAAAATTTCTACAAATTTCTACTTAATTATCTAATGTTTCTATCAAATATTGTAACATTAAAAGTTGTTGTCAACCCAATGGCCCAAAACTGTTCATTTGCTTGGACTCATTTTTTAATTTGCAAATTTCAACAATATTCTTTATGATTCATGATCAGTCCAATACTATACACCCTTAAATTTTATTACACAGGTTGGGTTATACACCCTGTAATATTGTACAATCGAAAAAAATGCTTTACTTGAAGCCCATAACAATTTTTAATGAAGAAGAAATATATTTAAATATAATCCAAAACTTCAATTTTAGACTTTTATGTCAAGGGAACAACATATTAGATTTTGAATAAAATTGATAAACCGGACGTGATACTTTAGTTGAAGCTCTGAACAGATTTTCGTGAAAAATATATTATGATATAATCCAAAACTTTTAAAATTTGGTATTTACGACTTTTATATTAATGAGAAAGTCATATTAGATTTTTTCTAAAATTGATAAACCAGAAGTGGTACTTTACTGGGAGCTTTAAAAAGATTTTTTTGAAAAAATATATTAAAACATGATACAAAATTTCTCATATTTGGTATTTCAAACTCGTATATAAATTGAAATAACATATTAGATTTGGGTAATATTGGACAACTGGAAGAGATACTTTACTTGAAGCCCATAACAGTTTTTAATGAAGAACTATATTAAAATATAATGCAAAACTTTTCAGTTATATTATTTAAGACTTTTATGTCAAGGAGAACAACATATTATATTTTGACTAAAATTGATAAACCAGAAGTGATACTTTATTTGAAGCTTCGGAACAGATGTTCGAAAAAAATATGATATAATCCGAAACTTTTCAACATTTAAGACTTTTGTATTAATGAGAACATATTAGATTTTTTTTTAAATTGATAAACCGGAAGTGGTATTTCATTTGGAGCTTTCAACAGATTTTCGAGGAAAAAGATAATAAAATAGAATCTAAATTTTCGTTTTACAGATTTTTACTTCCTTGTACGTAGGAAGTATTGTAATCGCGAAAAATTTCGGTTTTCAGATTTCAGCGGAAATATCCATTTTGATCATCCCTGAATCCATTTTGACTAATTTGGCCGTGACGTCTGTACGTACGTACGTACGTACGTACGTCCGTGCGTATCTCGCATAACTCAAAAACGGTAAGCCGTAGAAAGTAGACATTTTGTATTTAGGACTCCTATAACATATAGTTGTGCACCTCCCTTTCTGGTTATTACACAATTTCCAGAAGTGGCACTTTACATGAAGCCTCTAATAGATTTTAATGAAAAACTTTTAAAATATAATCCAAAACTTTTCAAATTTGGTATACAAGACTTTTATGTCAATCGAAATAACATAATAGATTTTGGTTAAAATAGGCTAACCAGAAGTGGTACATTACTTGAAGTTGTTAACAGTTTTCTTGAATAAAATAATTTTATTTTGATTTTAGAAATAAATGCTTCAAATAAAAGTTTTAGAGAATTAATTTCTGCGTCTAGCACGTATTATTAAATTAGCCCTTTGTATAAGCGAGATATGTAAATTTAAAAATCATATACTTTTTTGTTTTTGTAATAAAGCTTGCTATGGATTAGGACAAAAACATAAAAAAAATGTTCATGTCAAATTACGTTAAATACGTGCGTTTTTATGATTCGTACAATAACAAATATTATATTTTTATTGTGAAATTAGTCATATTCATTGTTGTAATCAAATATTTCTTTGTTGTAATCAAAACTTTCTTTAAAAGGAACCGGGTTAGATTATGGTCGATATATATTACTGTTTTGAAGTTTAAATTAATATTTTGTAATTTATTTATTAAAAAAATATGTATAGTTTAATAATCGTACAAGGAAGTCGTGTGGTGTCCACATCAGATTTTTCTATTTATTGGACCAACATATTAGATTTTGTATACAATCGATCAACCGGAAATGATACTTTACTTAAAGCTCATTGCTATTTTAAACATTAAATAATAAACGCTTACTGTCAAGGACAATTTAAATTGTGGCTTATTTATAAATGGGGCTCCCTATTGGTTATAATTTTTCTCTCCCGTGGTGTAAATCAGCGCACCTCTTAGCTTCCGCTTGTGTAAACCATCCCATACCATCTTCACTAATTACAAGCGCAATAGTTTATGCAGGATTCGGAATTGGATTCCGCGGCATAGCACTGTTGCGGTCTGTCCCCCTTTCTCCTGTACCCCTCGTCGGTACTGTGCTGCCAATACACGGATATTTCCTTGTAATGTATGGTAACAATACGCCGGGTGACGATATTTTATTCCTTGCGACATGTGCATACCCTGCGTAAATAAATTCTCGGCTACCTTGCACCGAGTGTTTTGGGACAGTGAAGAATGTCAATCGATAGTTTATATCCGTTTAAATAGCGCTCAAGGTGGATATTGAAGTATACTTCTTCACTATAAACCAGTACCGATGATTTACACACCAGGATGCTATAGTTTTTGGACTCCTGTTGCGGAGTACAACATTAGTTGTACTCTTTTTACCAAATTTCCATGGAAAGTTGTAGTCAAAGGACTCTTCTACGTACAAGGTGTAGTATGTAGGTTTTTCCATTTTCATAAATGTATTAATTTTATGTTATGTTCTTAGCAAGTTTTCTTGTTACCTACGTTAGTTGATTTTTTTAAATGTATTGGATTCATACTAAAAATTGCATATCCAGATTTTAATGATTAAGAACGTTTTAAGGTCCCTACAATCCGATTTTAATATTTTTACGATATGTGTGTGTTTATGTGTATGTGGATGTATGTGTATGTGTGTGGGTCGGTTGGAAGGACGATTTCTCAAAAACTATAATACTTAATATCTGTTTAACAACGTATTTCTCAATCAGACATTACTGGGAAGAGCTGGAAAGGTTTTGATAATAATTGGACAACCGGAAGTAGCAGATTCTTAAAAGAAATCTTTTTTGAATTTTTTTGTTCTTGCTTATTAAATTCTCTATCTGATACACAAAAATATTTTATTATATCTTTTACAGATTTAGAGATACAGAAATATAAGTTATATAATAATTTGTTGTAATAAATCTCATAGCCCAAATAATGTCATGGAAACCAACTGAAATATTAAAATGTTTGTAACTGATAGATAAATGTCAGTATCATAAGTCTAGAGACGTTACTGAAGATTTTTTCTGGGAAGTACATACGTTATATTATTTCATATTGTATTATTAGTTAAATATTTAAAATTATAGGTATATCACATATACCCTTCAAAACTACTGTCAATCCCGACGATGAATTTAAAGTTAAAAAATCTAAATATAGAGAATAGATGTAAGCAGAATTTTTGGTGTAGAGTGTAGGTGTACAGGAAATGTTAAATACAATAGGGGGCGAGCAGTAATGTCACTTTTTTTGGCCTTGACAAGCAGATATGGGGACCCGTGTCAGAGTGATAGATAGTAATTATGAACATAGATGTCAAATATCATAATTTTTTATTCTAAATTTAGTGATTTTCCATGTGGTTTATTTTCCTCAACATGTAAATTCCACGCTCTTAATGACAAAATAACTACTTAAATTTAGAAAATCTTGAAATTTTTAAAGAAAAATTCTCACATTTGACATCCATATACAATTGTCATTCTGACAAGGGTCCTCGTTTCTGCTTGTCAAGGCCAACAATGTCACATGACTGCTCGCGCCTTATAGTTATGTAACCAAAAACGGAAGTGACGAGAGGTATTGTGCTAGATACAACAGATTTTTTTGTGATGTTCTCTTCATTTTTACACAAAAATAATTTAATTTTCATTTCCATTGGCGTATGATAGACTAGACGTTCTTTGTATTATTTTTTTACATCATTACAAGTAACTGATTTCCAAATATATGCAAATTCTCCTACAACAAACATTAACATGTTTTTGAAGACAGAGTCCTCGCTGTCTTGTCTTCTTCCGACTGATATAGTTTATACAAAATTTGGGTCTTCTTCGAAGATGCGAGTCGAAATTTGAATTAGATTATCGTACTGCAACAAATACAGCTATTTCCAAACGTTTTAATTTTTTTATTATTATTAATATAATGAGCATGATTATTAAATTATTAATTAAATGTAGATTTCAATATGTTACAAATTCATTAAATTGAATCATTCAATAACGATTTTTTTGGTTTTGAAATAAATTAGGTACGCCCTTAATTATCGCTAATAATTTGCAATGAAATGTAATTAATATTATTGCTATTTAATTTCATATTTATGTGTTTTAATTAAAAGATATTTGTATGTTTGGTACATTTAAATGTTAATTTCAAGCAACAGTAGCAAACTATGGTAATTCATAAAGTAAAAAAATTGAACCGAGTCCAGAATCAAATAATACAACCAGTTGTTGAAGGGAGGAATTTATTAGAAATAAAAGCACAACCAATATGGCTCGTAATAAGACATGTAAACATCCTCTATTTGTACAATTTCACAAGAGATTAAGTATGAAAAACGCAAGAAGTCCTCGTTGTGGAGATTTACTCGGCTATTTCCATAAACAAGGCAGTTTTTTCAGCGGCTTCAGTATTGCATTTATATTTATCATTATTCTTATCGTACCCGTCCGGGAATGCCATGCCAATTTGGCAGCCCAAACCATGCATAACATAATTCTGTTTTCTTGCATTTAATACGTTCTAAATATTTGTGCGACATAATGCATTAACACACATGCTTCACTGATTCACTAAGAGGGCATCATATTCAAATTCAAACGGAAAACATTCTAGTATTGTACGAGCGAGTTGAAATCTGGAATCACCCAGCGCATAAAATACATGTTTTTGTATTTAATTCATTTGGTTCAAAACTAGAGTCAGGAGAAACTGGAGTGGGTATATTTGGTCTAGGTTACTAAATAAGGGAATCGTTTACTACGTTTACATGCAGTTTTGATAATGGTTTCAGTCAAAATTACGCGAAACTGTTTACATATAACAGTTTCGGTATATGCGTATTTGGCTGATGTAAGTGACAGATCCTCTCCAAATGCTTCACTTTACCGTTATTCCAATTATTTTTCTACTTCGTACCACTACACACTAAAACTACACAATTGTCAGTTTATTTGTAGATTAGTAACATAAAGCAGTAGAAACGTTATGCTATATACGCAATATCGAAACTGAATTTTTAGTGTTTACATGAGTAATTTTGAAACTAGTTTTCAAGTCAAACCCATGCATTTTAGTTTTGACACTGTATACATGACGTTTTCAAAAGTAAAAACGTTTGGAAAACGGTTTCAAAACTGTATGTAAACTCAGTGTAGGTATATAGGCACCAGTTCCATTTTATTTTAAGCAGAGATATACGCAAAAAATATTTGTGCTAAACAAAGGTCTCAAAGGAGCAACAATCAACATGTCAGACAAAAGGCACTAGGTATTTTCATTTGTAAGTCAAAATTAGTCTGGAATTGCATATGTACACCCTTCACTAGCCGCTTTGTGGTGGGTACCGGGGCACGAGGGAGTTCTAGGCAATGAAAAAACAGATGAGCTCACTAAAAAAGGAGCCAAATAATCATTTTACGGGCCTGAACCTTTTGGTGAGCTATTGAAAAGCCATATAAAGAAATAGTCGGCCATAACCTCACATTGGAGAGACATTTCGTGCCTTAGTCAGTCGAAAAAAATCATTTTATACTCGTCGGCAAACTTCAAAGAGCTATTAGCTCGCAGCAAAAAGGACCTTAGAATTATGACAGGTATCTTTACTGGTTTTCGGTATAGCTGAAAATTGTAGGTGAATGTCCAGCTATGGCCGAAAGAAGGCCATCAAGATAAGAGGTACCTCACGGCAAATGACTCCTGGAGCAGTAACTGACTTCATGAGAGCTATGGGCCTGCTTTCAAGAAACTAAGATAGGGCCATGTTACAATAGATCTTACTGGTCGCAGTGACAAAAGGAACTAACGCTTAAAGTCCTCCACTAATTAATAATAATAACTTGATTAATTTTTATAAGCATGATAAAGTTTATACCTCCAATTAAATGCGAAACGAATTGATAATTTTTCGCATGTGAAATATAAAGCTTGTTGACGGTGTCCATGTTTGTTATTCCTACTGGTGCAATGTGTTTATCTTATGGCTTAAGTTTGATCATCCTCAAGAGATGCTGAACACGGCACCGCTGCTCGCCCCAGCCACCTTAGAGTAAGATATATATCTTCTTAGTCCCGGTGTGCATAACCTGACGTCGCGGACTTATTAACAGAGTGTTACGAGGAACGTAAATTAAGCTCCTGCTAACTAACTCATTCGTTCATATAAGCAACAAACGTTACAACGTTGCTGTCTGCTATTTAAATAAGGGATATTTGTTTTACAACTTCTATTTTATTAGTTTTTAATCTTGTTTGTTTTGAGAATTAACATCCAACTTTACTTGCACTGTTTTAAACTTGGTTTTAAAAATATAATGTAGTCATCACATGACGTCTCCTCAACTTATAAATTAACAGAGAGGAGATTTAAGCACTTTAATGTTAAAATCGTAAATGACAAAAATACGAGCCCAGGCTCATAATACTTATTTCGACCGGTTTACTTTTTAAACAAACAAATTATAAAACCTATGCAAATACATAGTGAGAAATTTTTACAAATTTCTTTCGACTCTAATATAGTTTTTAAACTTACAAAAACTGAATTTATTATTCAAATAGTCCGCCATTTAATATTAGGTTGCCTCATCCATAACTTTATTAATTCTATTTTTAGGCACTTTATCAACAAATCCTGCACATTCTTTTGTCAGAGTATTTTCCCATATGTCTTGCAAGCAGGGATGTACATCTACGCATAATCTATAATAGTGTACTTCATACTGTAAAGTTTATTTATATGGGTGAAGTGTAAAAATAAGAGAAATATTATTAAGTAAAATAAAAGTTAACACGTATTCAACTTTTCCATTAGTAGCACTTTTATTATAGCCATATTTTAATGAACTTAATAGAAATTATAAAATATATCGTATATTTGTACCGTGCGAGCGTTTTCCGGGCGTCACCTCGTCACTCATTGCTGGCGTGGAGAGTGCATCACTGGAGTCAATTTTGAACCATTCAAAATTCGAAATATTTGGCGTCGGTCGGGATCGAACCACATAAAATATATCATTGAAGAGCTATTTTCAACATATGTTCCCATTTAAAAAAATATAAGTTTTTGTTATATTTCAAGAATAGGGTATTATCTTTTTTTAATTTTTTCATCTTAAAGAACAAGTATATCTAAGAGTACCTGTGATAACCCGAGTTAAAAATTCCTTTTAATAAGCAAGATATTAATTTGTGTTATATCTCAAGAATTATTAAGTTTTCAAAAAATCTAACGACGCCGTTTTATTCTACGCAAAAACAGTACAAATTGTCTAAACATTTTTTTTTCTATCATAATAAATGATATATGAGATATTTTCGAAATTAGCGAAAAACGAGTTTTTGCCTGTAGGTCAAAAATAAAAAAATATCGAAAATTCTTTGCTCGAAAAGTTGATCCTGGAATGTGCCAACGGTTTTGCTCTATCGTTAATATTTCCCCAGATACCTTAAAAAACATCAAAAATGAGACATCTATACACACTAAATTTTTATGAAGTTTTTATTTATTGTGCTAAAAGTAAAGGGTCTCGGTCTTGGACTAGAAGATGATCCTTTAAGTGCTAGTCGAACTGGCACATCACCCGCTATTTGTGTAGGTTTTATAATTTGTTGAAAATGTAAGCCGACCAAAATTTTATAAACCTGGATTCGTAAATACAAATTTACAGCAACCAGCAAATTTGAACAAGAAATTAGAGAAAATTAAGAATCACCGAAGCCTATTAATTGATTTTTTAAAGAACGCAGCGATTGAAGGTAATAAATATCGTTCGTTAATCAATTAGTCCATTCTCTTAATTGAAAAGTCTAACGAAATCCATATTCATAACGAATATTAAAAGGTGATTGAATTTGTTAGGTTCTAGGTAGAAAAGCATGTGTACTACTACTATACGAGTAGAGTTTGCTTGGTGTATAATACTGAATAATAACCAAAGTTAGTGGCGCTCGCGCAAGTACCCAATCAAATTTGGTTTGATTTAAGCTTGCATTGAGCGTTTGAGAAATGCTAAATAAGCTTAACCGGAGCGAGCTTCGCTATCGATTTATGTACTTACCTCCAGTGATTGAATCAACGCTGCTGAGAGATGGCTGGGGGGAAACGGGGACGCTGGGATTACGCGGCCAGGCAGCCACGTAATAGATTGTTGACGGAGCTGAGCTGACCGATGCAGGTACGGGCCTACATTTGCATATTGACCATGTTTGGATGTGATGGGGCGCCCGAATACTGTCCAATACAAACTGCCGAACTTTGCGAAGGTAAACTGTGGAAATTTGAATGTTGATGTCATCGCCAAGATACAGGGATGGACCGAACTTCTACATCGGGTCTTACACAACAAAAACAATGCTGTAATTGTAAACTTCACAAAATAAATTTGAAAAACCAAGTGACAATATTACTATTATATGAAATTTCAAAATACCATAATGTGGGCATATCCAAAACTCAGAGATCCTTGAGACTCTTATTCATTAGAAACTAATGAACTTACAGGAGGTAAAAAAATATTTCAATAGATTTTTTATCAAAGTTTTATTCACAAAATAAGTATGGAGTACACAGAAATTCGTAGATACTACTTAAAATAGCGGTACCCGATGCGTGTTCCACGGAACTCTTAGGTTCCGCGGAAGCCCTATAAGGGTTCCACGAACAAAGAATACAATTATAAATAAATAATTATCAAAAAACATCCCACATAAAAATACTTGCTAACAGTAAAATCAAGTCACATTAGTAAGTAGTTTTATATTTTTTATGATTTAGTAGGTACTTCATTTACTTAGACCACAATGAAAATTATTATTTTCAACTATTGTTTCTTTTTAATCCAGATATGTTATAGAATGAACTTTTGGTACAAGAAACTTTATTTGTAGGGATGCAACGATACTAGGGTCTGCGGATACGATAATGATATTGATAAATAACTGCGATATCAGTACAAACGATTTTAGTAAAAATAATAGAATGAAAAAGGTGCATATTTACTTGTGAAACAAAAATTACTTTGGACAAAGAAACACAAATTTTACTCATACCTTTCGTAAAGTTGAATATAAAATATATTTAAAAATCATTGCATCCTTGATTTGTGTGCAGGCAAACGATTTTGCACCTCTGTCTCTATGATATATACTGCTGAAAACAGTCTCTTGAATTCATTTCGAAACTGCAGTATATGTGCACAGCTTTTTAAATTTTTGTAAAGAAATTCATCGCGCCAAAATATCAACGTATCTGCTTCTGTTGCAATATTAAGGGCTTTGAAGTATTTTTCGACTTTGTGGGAATCAGGGGTCAGATGTCTGGTACTCTGGATGGTTGGTCGAACGAAAAGGGAATGTTGGGATTCCCCACGCATTATAATAACTCGGGCTCGGCGCGTTTACATGATTTTTTGAAAGTGCGAAATTCAAAACGTATTGTTGTATCGGCAAATACAATACAATATCGTGTCGATTCCGATACATCGACTAAAAGATAATATCGCCGCTATATCGTTATCGGTTGCATCCCTAGTTTTGGATTTATAATGGTCAATAAAAATCTAGGATGGAGTTGAGGTTCCGCCAAACGCAGGTGGTGTCTTAAGGGTTCCATAACTAAAATTGGGGAATCGCTGACTCAAAGAAATATAGAAATATTACAGAAATTTCTTTGGAATTAAAGTTATGTTTTATTTATGAACAACTCATTCGCTAAAATAGTATAATACCCAATAAGAAAGAGAATTTCATGCTCATTTCATATTTTGAAACCACGTTGTCCTATTTTTAACCGTGTGAGAGTGGTGAATGAAAAAAGAGGAAATCTATAAACTACAAAATCATTGATAATTTGTTTAATTTGATGGCAGGACGAATGCAAATGTATTATAAATAATTATTGAAGTATTACATATGTTTATTTTTGTGTAGTTTAAATTACATTCATAAATTGTTATTCTGGTTAATTTTTTTAAAGTAAATATAAGATTTTTATACAGTCGCTCTATTTTTGTCGCACCTCACATCATCTGTATTCAAATACATAAAAGTACTTGTGATATTTAGTACGATACTTTTGAATTACTTATTTAACGTCTATAAGATTTTGTGAATATGTCTCTTTATACTGTATAAGAAGTTTGAAAATATATTGATATTTGAAATATGGGGTAATATTTTTATTAGTTCCTATGGAGTCGCTGTATTTATGTCTGATACTGTATGTTTGAGTATTCCAGGATCTATTACAATCAAGAAGAATTCTTAGTTATTAAATTCATTAAATTCCTTTTAAAGATTCTTTCGTATTATTTGAAAATTCGATTTCACGGCAATAAAGCAATAATTCTTAATTTGTCAACCTGTGTCGTTCAAGAAAACTTAGGTCTTCCTAGTGAGAATTGAGAGTGGCGATAATATAATGTCTGAAAGAATAGGAGAGCATGAAAAATGGAATGTATTTTCAAGTTCATTTGGTAGGAGCTGAACAAATAGTAGATGTGTAGCCGTAGCCGGGACGTCAGATTTCACGGTAACAATTTCCAAGTAAGTCGGAAACGTTAGTCCAGTCCACCCCCTGTATAGTTACCTCGAGTCAGGGCGGAGTTGAATTATTTCTACTTGTCCGGCACAATGAGAACTTCTCCGGAGAATAACAATAACAACGGGACGACGGCCGGGTTGGACCTCTGTCCGAACGTGTTTGTGCATTCCTACATGGAATAAGTTTCTTTTGAAACTTTCAGATAATATTTATCATCTCTAGAAACCTTTATGGCTGTCATTTTCGTGTCCTTTGTCGTTCTGGGCTCCACTGTCTGTCTACCCACATCGCCGCCGGCTTTACGTTTCTTATGGAAGGCAGGTGTGCACCGTTGGTTTCACGTTTCCATGCCGACCAGAATGTTTTTAGATTTTGGGTCAGGTTGGCTGCGTTCCGAACGACAAAAAATATTGCGATGTGTTTGTTTTGCTGTCACTCGACCGGATGGAATGTATTTGTTTTCGGAGCCATCTTCGTGCCTGGGTTATTTAAATAGAACACCTGCGGTACCTGAAAGGTGGGCTCTGATTGGTCGACACCTGACATAGGTACCTGTAAGATGTTTCCATTGGCGAACAGGTAAGGTATAGTTATTTTCCGTGCCTGGGTTATTTAAATAGAATACCGCGGTACCTGAAAGGTGGACTCTGATTGGTCGACACCTGAGATAGGTACCTGTCAGGTGTTTCCATTGGTGAACAGGTGAGGTGTGAATGTTATCGGAGCCATCTTCGTGTCCGGCTTATTGAAAGAGAATACCTGCGGTACCTGTAAGGTGGACTCTGATTGGACGACACCTGAACTTGGTACATGTAAGGTGTTTCTATTGGTGAACAGGTGAAGCTTTGATGTTTATTACCGCCTTCTTTTGGTGGAAACACCTCTGGATGTCTACCTGTTGTTATCCTTTTAGACACCTGTCACGATGCTCTACCTCATATTTACGGGCGACCAATGAAAATGAACAAATGGAGAACATGTTCTTTTCTTTGGTTTTAATACAATATGAAATTATACAGTTGCTTCCAAAATTATAGGTATACCTCGTATAAAGCATTTAAATGAGGTCATTCAAAAAAAAAATATATTGATATATTTTTCATAAATTAAATATATACCAAATATTATTTATGCATATATTAATCAAAAATATTTAATATTATTATACATTTCACTCCTGATTTACCTTATAAACATTCAGAGTCTAATTTTATGACGTCATAATTTTGTACACACATGCAATGTTAGCGCACTCAGCGCCGATCTCTATTCAGTAGGTAGAAGAGACTACAAGGTTGCAAAATTATGACGTCATTAAATAAATAAAATAAATATATCATCACGGCATATTACCCATTACTGGGTGTGCCAATCTGCTTTATACACAGATATTGGTAATAATGAAATATTTGTATCATGCGGGCGCTTACCAGGCGTCACCTCACGGGCACGCATTATTGGAGTGGAGAGTACATCACAGGGGTCAACTTTATTCCATTTAAAATTCGAAATAATTTTTGTCGTCGATCGGGATTGAACCCGGGTTCCCAGATTACTTTATATAAAATTTAAAAAATATTTCTGTAAAAGTAGAAACTTATGTCATAAAATATATATTTATTTAAGTAGTTTGAAGTGTACTTTCGGAAAAAAATTAATTGAAAAATGTGGTATGACCCCATTCAAAAGGAACTAAATAGCATATTTATTTTTACTTGTTGAAATAATTCTTTCATTTTGAAATGTCCTTTGTACCGAAGCCTTCTGGAATCTTAGTTGTTTTTTAATTATCATCTCCGTCTCCTTGAAAGTTATCCAAACAAGATTACCATGAACTGCCATATTCAACAACTTCTCAACGAAACAATAACAGTCCCAACAATATCATTAACTCCATAGTAAAAACAGCCGCACGGATAGCTGCAACTCAGTACAAAAAACATGCTGGAAGCATATGGCCAACATCAGGTTGGAAAAGTACAATGGCCGACGGTTCACAACCTGCTCCACCGAGCAAGGAATGCAGACCTGTCACTGTCTGGGAGGTAGAAATAACCCCGATAGCAGGAGGCTTTACCTGACTGGTAAATGGTCGGTGGTGGTTTTGTGAAGCCATGGGAAACGTAAAAAGTATGGCTTAGGGATGGAGCGAATGGTGATAAATACTTTTCGAAATAAGTCAATTTTGTCGGGTTCAGGTTACTAACATTAGGTAGATTTATAAACCAGGGAGAAAGATTTTTTGTTACCTTTTAAAAACTAATTTAAAAATAGTTTCTTTAAAATTACCCCCGTCATAATGTATGTAACAAAAGTTTTGAGCAATATTTTACGTTCCAAATTTTATTAGTAAATAAGGTCTAATTAGTTGTCACTGAACATAATAAAAAAATTTAAAAAAATATATCATCACGGCATATTACCCATTGCTGGGTGTGCCAATCTGCTTTGTACAGATATCAGTAATGAAGAAATATTTGTACCGTGCGGGCGCTTACCAGGCGTCACCTCACGGGCACTCATTGCTGGCGTGGAGAGTGCACCACAGGGGTCAATTTTGTGCCATTAAAATTCGAAGTAATTTTTGGCGTCGGTCGGAATCGAACTCGGGTTCCCAGAGTCGCGACCAGACACTCAGACACACGGCTACGAGACCCCATACATACTAAATACATAATAATTGTTTTATATTATCCCATCTTAAAATTGGCAGAAAATAGTTCTGAAAGTTGTTACACAAACTTGAGATACGCAGATCTATCTACAAGTTAGTTGGACAGATAGCCAAAAAGTGAAATTGTTAATGTTTTTGGGAATCAAAATATTGGACAGACAACTATTTACCGAATTATACGGGAATGTGAACAAAATGTTAGTACATATTACAAAATGTGGACGACCCGAACTTTTGCCTACAATTCGAATCAGCAGACTCATTCAAAAAGCTCAAGACAAAGAAGTTAGAACGTCATCGCTCAAATTAACTCGACAATTTAGAATCTGAAAGATGATTGTTAGCAGAACTTTGGTCAGAAATGATTTAAAATTATATTATATGGAAAACAGAGAGAGTATAATTCGCAAAATGGGCATTTCTTAGCAGAAAAGTATACAATATGACAGGGACTACCAAAACAAACAACAATTACAGTCAAGAATATTTCTGATGATCCCCAGATCGTAGATTTAAACATCGTCTAGTGACAAGGTTTAAAAAATTGCGTCGCATTGAAAATAATGGTCACTTATCAGTGCTGTAAAATTAGATTTTTTATCTCCTTAGTTTACAGGAACAACCCCTTATGTCAAAGTTTCAATAAAAAAATTCTTTCTACATAATTGATGAAGAGGTCTAACTTTTTCCCGAAACTCTTGTTATATATACGTTATAATTATAGGATATCTTGGCTAAATATTTGAATATCTGGTCACAAATCTGGAGACTCGTATTCGATCGACTGACATCAAAAATATTGAGAATTATAAATGACACAAAAGTAACCCCTGTGGTGCACTCCCCGCGCCAGCAATGAGTGCCCGTGTAGTGATGCCTGTTACAAATATGCCACTATCATTACTGATGAAATCTGTGTACAAAACAGATTGGCACACCAAGCAATGGGTAATATGCCGTGATGATATATTTATTTATTTTATTTGAGAATACCTTTCGCTACAATTTTATTTTATCTTTGTGTACGATACATTAAATATGTCAGAATATATTCTTTACGTCTTCGTTGTTTCCTTTTGTGAACGTATGAAAAACACAGTTACCGTTAAGGTAAATATATAAAATAGATACCTCTCCGTCTGAGCCAACACATTCTCCCTGGGACTCCTGGGAACATGGCAAAATCAGATTTGGGTAGTGGAAGAACCTTGGAGCTATCGGTTGTCATTACTCGATATTGCGTCCCGTATTTACGAGCGGTTCCGTGGCATAGCATCGCTCAATCTATCTATACTACCTTACTGCGGTAAACCACCTATATGATATCGCCCCGAAGGCGAAGGTAGGCATAAAGAATAGATAAGGCCCACATAATACAGAGGAACTGCATGCGTAATTTTACTCCTGGAAGATACCGATTTTTTATGCTTTCTAATAGCGCAGCCGTCCAACAATTTATTGCCCAGTATACTGTGAAAACACTATAAATCAGCCCCAATCCGAGAAGACTTTCCGATGCGTATATTGCGATCGAATGAGGACGCGTCAATCGAACACCTATTCATGGAATGGGCCATCCAAGATACATCTCAATTATTTTCAAGCAAATAAAACTATTGTTTCTCCGCACATTTCACAAAAAGATTGGGATCCATCTGTTCTACATACGAAGTATTGATAATGATAAGTGTTTAGCCTCTACGTGTAGATGTCGTTAATCATAAAAATTATTTTGATGTTACAATTGTTTATACTTTGAAATATACCGTTGAAAATTTCAGCCATTTTGGATGCTTAGTTACTGTCTGAGAGTTATTTGTGTTAATCGAATTCTGCGTTTTCATTTTATAAAAATAAATAAACCATGCCGTGATTAATTTGTTGCATTTAAAAACAATACTCTGCTCAATCATTTGCCACTGTGAAAAGATGGGCAGCTGAATTTAACCCTATAACTGGGACTAGGTCTGAGAGGCAACTTTTACGTTTGTGAAATTTAACTACTTTTTCAAAAATATATTACTCATTATGGCGTTATATAACACACTCACCACTATCAGTTTGAAGATACAGAGTAGGTTCGCTTTTGCCGCGGAGGGGTCTTTGAGGCCCATATATTTTTGTTTTTAAATGTTTGCAAGTACAGACTTGTCTCATATCTGTTTTATCGTTTTTATATTTCATTTCTGTAGTTAGAAGCTGCACATAAGTAGCGCGCTATTATTGAGTGTTATTTTTCAGTGTCAGAGGCTTACTGACGAAAAGTTACTGAAATATCTTCTTGAAAATGACAGTTATTCTAATGTATTAAAAACAATTCAGTCTACTGAAATAGCAGATGAGGAGGACGCGACTCAAGGTCAAATTAATGATGTGGAGGCCTCTGAGAATATAAAAAAAACATATAGATGCTTCTGTTGAATCAGATTTATTCTTTTCCAAAAAGGGAAATGAAATTTAGACAACGTCTCTGTTCCGACAGAAAGACGAAGTAAAAGGGATGTATAGAATGAGGGTAAAGAATCTGTGAGTTTTATAGTTAGAATCTGCGAGTACGAAATGTCTTGCTTCATTTGGTAAGGAAGGTATAGATATCGTGCTAAAAATCGCATATCGAGATTTTGATAAATGACCACGTTTTAAGGTCCTTAGAATCCAATTTTAACATTTTTACGATGATGTCTGTGGGTGTGTATGTGTGTGTATGTGTGTATGTGGATATTCTGGGCACTCTAACTCAAATACTATCATTCAGAAACTTTTGAAACCTTGTACCTATTTATAAGTTATTCTAATATGGACAGAAGCCATTAGATTTTGGTGTCAATCGGATAACCGGAAATGCACTTTACTTGAAGATCAAATTAGTTTTTCTTCAAAAAATACTTTGAAATATTATTTTTTCGCAATTTGTTATTATAAAAATTAAACATTATTCCATTTTTATACAGGTTTGCATTAATACTTTTTCTACATATTTATGGATAAATTTATAAAGTAATATAAAAATTATATCTTGGAACTTATGCTTTAAACACAATCCTATAGTTACACAGTTCAGCACAAATGTATGTAACTGACCGATAAATGTCACTGTCAAAAAAAAATCATTTCAAATTAATAACAGTAACGTTTTAAAAAGAAAATTCTAAAGAGAATAATAGTTATATGAAAAGGAACTTAACATGCATAATTTCTAGCTTTAGTAAATATACAGGTATGTATTTAAATAAAAATATTATCACGGCATATTACCCATTGCTGGGTGTGCTAATCTGCTTTGTACAAAGATTTTGGTAATGATAATGACATTTTTATATCGTGCGGGCGTTTACCAAGCGTCATCTCATTGCTGGTGTGGATAGTGCAGTACATGGGACAATTTTGTGCCATTTAAAATTCGAAATATTTGGCTTTGATCGGGATCGAATCAGGTTCCCCAGATTCGCAACCAGACACCAGGCACGCGGCAACGAGACCCCATAGTTATGTATTTAAATCAATACAAATTAAATGGCGAGAGGTATTGTGTTGGTCACATCCGATTTTTTTTATTTGATTTAAAACCTTACAAGATGTAATAACACAGTCATTTTATATAAATAACCCTGAAAACATCACATGAGCGTGAAAGGCCCAACCAGTGGCAAACGTATGCAGTAATTTCCTTCAAGCGAAACTAGCTTTGTTATTGATAGCAATAACTTTGACTACAACCGATAGTATCGAAGAAGTTCACCAAATGATACTGGATGATTGTCGAATCAAAGTACACTGCATTTACCGCCCTTAATATTTAAATAACTATTAGGTCTGCAGATATATGATGTATTATTTTACAAAGAATACTATCTTTGTTTATCTCTGGTGAAAAAGTTCTTATCTTTAAGGCCGATCCTGCTTGCGGTTGTAAAATTTCGGAGTAAAAGAAAATATGCATGTGATTTTGAAAATACCTTGTCGTAAAGTCTCTCGTAATCGTAAATGGACAAAAATAAATCAGAGACGCATGATCACAGAGCATTCCGCATCTAAATAGCCGGTTGTGTGCAGTTAAACCAAACCAGAAAAAGAGGTGTTTCGAAATAACTTTATGTATTGCGCCTATTAGTAAAACTAAACCAACTGTACCGGCGTCGAAAGGTGCACCACATCAACGAGCACCATAAAATCCATCATTGCAAACATGTTGAGCGTTTTTTCCAAAGCTGCAATAGTGCGCATATTACAGATTCATAAAACTAGTAATAAAATTTTAAATAACTGATTTCCTTCGTACTGAACGTGACTGTTTTGCAAGCGAATGTAAGATTTCCACAGATGTTTCAACTTAAATACAGACATCGGAAATGTTAGTTCAATTTCCAGGTATATTTCCGCATCTGGTGACAAAATGTTAAAGGTGGCAAGCACATGGTAAACAAGATAAGCTGTTGTAAAGATGATTACACCAAATAATAAGATAACATCTTTAACACTTTGCTAACAGGTAAACAAACATTGTAACGTATGTCTCATGAATAAGATTAAGATTCGTCAAGATATGGATGAGTCACAATGTAAGACGGAACATAATTATATTCATTTCAATAACTTTAAATTTGAAATAATGAAATTGTATGGAAGTAACCTTTGCAAAATCTATTAAGTGTGGTATAATTGACATGCGAGTTGAAATTGGGCGCTGTGTGACGTCATCCTCATAGGAGTTTTTACAGCCCACATGTGCTAGTGTCTGTCCGAAGGTTATTTACGTTTACTCCTCGCAACTCACAACACAAGAGCAGCTCAGTGGTTCATCGAGTGTGGCGCTGGCATAGCCGCGACGTTCATCTGTCTCGGCTTTTTTACATTTTATATTACACGGATGTTTTTTGTGACGTGTGAACAGAGGCAGCGTTTGTTCTGCGCGGCAGCGCAATGCTGCACTCTCACGGCACAGCGACGAATTAAAGCTGTCAACCGGGCTGACTGCTGTGTTTGTTCAAACGTCCGTACGATCAAAAAACCTTCCGTTTACAGCCACAGTATAAGGACCAACTCTATTTTGTCTTCTCTCTCTCTTATCCCTTCACTTCTGTGCCTTGTTTTTGAGGTTTTTTTTTATTATTTAGGATGGTACTGCTGAATGTTCGACGAACAGAATCCTGGACATGTTAATTCGAGACTATTTATATATTTAAGTATGCCTTATACCATAAGTATTGGCACAATTTTCAACATTTTTTTGTGATTAAAAATGGATATAGATAAGTTTTGTAATACTTAATGATTAACTATTTAATAAGCAACAAAATTATGAACTTAAATTAAATAAAGATGGGCGTGATCTTCCATTTTCTACGGACACCTAGCATTGAATTTTAGGCAACATTTACATCGATTTCTCGGTCTTCATACTGAGCAACTTCGAAATTAAGAGAAATGATGGTTTTTATACTGACAATATTGCAGAGGTCTCTATTAATGTCAGATATAAACAAAAAGACAAATTCGCAGATAAAGGGTTGGTATGGTGCACTATTTTCACAAGAGGTGTATCCATGCCTTAAGTGGGCCGAGTGAGGTGGCGCCCTGGATAGTCAAACATACCTACATCTAACAAAATTGGTTAATTTTATTGAAGAACACAGACCAAAACGAACCATTTATTCCGCGAAACGACAATCCCAAAGGTTTTTCCCATAGAAGCTTTTTGGACTCTGTTATCTCGAAAAAAATACTTATTTTACATACATCGTCCAAATTTTGAAACCGCAGGTCTATATCTCTTTTCGTTCGCGAGATACTCGCAATCAAAGTTTGACTCCAAAAATACCAAATTTTGCGCGCTGACCCAAAAGTGGGTCGAAATAATGTCTCAGCAATGTCACAGTTGCATTCAACTAGTAAAGTTACATAAGTATACCAATTTTTAATTTATTTGGTTTATTTTATATAAAGAAAAATAAGAAAATGGTCAAAATCTGAAAAAAATCGCAGTTTATTTGTAAGTCGTCTATAATTTCTGCAGTTTGTCTTAACTAATTTCATTATTTTGAGAGTTCCCCGAAACAACTTAATTAATTTTATTTAAATACACTGTAAATCTTCGTAATCTTTTGGCTGTCTTTCCCGTGTTATGTAGGACATGGTCGATATGCTTCGATATTCATCGAAGTTCCACTGATGGCTGTCTGTTTTTCTACCGTGAGTATCTGTTGATGGACGATGCGCCTCGTCTGGAGTCTGCCCCTTGCTAATTAGCGATCAAGCTGGCGCCACATATGTAGAGACCGCTCATTTACGTTTTAACGGTCAGATTTACGTTTTATTTCTTCATTCGTATTTAATTGCTCCGAGTATGTGAGTGTGGTTATGGCCTCAAGTGGTCAGAGTGCAATGCACATTCCAGCTTCGTCTCGTCACATGGAAAACAATTTTGTTGAGGCATTTATCTTATAATATGGACACTCGAATGTTTACATTATTATATTATTTGTGGAGGTGACAAGTACCCTGAACCATATAAATATATCGTCATACCGATATCTGCAAGCAAATTGGCACACCCAAAAACGCGTAATAAGCCGAGATTATTTTTTTATTTATTTATGTATTTATCCACTGGAGTTTAGCTGAAGCCTATCTAATTTTCTGGATTAAGTAGTAAATTTTGGCGCCCAATGTGGGGCTTTTATTTTTAGGGCCGTATTTCTGTACCACAAAAAATATAATTTATGATGATATATTTTAGTAATGTGCCGTGATTATATATCGTCCGGATCGGGCCAAAGCACAATATATTTATTTAAAGTTCATCGGCATTCCTAATTTTCATTTTAATATGAAGCAAAATATTTAAATTTTATCGTGTTTAATTTATACTCCACCATAAACTCAGTACAATGACGGTACAATAACGGTACGATGACGGTACGATACTTCTTGCTCCAATGTATTTTAATGGACCCATTTACGTTCTCGGTACGATGAAGTATATACGATGACGGTACGATGACGGTACATTGATATTTACTGATTTACATTAGCGATACGACCACGGTACAGTATAATTGTTTCTATTGAAAAAATATTGTATCATAGTGACTGCGTAGTATTTGCATGCAACAGGGAGTAGAGGGTTGCGTTTGAAGAGTACGTGCATATCACGTTGATGTTCATACCAAAATCAACTGAGTGGAAGTAAATATATGCTAGTACGTGATTGACATCTAACATGTTTTTGACTTTTTGATATTTGTCTTTCAGTGAAACCAAAATGTAGTCAAAATGAGCTAGTATCGTTTTGTAAAATTTTCTTGATTTTCTTCATTTTCTTCTTCTTCATCAAGAGTAAGAGCATTTATATACAAGTGGGTATTTGATAAATTTTTAAACATATTTTCTACTTTTGATAGACACATGACATATGCACCACAAACTGTCATAATACATAAAAGACAAAATTATATTGTCATGGCATGGTATTTTATTATGTTCGTACCTTCGTAGTACCGTGTAATGTAAATGCCTCTCGTAATTGACATACCGTCATTGTACAGTTATTGTACCGTCATCGTATCGTCATTGCACCGCTAATGTAAATCAAGCCTTAGGATTCAAACACTGAAAATCTCTGCTTCTTTATATCATTAAACATTGATGAAAATCGCACACTTCCAGTGTAAACTTTTTAATGAGAACTACAAGTATATTGAAAACCTTTGTTTACTGACAAGGTTCGATATTTTGTACAGCTTTTGTAACAAATCTTATACGATCTTTTACTTAGTAAATTAATATCGAAGCTACCGTAGCGTGAACACTAATTTTATTCAATTGTGTCTGATAATTAAAATCACTTAAAAAATATCTGATGTGGCCAGCACAGTACCTTCCGCCAGTTCTATGTATTTTGTACAAGTTCCATACAGAACGTTTCTTGTAAAAGATTATATATTTCCAGTACATTATAGTTTCTGTCACTTCTATGTATTTTGTATAAATTCCATACAGAAAGTTTCCAGTAAAATTATAACAAAAACTTACTATGTCAATTAGACGTGACACTGACATCTTTCAATCAGAATTTTATTAATATAGTAGCTGTTTCCATGGTTATAACATAGCTTGCTGGTTTATGAAATTTAATTTCGCTTACCTTCCGTCACCTTTAGGTATTTTCTGATCAAAAAAATCGATGGTGAGTTTTTAATTAATAATCCCGTTTTGGGGTTGCTAGAATACGAATTTACTATTTTTACGATAATGTCTGTGTGTGCGCGGGCGCGTGTATGTGTGTCTGTGACGATCGTTTCGGCCGCGATAACTCCAATACTATATTCATATAATTACAATTTTTTCGTATTCCCCATTCTTACATACAAATGAAGACTTGATTAGATTTTGGTTACAATTGAATAACCGGAAGTACCTTCATTTGAAGCTCTTAATGGTTTTTCTTAAAAAACACATTTTTTAACATTTACTGTTATTTTAAATATTAAAAAATATTTTATTGTCTATACGATTTGATTGCATTATTTTCTTCATATTTAATGTATTTAGAGAGAAAAATTTATAAATAAATTAATTTTCATAAATCTTTTAATATTTGCTACTTCACCATAGAAACAGTTTCAATAATTCAAGATTACTACTAATTGACTGATGCTAGTGCCAAGTACAATTTACACAATATGTGTGCGAAATAATTTTACTAAAAATACAACAAACTTTTTGTGTGAAATTTATATAAAATATATAGAAATGACGGAACAGATTTTTTAAACTTTATATCCATTGAATATGAAGTATAAAATGCAATCAAATCGTATAGAGAATAGAAAATTCTCTAATATTTATAATAACATTAAATATGAAAAAATAATATATAACAGCATTTTTTCAAGAAAAGTTGTTAAAATCTTCAAATGAGTGAGTACTACCGTTTGACCAATTATAACCAAAATCTAATCACGTCTGCATATGGATGTAGGGAAGAGGAATACGTAAAAATTGTAATTTTTGGAATTGTAGTATTGTAGTTATCGCGGCCGAAATTATTGTCACACACACATACAGACATCATCGTAAAAATAGTATCCTATAGACCATGAAACGTGCTTATTCATTAAAAACTCACCACCGGTTTTTTTGACCAGACACGTTCCTTTAAAGGTGACGGAATGTAAAAAACAACTACGATTCTGATGTTTTTATGTAAACTCTTTGTTGAAAAACTATAAGATGAGCTCCTCTAACCTAATGAACAAAACAAACCAAGAGGGTGTAAGTGAGGAAGAGGGTTAAAGAGTAAGCGAGACAAGCCTCATGGCTCATCAAGCAACACCAGCACCAGTGCTGCTCGCCCGAAGCGGAGACACTCAAAAAATGATTAAAAATGTACGCGCGTTAAATTTTCGAAAGAAAAACAAAAGAGATTAGTTTGACGTGCCGTTCCGTTGGTTGCTGCTCATCTCATCCAGTGAAGGGTTGGATCTCCGTATCAGAGTAAAAACAATGGCAGCTCGCGCCGGCGGTGCCATTGTCATCGCCTTCCTCGATCACTCATCTCGAACTTTGCACTCTGTACGCATTTTTCATGAGGACGAAGACAGTGAGAGCAGCAGCGTGCCAGTGAATTGCGTCAGCGCAACCATGTTAAAAACAACATGGGAGCGGACACGCACTCCAGGTCATGTGGTTCAATATGTCACCAGCTTATAAGGTCACGCACTTCAGAATACAGAATGCTAGATTAAACACAGTTGAAATGAAACAAACATCAACCAATTATTCTCCAGCCACCATCTTGGCTCTACATTGCTATGCTTGGGTGTTAAAGTGTTTTGATTATGGTACATTTCAAACTTAAATTGGTACTTGTTAAGAACTTTTTTCTGCTCTACTTAGGTAGTGGCTTAAGTGTTAAGTGGAACAACTTGTTAAATAATCATTTATTAACACTTCTTCACAATTGATTTCTGAACTTAAACAGATTCAATTTTAATGTCCTATGTCACATAAATTTGTTGTCGATTTTAAGAGCAAACTGTTATGCGTGTGCTTTTTATGTATTTTTGTCCGACGATGAGAAAACTATGTGTTTCGTTTATGCTCTTGATTTGCAAATATTTCCCGTCATCCGTTAGTTTCCTAAAACCTTTGTATTTGTTAATTTTTGTTAATAAAGACGCATACATCTAGACCCAAGAGAAATTCGACTCTCAGACCGTCGATATACAAAAATTTAAAGCATATTCATAACGGGGAAGCGATTTTTTTTTATAATTTCAAAATGCCTGTACCATCAATAACTGTCTTTGGATACACAAAATAAATTGGCAAAAGAACAACTTCGACAAACATTATCTTTTGATGTCGCCAGAGGCATAAAATTTTGGTATTAATGAATACTTGATTTAAAACGCATAAAGCGCCTAATGTTCTAAATAATATTAAAACTAATCTAATTTTATCGTTAGGAGCATGAAATATGCCATTATGAACTTTTTACATATCTAAGAATGTTGATCAAAATAATATAGAAGCCATTGGGGTGACTGCATTCTGTTTAACACAGAACCAATAATGGCATTATACGACAGACCGAGGTAGATTTCGTGCAATGGTTTGTATGTTTATTCCACACAAATGAACTGGAATTACGTCACTTAATACAGTGTTTTGACGACGAGCTCTAGAAAATTGTGAGATATTATATAAGTACTGATCAAAAGTATTTGTATAAAATCTGTAAAAGTATTTCACAATATGCGTAACATTTCACCAGAAATCGCCCAAAGTTAGCCCACGATAGGTAGTTAACAATAACAACCAAATTTCAACCGAGTATGTTATTGACCTGTAGGTAAATTATAGATTCAGTCAAACAAAGAAACGGATTCTTGGTCACTCAGACAATATATTAGAGGCGATGTTAGCAGATACAAGTCAACATGAACGAGAACTTAGACTCAGGCTAATATTAAAGTGCCAAGCCACAAAAAGTGATGTAAAACAAAACATCGTACGTAATTTCTAATGAGGATTTAAGGAATCTGATAGCCAATGTTCCTAGAGAAATTCCTCTATTGGGGTTTTCTTGTCACACACGGGCTGTCGTAAGATTTGTGAACTTGGTAACAGAGCTGCATCTGCGACATTTGTGGAAGAATCAAAAGACAGACTTATCAGATTAAGAACGCATCTCGAATTGTTCTGCCAAAATTTGATACTAAACAAATTTCAATATTTGCCAGTTTTAAATAAATAGTTAAATTTTTTCACATGCTAAACCCGAAGTAGAAAACTACACGCAGCTAACTCAACGTGGTGACTACTGAGTTGTTTAAACATAAAACAAGCAGAGAGCTGCAAATTAAGTCAAAATTATAAAACTAAAATTTGCGGAAATTAAAGCAAATTTCGAAATTTTCAAATTTCGGCAGCCTAACCTAAATTTGGCAGGGTTAATAAGTCCTATTGTACACAACTACTGCATATAGGTGTTTTATTGTATAAAAAAAAATAATCTATAGGATATTTTACCATAAATTATGTACCTACAATAAATTACAAAGTAGAATTTACCATATATAAATTTTAGGTTGGTAACAGGGATTTTCAATTCGAATAACATTCTTGTTTACTTCTCATATTCTTCTAGTAAAAACATTAATTTTGGGCGGTCTAAAATGTACATGACATTTATCTGTCAATTACAAACATTTTTTATTTTTCAATTGGTTTCCATGACATTATTTGGGCTGTGATATTTATTACAACACCTTATATTTCTTTATTCCTAAATCTATTATAAAAGATATAATAAAATATTTATATGTATCAGATAGAGAATTTACTCTTCATTAATACAAGCAAAAACAAAAAATTTCAAAAAATAATATTTAGAAGATGTTTTTTAAGAATCTGGTACTTCCGGTTGTCATATTATTACCAAAACCTTTTCAGCTCTACCCAGTAATGTCCGATTGAGAAATACGTAGTTAAACAGATATTAAATATTATAGTTTTTGAGATATCGTCCTTCCAACCAACCTACATACACACATACATCCACACACACACACACACACACACACACACACACACACACACACACACACACACACACATCATCGTAAAAATATTAAAATCGGATTCTAGGGACCTTAAAACGTTCTTAATCATTAAAATCTGGATATGCGATTTTTAGCATGAATTCAATACCTCTCTTAGCGAGAGGTAAAACGTAAATATGCGTCCAAATTCGCTCCACCCTAATCTTCACATAGCCGAAAAGAGATTAATATCCTAAAGAACAAAACTATGACCACCACTTTATTAAATATACAAACACAAACTCTCTTTCAATTAGTGATATTAATACTACTTATGTTTTCGACCGTTAGTGAAATTATGATGTACAGCCCAAATTTTAATAATTATTGTAAAGATAATAAAGATAATAGCGTACTTGGTGGAATAATTAAATTTCGTGAGAAATGCGCCCGAAGTAAAATGTAATTTTCAATTGTAATGAAATAAAATAATAAAAAGCAGATCGCACCTTCTCTCAGCTCCCAAGACCCTTCTCTTCTCCTCAATCCGGGAAGTAAAAAGCGGAATGAAGGCTGCAGATGGAAATAATGGGAAGATTTAACGATACCTTAAGAAGGCCACGGTTCGTGGGGATACAGTTTAATACAGGCAGTGGAGTTTTGATACCCGGTGCCCAAATTGCAGGCAGGTTTTATAAAACGGCCTCAGCTATAGCTACGGCTGGTATAAATATACATGACCGACGATACGGCATAACAGGATTGTGCGATTGTGAGGTGGTGGAGTGTAAACGACGGCCCTATACCAGAGGGAGAGAGGAATCGGGATTTATCCAAGCTTTAATTTTAAAATAACTTCATCTCCTTGAAAGAAAAGAATACTATAGTTAGATTTTTTTAACTTCTGAAAGTATGCAATTTGATGCATTTAAACAATGGAAAAGAATGTTAACGAAAGAAAACTCCCTTTCTAATGTGAAATTCTATGACGTAGACTTCATGTAACCTGAATCCTTTTCCTACTATTTCTTTATCGTCCACGGGAAGCACGTTGAGTGGTCCTGATGACCTTTGATACCCTCTGACTGATCGATTTATGAATAATGTTGACATTTAATCTACAGCGATTACATTCCGTGTCGACTGACTTAACAGAGCCCTTCACTACAAGCTGTATTTTATTCCAACTATTTTTAATGGAACGGAACTTCCAGATCAAATGACAGATCGAAAAAATGTACAAGAAGTTCTTTCAGTTTTTAGGATAAGTTTTATGAGGATTGGATTTCCGGGATGGTTAATGAATCAGTTTTTGTTCAGAGTAATGTGTTTACCAAAAGGATTTTTTTTTGTGTTTAGTATATAAGACGAATAGATATTTAAAGGTGTTTTATATTATATAGAAATATCACATAAACTCCTGGGGCTTAAAATTTTCTTAATTCATTAACCTTTAAGTAACCTTTTATCCCATTACCTTCAACTTTGATTTTTAATTAAATATTTTTATTTTCATTGTTGATGTTGAGTTAATTAATATTCTATTTGCAGTATTTATGGTTTTTATCTGTAGATGTTCTAGATGGTACATTTGTCACATAAGTTCTCAGAAACATTTTAAATGGACGATACTGTGGTTTAAGGAATTTACGTAACAAGACCTGAAAGTAATACTTTACTGGGTAAGCAAGAATATTACAGAGTGAGCTGTAGACGAGCTTTGGAAGCTTGTGAAAACAAATGAAAATCTGTAGCTATGCATTATTTATTCTTTATTGCGAGCAAATAAGAAATATATAAACAACTTACAGACAATTTACTGAGCTAGCTCAGTAAAGAAGGATTTTCCTGTCTAAAAAGTAATCAGAAACAGCTCATTTTCTAAACGATCGCGAAAAAAGTATATTGAACCTGCATATTACTACAATAATTAACATAGCTTAAGCTTTAATATTCATATTTAATATAGAGCTAGTGACCGTAGCTAAACGACGAAGTATAGTTTAGTCTTTAGCAAAATTCAAAGTTTATTTTGTGTACCTTTCGAAAAATCCTTTTCCTTAATTATTTTCATTTTAAGGCTCCTACAGATTGTTGTTTATCTTTCTTGGAAGTAACGCTCAAAAAGTTTCAATATAGAATTTACAGTGATAACAAAGTTTTCAGTTAAAATAATGGTGTGTGGTGCCATTTCGGAAGCAAAAGTCTCCAGACAATATGTTGGACGAGTTATGGGCGTTACTTACAAGAAAGGTGTACAAAAAAATGTACGAGCCCCAAAATGATAGCAATTAAGGCGCAGGATATTTCAAAAGGCACACGAAATAAACTTTGAATCTTTTCAAAGACAATAGGTCAGTCAGAACTAAATTTCATCACATACAAGAAAACGGGCGACTAGCTCTATATCAAATACGAATGCTAAACCTGAAGCTATGTTAATTGTTGTAGTAATAAGCTTAGACCATAGTACAGTCCATTCAAAAAAAATCCGAAAACTTTTGTGACATATGTTATAGTTTACAGAAATTAAATAATTGCAGACTAAAGCTCTTTGTAAACCGTTGCTAATAGTAACAAGTTATACGGGGTGTAACACGAAAAGTGGGCCATAGGTGTTTAACATGTGAAAACAGTTTTTCTTGCGTAAAAGTAGCCTATTAATATTGTACAATTATGCGTCAAATAAATGTTTTAGAGAAAAATTCTGCATCTAATTCAGTAACCATACTTCATTTTGCACATTCCGTTACCGAGCGAATTGAATTCAAAATTTTATAAAGTTTACTTTTTACCTCCCGCTACCCTTGGTAAGGGAGATTAGGGATTGTGCTAAAAAACGTATATCGAGATTTGGGCAAATGGGCACGGTTTAAGGTTCCTAGAATCAGATTTTTACATTTTCACAATGATGCTTGTGGATAAGTGTGTATGCCTGTGTGTATGTGTGTGTGCGGATTCTCTTTACGCTAACTCAAATATTATGGTTAAGAAAATTTTAAAAAATCTTATTTATAACTTATTCTAATATGCAAAGAAGCCATTATATTTTAGTCTAAATAACCGGAAATACTTTACTTGAAGCTCAAAACAGTTTTTCTTCGAAAAATGCATTTAAAATACATTTCTTTTACGATTTATGTTATTATAAAAATAAAGATTATTAAATTTTCTACAGATATGCATTAATACTTTTTCTATTTATTTTATGAATAAATTTGTAAAATAATTTATTTTAAAAATCCCGTTGTCTATGCTTTAAAGATAAATAATATCTCCTTAGTTACACAGTTCAGATTTCAAATTTATGTAACTGTCAGATAAATGTCACTTTCTATAAATTAATCATTTGAAATTAATAATGGTCGTATTTTAAGAAGAAAATGTTAAAATATGAATTTATAAAATATCTAATCAATAAATTAAGTTTCATATGTTTGTAATTGAAAATAAATTAACGTCATATCACAAAATAAATAAAAATAATAAGAAAATACGAATAATACATATAATGCAGTTGCCAGCATTAGTAAATATGAAAGTATATATTTATGTTAACGAAAATTAAATGGGAGGTGTTGTGCGGGCCACATCAATTTTTTTATAGTATTACCTATGGTATTGAATTAAAATCACAAACAAATGGAATGACATTTGACCTGTCAGAAACGTATCTGACAAATTTTCTGTATCTATTGGAGTCACTATTATAGAATTATTCACTTGAAGAATAGTAACGAATTATTAAAAAGTTTTATTTTAATGCAAATTATATTTTATAATTTCTGACAGGTAAAATGTCATTACATTTGGTTATAATTTTGATTCAATACCATGGCTAACACTATAAAAGAGTAACTTTTATAAAATTATAAATTCAATTTGCTCGGTTACGGAACGTGTAAAAGTAAATATGATTTAAGAATTAGATGCAGAATTTTATTTTCTAAATTTATTTGAAGTATTATTGTCTAAAATTATAGGCTAAGAAAACTGTATTTCCATGTTAAACGTCTGTCCCGCTTTTCGTGTTACACCCGGTATATTTTGTCCATTCTGTATTATTCTTAAAGAAATCTCTGATGATGTCTTAGTCTTAGTTTTATGGAAACTATTCTTCCTCCGTTGGTAGGTGTGAGAGTAGTCTGGAGTATAAAAACTCAAAGTTAGGTACGGGCTAGAGTGACGATACGATGAAACTTGGCTATAATACCGCCATTATGTAAATCCGCGTAATGAACGTGCAACCTAGGCTTCCCTTTATTTTGAATTTTTAAAAAGAAAATCATATGCAAATTAGCAAATGAGTGGGATCGTAGCTGGTGAATATTTTTACAGTGTTTATAATTCCGTTTTTATGGACTTATTAGCATAACTGAATGGTCCATGTTTTTTATTAAGGAGCCCGGCTTTCACATTTGTCATTGTTATTTTAATTAGGGCGAAGATGTCGCCACCGGAGCACACAGCTTCCATTTTGAACGGGAACATCGATATGTGTAATTTATTCTCTTTCCCTGTTTTAACTGCTTTATTATACTACATTCTAATAATTTGTTACTTTTTTTCAGGTATGTATTCAAAAGATGACACTTGCACTGCCAGACCACCACAGGGTAAAGTTATTCTTTCTTATTATTATTATTATTATTATTATTATTATTTATTATTATTATTATTATTATTATTATTATTATTATTATTATTATCATTATTATTATTATTATTATTAATAATAATAATAATATATACGTATATGCAAGAAAACATATCTGCTAACTTACGCATATTCTAAATAATAAAAAAAATAGTTACTAGCTAGAAATATATAGGTACCATAGGTTTGTGCGTTATTAGGTTATTAGAAAATCTAATCTGACCAGCACATTCCGTCAGTTGTATGTATTTTATACAATTTCCATACAGAAAGTTTCTTGCAAAAGATTCCGTATTTCCAGTAAAATTATAACACAAATATATTATATTAATTGCACTTCACACTGACATCTGTCAATCAGAATTTTCCTAATATAGTACCATAGTACCAAGTTCTTTCCATGGCTGCTTTGTCAAATTTAATTTCTTTATATATGTAAAGAAATTATACTCTAAAGAAATTATACTTTCTTTAATTTGAACTTGCCGCGCTTTCCATGCTCCGCGCATTACCGTCAGATGTGGGATCGAGATGGCCACCGGTATGCAAATAGGAGACAGACAGTGAAACAATCAAATTGAGCACACGTCAAAATTATAAGAAAAACTAAATTAGTATAAGGTTACTGTAAACAAATTAAGAAGCGGTAATAGTAGACATAAATTGTCGTTTCTTTGTTTGCAGGTAATATTGTTTTATAAATAACTATAGTAAAATTTGTGAATAAAATTTTAACTTTGTTTGCAGTTTGCAAAGAAACACTTTGGGTTTACTTTAAATAATAATAAATTTTAAAAGTTCCGTTAATTAGTAGCAACAATCATGACTTATGATATTGTAGAAAACAATATTATTTTATTCATAGTTTTATAAAAAGTAAATTAAATAATGAATGTTTACTCGAATAAGGTGTCATTATTAATAAAAAAAATATTGTGGAGGAAATAGTCATCGAAGAATACGGAATTTATTTTCCATAAGTTAGACTGACGTTTGACATTTATTAATAACTTCTGAAAACAAAAAAAAGAAATCAAATGTCATGGCTATTGCTACAAACTATTTTTGAAATTTCTTTTTAAAATTGTGAAGAAACTAGAAACAAAACAAAACATGTAAAAACAATTGTATATGCAACTTCTAATTCTGTACAACTTTGTACTCCATATTTTTTTTGCTCAGGAAGCTGGAAATTGCATAAAACAAAATCCCATGTTAAATCCTTATGTTCACCCGTAACCACCACCACTCTGTAGAGAATAAAATACTTTTTAATATTTATAATTAACAGTAAATGTGAAAAAAATTATATTTAATAGCGATTTTTCAAGAAAAACTGTTAAAATCTTCAGATGAGGGTACTTTCGGTTGACTAATTATAATCAAAATCTAATCACGTCTGCAAATAGATGTAAGGCAGAGTAATATGAAAAAATTGTAATTTTTCGAATTGTAGTATTGGAGTTATTGGATCCGAAAAAATCGTCACCCACACACACACATACCTACACATACACACATAATACAGACATCATCGTAAAAATAGTAAAATCGCATTCTAGGGACCCTAAAACGTGCATATTCATTAAAAACCCACCATCGATTTTTTTGACCAAAGACAGTATCTTCCGTACCTAAAGGTGACGGAAGGTAAAAAAGAGCCAAGTTCAAATAATCCTTTTATAATTTATTGCAAATAAAAATAATTGTGGTGCATGTTCGCACATAAAGAGAGCAATTACGGGCATTATTCTTTTATTTAGCTAACGCGGGTTGCAGATATGGGAACCGGCGCCGTCAATTAAGGCATTGCCCAGATTTGGAAAAAAAATATAAATCTGTGATCGTGCAAAGCAAGCTTTAGTTACTAAAAGGAAACGAACAAGCGGAAGTAAGGATAATAAAAAAAAACCTAGTATCTGACGCACACGTACACTTTTTAATTCGTTCAAAATTGAAAAATATTAAGATGGTCGTTTTAATTAAAACGAAAACTAGTTCAACCGAGAGACGATGGCGAAGCCGAAGCCTGGGTAGGGGGGAGTAGGTTGTCTTTTAAAAGTTGGGCAATTCCGACAAGCGAAGAGGTTAACAGCCAGTAGCTGCTTGCAGAGAAATGAGCCGAGACGAAGGCTGGAGAGAAATTCGCTTGGGCCGCGCTTTCCACCGAGACATTAATTGAAACGCAGGGATTTAAATAACACCATCATCCCTTACAACCAGACTTTTTCATACGATTAACTACCTCAGAACAAAATAAAAACAAGGATATTGAAATCATTATAATGAAGTCGTTTCCTTGCTCGTTTGATCAGCAACAATTACGTCAAGAATGTCAGAAACATTTTAAGTTAATTAGTAACTGAATACAACTAGTTATCCAGTAGGTTAAATAAGCTATAAAGAAATGTAGAACACATACATAATAATGCGACGAGTGAAGACAAACAGACATAGATCTAAAGCTTTTGACACTTGATTTGCAGACAACTCACCTGTCTGTCAGTCAGTCAGCCAGACAGATTACCGTGATTAATGTAAACACATCGTCATATTGACTAATGGAGCCTCCATTAACTTTTGACACACTTCGTTAGACAATAATATTGAGATAGGCTCCGCATTCTTTCATACAAATAGAAAAATTTGCGGGATCAGCTACTCAAAATGGGAACATTTAAGACAGTTTGTTACGCGCATCCAAGGTAGTTTTAGAACCGAGTACTTGGTTTGTTTTTGACAAAATTGAAAGAAGTTATATGGAGCTCAAAAAACTTTGAAAAAAATGATTTATAGAGTGATCTAGAGTCATTCGGCTGAGTGGAATCGTATCTACATTAATTTTTTTTAAAGATCATCTGTATCATGAACGAATTAACAAATTGGCATATATTTGTCTCTCTCATGTGCAAAGACTACAAGCGGGTGTCTTTCAAAAATTCATATTGTTTCGACTAAGTTTGGACATTCCATTTTAAAACGATGCTTGTTGTTGACAATACTTTCGTTGTAACATAAGTTTATTTATTAATTCAGATATATTACCTTGATTCATGGCCGAATGAATAACGTTATTTTCCGTCAGTGTCACTGACACGGACACTGTGTCTGTATCTTATTTTTCACATATTTGGTTTTACATTTGATAATAAACTTACCAGGTGACTTAGTTTTGAATTTTGAATGCTTTTAGTGTAATATAATTATAAAATAACAGTAGTACCTTATGTACCCTCATAAAAACTAAGTAAACGACACTACTGAATTTGACAGAATGCTGGTTCTGTATTGTTAAGCCTTCGTAATTTCGTTCGTATTCGTATTTTCGTTTCTGTTCGTGTTAGTAATGTTTGAATGTTTCAAAAACAGTAGGTATGTTTGTTTCACTACTTTACTTCTATGCAAAGTGTATCGTTGCGGTAGTAAAAGTAAACCATAGTACCGTAGACGCAAAATAGCGCAACGAACAGAGTTATTGCATATGTCAGTGTCAGTGACAATTGAATTGTCATATTTATTCAGATCACTTTCAAATTAAAAGTTTTTTTTCTCAAATATTTAATAATTATTAATATTTTTTTTGCGATTGCCCAGAAAATGAGCTGTTTCTGATCACTTTTTAGGCCTATACATCCTTCTTTATACTGAGGTAGCTTGGATCCGATCCTGTATATGAATGTTTCCATGGCGATCAATTATTTATTTATTTATTTCTTATTTCCTCGCAATATAAAATAATACATAGCTCTAGATTTCTATTTATTATTTTTTCGGGACCGCGACATAATACACTGAAAGACAAGTATTACAATAATGGTTATTGTAACACAAAGTTTGTGTAATCGAAATGTAGGCATCTTACACTGAGTATTACAAATGGACATTGTAATACGTGGTTTTCATACTATTTTTTTCAAAATTATTATTGAAAGAAATATTAAAGTATCAAGGTTGGTTACACTGACAGTTTCTATATTACAAATTTAATTTATTTCGACATTTGACATTTTGACAATAGTTACTTACAAGTTGGGTTAGAGTTAAAATTATATTTAGATATTAGGTTCATAACCTACAAATAAATATTTTGTATTTTAATTGAAAAGAATGCTTTACTGTTTAATGTAAATATTTTACCATAAAAAATCTAACCTCATTAATTTTCCATGACTAATGACAACTAAAATGAAAAATATTTATTTGATACTTACCTACATTACCTTACCAATTTCACAATTTAAAAAAAATCCCCAAAAACATTTGTAAAAATTGCTCACTGTAACACTGTTTTTGATAAAAAAAAGTTGTACAAATTTTTTGTGAACGCCTTAATTAGGACAAAAAATTGTACCCAAAAAGTGTCCTTACTGGGCCCGCAAGCTTCCAAAGATCGCCTATGGCTGGCTCTGGAATATGCTTGCTTATTCAGTTATCATTTCCAGGTCTTGTTACGTAAATTACTATTAACTTAAATGATGTGAATAAATGTTATAATACAGTTGACACTGATGTATACAATATTGTTTCTAAAACACAAACAAATATTATTACTAACATGAAAACGACCGCGAATATGAATATAAACGAAATTATTAAGGCTTAAGAATACAGGTCTTGGAATCTTCGTTTTCGAGGGCGACTTGGTGATGTAAACTGGACGCTGGTTAACTGAACTATAACCAAATGGGAGCCAGACAACTGTGCGTTAAAATAATAGATGTTTTGTTAAAGTATATTTAAAAAAATAAGAGCGTCACTTTTAATTATTTTTCCTGTTGCAAATTTACCAAATTGTATGCTGTTTGCCGGGCATAATAACGATCATCCATTTGTCGCATACCGACCTATAATACCGGTGATGGTAAAGTAATCGAGTATATTTTTTCCTCTTGGAATATAATAAATTGCAAATAAATCTCCGGTGGAATTCTCTGTAGAGTTTGTATAAATCTATAGCGATACAGATAGAGATACAGAATGCTTGGGAGAATAATAGGTGATTATATATTCGGCTTGGGGAAGTGCGGTGCGGAGGGACCTTAGAGTGAGATTCGAACGTGAGAGGTGCTTTAAAAGTTGCCTTAATGAAGTCGGCTGCAAATGAAGATAAATGGAAGCGATATTGGATTAGGCTGACACAGACACTGAACTCGCGAAGGTGGCTGCGCCTATGACAAATGTTACCCTGGTGCTCTTGCGTTTGTTTCGTATCGTCCGGAGTTGTCGCCAGCTTCGACGGATCCAATTGTGTTTGTATCATTAGAGTAGCCGACGTCAGGCCCAACCCTCGTCGAAATAATAATATTTCCTTGATGAATTATTTCTTTTGTCAGCTCAGCGGCACGGTTATCGTTAATTAATCAAGATTTTCATTATCTCGAGATAAAAGAACCCTTTCTTCCATCCGTAAACCGGAGGTATTTAATACTTGTGCCATTGTTGCGAAGAGGCGCCATCTTCGAATCAGAAAACTATAAAAAATTACCATCCTATTGTATCAGCTCCTTGTTCTATTCAGCGCCGATTAAAAATATTATGTTGAAGAATTTCTCTCCGACATTTCACCCGGATATTTTTCGCTATAGATTCTTTAAAATTTCTTATATGCAATGTAGACATGTTAGTATAATCTTGAAGGACTTTAATACTATACACTTTTAAATTATTTATATCCAAAATTATGTAAATATCATATTATTTGTACTTCCATTAAGTCATACTTTACTCAGGAAAATATACTAAGTAATTGGTTGGATCTTTCAGCAAGAAAACCATCCAAAGCACATTGCCTGAGTATCAAAGAAATTACACCAGAACTACAGAATTCAAATTATAGATTTGAAATGGCCTGCTAAAGGTCACAGTAAAATTCTAGAAGTTAAAAAAAAAACATGTAAACTATATAAAGTTCCTTTCCATATAACTGTTGTTCTATTTACTATTTTCTTTTCAGAACGTTACTATTATTAATTTGAAATGATTAGTTTTTTGACAGTGACATTAATCTGTCAGTTATATACATTTGAGACTGTTACCAAGGAGTTGTTTTCAAAGCGTAGGCTGCGGGATTTAAATTGTAGATTATTTTATAAATTTATCCATGAAATATATAGAAAAAGTATTAATTCAAACGTATAGAAAAATTTAAAATATTAAATTTTTATAATAACTTGCGAAAAAATACATTTAAAAGTAATTATCGAAGAAAAACTATTTTGAACTTCAAGTAAAGTTCCATTTCCGGTTATTCGACTTACACCAAAATCTAATGGCTTCTTCCCATGTTAAAGTAGAGTAAGAGTATACGGTTTAAAAATTTCCTGAATGATAGTATTGAGTCCATACACACACAGACATCATCATAAAAATGTTAAAATCTGATTTTAGGGACTTTAAAACGTCCTCATTTATCAAAATCGCGATATGCGATTTTTAGAGGGAGGTAAAAATAATATATGCATAAGTAATTACGATACTCGGTGAAACTGTTTTAATATAATATTTAAAAAAACATACATAACAAGTTTCACAATATTACTACCGTATTAGTACCTATGATATTGATTGGAGAAATAGTTTCACGGTTAGAAACATTGTTTTTTACACAGCTACCTTTATTTATTAATTTCTGTAAAAAAATATATTACCTTTACGAGCCCAGGCTCATAACAGTTTCGCCGACTTATGTTTTCAACAAATTATAAAACCTACACCAATGGTGATTGATATATTTCTGCAAAATCCTTCCGACTAATTTAGATATAGATTTAAAAGGCCAAATGGCGGGTAATAATAGTTCGACAGGCATTTAAATGGTCATTTTCTAGTCCAAATTTATCTTCTACTGAGACTTTTTGCACAATATGATTTTTTTTTTGTAAAAATGCATTGCGTAATACGATAAAACCTACCTTGCTAGACACATGGGACAATTCGCTAATAGAATAATGTGAATGGTTTGTGAATACAATGCCTAATAGAATTAAAGGTGTTATTACTATGATTGCTGTCAAATAAGTATGGACTGGAGATTTCTACACTTGCCAATTCAGTGGACATGTTAAAAGCTATGAAGAAGCGGAATGGCAAGAGACAGGGTGCGTAGAAGGGAAAAAGTTGAACATCAATCCATACTCATTTGACGGCAACTATAATAATAGTGATGGTAGAATATTTGTATAACGTTTCAGTTTTTGTAAATTTAAAATCTATATTTTAAACTATAGTCAAAAGAAATTATTTATAGAAATTTCTTATCAGTTGCGTAGGTTTTATTATGTTTTTGTTGAAAATGTAAACCGGCCGAATTATTATGAGCCTTGGCTTGTATTTCCATTTTAATTTCCCGGTTTTTTTGATCATCCACTAATGATGATGATGACGATCCTTCCTGCTGTTCAGCATTTATTGCTGGAAAAAATTAAAGGTGTAGGTTGAATCTCGTACCGCAGATATATGAATTTCCTCCTATTGTCTGTGTGTTTTATTCAGAGGGCGATTAAAAATACTGTCGCAAAAACCCCACAGGCGAGATTATTTCCGGGAAGAAAGGGATTACGTGCAATGCGACGTAATCCCCGGCAAGTCACCTGTAGTGTCGCTAATATTCGAAATTAGCGCCGACTTAGCGCACCCGCGGTAATGAGCCCTCGCAAAAAGTGTTTCGTAAAACAGCGCCACGTCGGGACGCCGGGCGTCGTTATTAACTGGGGATTAGCGACGCCATTGTTCACCTGCACACTCCGCGCCTGACACGGGATAAAGAAAAGTACGGCAAGGCAACACAATGCAGTACTTAACACCGAGTTGTTTAGAAAAGTTAGTAATTAGAGTAAATCATGGACTTGTATGTTTGTTGCCGCCTGCCGCTTTAAAATACGTGTAAACTCTTTATAATATGCAGGCAGTTTGCACTTGAGCTAATTTAAATACAACCACTACATTTATTAAAAGAAATTTATGGGGCCTGCTAATGCTTGCTCAACTGGTACTTTTGCTTAAGATTTGGACCTACAATCATTCATTGAAAATACTGTGTATAGACAGAAACAAATAGTTATTTAAGCTACAAGGAATTTAAGTATGTTTTAATATTCGTGGAAGTTGTAGTAGGCCGAGGCGGAAAGTGGAGGCCATGTTGCTTATTATATTTATTGCACTACTGGCGAATTAAGCTTAAATATTTTTAAATACGACCTGTTTAACATCTGTAAAAGAATACAATTATTCTTGTCATTCTAGGAAGGCTGCTAGAAAAGTTTCTGCAAACGATGTAAAAGAAGACCTAAATAATTTTATAAATGGCTTTATTGTTTTTCAAAATATTCTCCTTTAACATTTATGCACGCATGCACTCGAACCAATTTTGGATACAGTTTTTCCACTCCAGATGTGGTACCTTAAAAACCAGTACTTGATACGTTTCCACAACTGCTTCATGTTATGATAATCGCTCAACACGCACTTTATTTTTTATATACGGGAACAAAAAGAAGTCATTAGTCGATAAATATGGTGAATATGGACGAGTCATCAATTCAATATTTTTATTACTTAAACAAGAAGAAAGAGATGGCATTATCGTGATGAAGAATAATTCAACAATTTAGATTATTTTCTCTTAATTTATCGATGACTTCGGGGAAAAAAAATTGATGTATACTAATTAGCATTAATAGTACTTCGATCATCTAAAGCCACTGTTGCTAACCGAAGAAACCACTATTTTTATTGGTTTCGGCTCAATTTGAAACACCCAAATAGTCGAATGCTGTTTACTTTCGGGTTCATTGCGAATAAATCCAACTTTCAGCAGTAACAATGTTGTAAAACAAATTTGAACGGCCTCGGTTGAGCACTTCTGTGCACTATTTAACACGAGCCTGTTTTTGTGGTATCCAACAATTGCAGAGCTTCCGTACGCTCAGATTATTATGCAAAATTGCGTATATAGCTTTTATGTCAATACCCAAGAATGTAAGGATGTCTGAATTTCACGGTATGTCATATACTGATCTCGGCCAACCATTTCGCGCACATCAATTTTAATGGCAACTACAGAAGTGGATGGACGATCTTCACGAAACTTGTCATAAAAAATGTTGCGTCCACGCTGGAATTTAGCAAACCAATTATACACTGTCCTGTTGGATGGTGCTTCACTCCAAAAGCTAAATAAAGTCAATCGCTTACATTGTGTCGGCGTCAAATTACATTTAAAATCATAACACCAAAAATTTCATATGAAATTTCCATATTTTCGCAAAATGAAAATATTAACACTTGGCTAAGTTTCATAAAATAAGGTTTATTATCTTAATCGAGAATTTCGACTTTTACACCATCTTCAGAAGACTGACGTTTCACCTAGTGCCAATAACGGATTCAATCAATCATATTATACCTACATACATTTCCGAGTTGATCCCAACGTCATCAATTTCTAATGCAAGAAATAATAAATTATTATCTAACATCTTTGTCTTACATACATGACATATACCTATGCGACTTATTTGCTATTTCATTATTGTAGATGTTCCAGTGAAGTACACGTTATCTCCGTCTAGCCAACGGCAAAAAATGAAATAACAACGGTATTGTAACCGCGGTAACAAATGTCATTTTCAAATATTTGAATCATTTGAATATTCATGTCATTCTGCCAATCACGTGAATTAAGGCGATTTTGGCGTCGATAATTTGTATGTATTACATTGGGCATTTTGCTATTGCAAAGACGGTCTTTATAAAGCCGACAATTATTGCAACATATTGCTTTTGGACAATAAAAAGAGGTAGTCAAATTTCATCCATTATACTTACATATATCGTATTTATTCAATTCGTTCATTATTACTAAATAACTATTTATACTTTCAAGATCATAATTATTCAATTGATTTATTATTGCGAAATTAATCTTACTTTGAATTTTGATGAATAATAATATTCACACGGTAAAGTTATATACTGTCAATTGTCAATTTTGATTTATATAAATACTTCGGAAATCATACAAATTCACCCGACAACATGACGTGGTCAATTCCCTCCCCTGCCCCTGGCGATTTGATTAAGTCGTGGAAACGGACTTTATATTCTTGAAAAAGTAAAAACAGGGAAGTAAAATGACAACCAAACAATACTGTTGACATTTATCATTTATTTATAAATCCCTAAACTACTATTATTATTTTCTCAGGAGAGTAAATGGAATTATTAAGTTCCGTCGTCAAAGAAAAATGTTTAACAATTGTTATAGACCACATACATGTTCAGTAGCTATGGAAACAGGACTAACTAAAAGAATACATCACCGTTGATCCTGCAGGAATCTTGAAATGGCATTAAGAGAAAGAGAAACTCCTGGTGTTCGTTGATACGACGTCGTTTCGTTTGCAATTAAAGCTAGAGTCTTGTGCAGTCTCATTCTCATACCTCGATGGGCAGTGCTCGTAAATGACACATGTTTCGCAAAGTCTTGCTCCAAGAAATAGGATAATATTTCGCTTTGGGAAGCGTCCGAAAACTTCTCAACTCCGGGTAAGATATATTCGTGAGCGGCGCTGTATAATGACATGGTGTAATTGCCTCTAATTACTTGTAAAATTACCTTGTGGCATAAAAGATGTGCGGCGGCCTGGAGCGCCGGAAGTTTTTCGAGGGGAGTTGGAATGAAGAACGGGTTGGCGGCGCCACCATCGCCTTCTCCCGCTTAATTTATCCGCGTGTTTTAAAACGACGTCGCCAGAAACGAACACCATTACGCTCTCCGCTCACTTACTACATGTCCGACAAATTCGTTGCTCCAACTAACCTGATTTCTAAAGTGCTTTTCCGACAGGTACTTTTTACTAACCGCTCAAAAAACTGTTTACATTTTCACCCCGAAACCAAATTTAAAACTTTTTCTACACTTACGTCATGCTCAAATAAACACCAGCTCTACTTTCAAACCACCAAACTTTTATTTTGAAAAAGCTCCCTGAATTTATTTAACATTTATTTGGAATTATGTTGTGATGGCGGTTAAAATTCAGTCGACGCCAAATTTATTTTAAAATGCATAAAAGTGACCCGTGTGGTGCCCTCTAGGCTCAATTGTATTACCAAAATCTGTAAATAAAAATGCTGGCAACTGCATTAAGTATCTGTGCATGATATACGAGTAATATAACTATTGTTCCAATTCATTATATTACCTTCATTTTCTTCTTAAGAATCTTACCGTTATTTTATTGTGTGATAGTGACTTTTTTTTCAATTACAAACATTAAAATTAATTTATTGATTAGATATTTTACAAATTCATACTGTAACATTTTCTTCATAAAATACTACCATTATTAATTTGAAATAATTAATTTATTGACAGTGACATTTATCTGTCAGTTACACAAATTTAAGATCTGAACTGTGTAACTAAGATAAGGAGATATGTTTATCTTTAAAGAATAGACTCTGGGATTTATAAAATAAATTATTTTATATTTTTTTCATACAATATATAACAAAATGCATATCTGTATAAAATTTAATAATATTTATTTTTTATAATAACATAAATTGCGAAAAAATACAATTTAAATGTATTTTTCAAAAAAAAAAATGTTTTGAGTTTCAAGTATAGTTCCATTTCCGGTTAACTGATATACACAATAATCTAATAGGATCTTTCAATATTAAAGTAGAGCAAGAATATATGGCTGCAAAATTTTTAGAATTATAGTATTTGAGTTAGAGCGTAAAGAGGATCCACTCACGCTCACACATCGTGAAAATGTTAAAATCTGATTATAGGGACCTGAAAACGTTGTCATTTACTAAAATCTCAATATGCGATTTTTAATACGATCCCTATATCTCCATTACTAAGTGTAGCGGAAGGAAAAAAGCAAATTAAAATACTGAGAAATGGGAATATTTTATTTTGTAGATAATAAGTTTACGGGGCTGAACATTCTTGCGGACTCTTAAAAATCTATATAAAGTAGGGGATCGAAAACTGAGAGTAGTCAGCCCATAGCCTCATATTGAAGAGACATTCCGGGCCTTAGTCAGCCGAAGAAATTTATATCATCTCTTTCGGCACATGCCAAATTGCTATTAGCTCTTATCAAACAGGACTCCGATCATTTTTCTCTGATATACTATCGTATCTATGTAAGATTGGTACAGCTGAAAGCAGTATCTATCTACTCTGCGAAGAGGATGACGAAACTTTGGAACACATTGTATGTAAATGTTTAGCTGAGGTCGTAAAGACACTTAACAATCTCAGGGCAATGAGATAAAGAAACTGACTGCTGAAGCATTAACTATTGCTTCGTGTGGAGAACTCTGGAACTGCTTCCAAAAAACTAAAATAGGGAAATATTACAATAGATCCTACAGACCGCAGAAACAAAAATGACTGGCGATTAAAGCCCTCAACTAATTAAAAATAATAATAATTATTAACAATGGGTGTATTATTCTTATTTTATTCGTAAGTAATATGTCTGCAATATTTTGTGGTGTGGGGAGATACTCCAAACTATACTGTATACTTAATATATATAATTGAATAAGAAATAGACACCGTATACGAGTAGGATGGCTTTATTGTGATAGGTAAAAGTGGAAGCGTACTGCGCTTGGAGCGGATTGTAAGCTGATGAGTTGACGATGGTGGAGCGATGTGCTTATTTTCTTAATGCCACGAAAGGCAATGGCATTGTCAAGAGTTCAATTTGCCGCCTGTCTCCAACATGCATTTTTCCAGCCAGTAACTACCTTCCGCGAGGAATTATAATAAACTGCGGCGAAACAATTTTGTTGTAAGAATAAATTTGTCATTTTTCTAGTTGTTTTTTCGTTGTCCCGCTCCCGCGGCCGGAGCGAAGTTATTAATACGAACTAACTGACTAACTGGTTATGTCAAAGCCAAACATCGACGTCGTTAACTCGTCTTGCTTTTCCGAGCGCCGTCTACGGAATACTGATGAGACGTAGCCAACAGCCAGAAGAAATCACAACGTGCTTCGATTGATACCAACAATGTCCTGGTACCGGACATTCGACTACGCATTGCTTACTCACAACTTTGTTACTACAAAATAAACTTATTTCTTGGAAGAATGTTTCCAATTAATTAACGCGGAAGGACATATTATTATATTTAAGTTAATCACAAGCAAAATTAACAATTGTATGAAGAAAATTTTATTATTATAATCATGCCAATATTCCTCACTACTTACATATTAAAGTGACTGATTTTTAGTAACGAAATACTTCATCCGGACCACTATAATAGTTACGGAACAATCATTCTTCGCCACACATTCATGCCAAAGCACTCTTTTTTCGCCTCGGCCACATTCATAATCGCATTCATAGATACACTTGCCACTCGGAAACTTTCTATGCCTTAGCACTTTACCAACCACATCCATCCATTTGTACACTGATCGACAACGCAATCGAATACTCTTAATTTTACCAACATATTAGCAGTGGCGGATTTCCTATTAGGCTAAGTAGACTGAAGCCTACGGCGGCAAATTTTCGACGGATATCTAATTTCGACATTGAGGCTTTTATGAATTTTTATTTAGACGGGAAACTTTATTTCTCTCGGCTGAATACCCTATGCTATTTGCACGCGCACGTGTGCACCTGTGCTTATGGACCACGTATGTTGCGGGTGCGATACGTTGATTTAAATTAAAATTCTATGATTCTATCTACCATAAACGATCGTCCACGTTCGTGTCTAAACCAGAAGATTTCGTGATGATTTGTACTTCTTAGTTGATCAGGGGATCAAGCCTTGATTAAGGAATGGTGAATTCGCAATTCGGCCGTTTGTTCCTTTATTTTAGAATTGTTTAAGTTTCATAGGTGAGTTTTGAATTATTTAGAATTTATCTATGAATATTTCGAATTTTCCACATGTAACTCCGTACTACATGTTTTATAATTCTTGTTTTAGAAAATATATACTCACAATAGCAAATGGAAGAAAAAAATTAGGCGGCTGGCAATACAAAAAAGAATGCAGAAATTAAGAAAACAGACTGAAGAAAACAAAAAAAAAGATTGAGATCTTTTTTTCAAAAGCAGGACCATCTGTTTCTAAACCATTAGAAGCAATAAATATATATGGTCAGAGAACATGCATAAGCAACACTTCAGCTACCAGTATATAGCAATACACGAAATTCCTTTAAAACAAAGTTCAGGCATAATTTTAGACCCGGAAAATATTGATAACATCAATCACAATGAACAAGAAGAACATTTCTTTTTCAAATTTGAAAAAGATCCAACTAAATGGGTACTAAGCGACAAGCTAATAATTTTTATAGCTAAAAACGGTTTCCATAATAATATGGAACGTAGCTTCGAGAATTCAAAGCGAGTTTACGCTGACCAGACCCTATATTTCTGCCCTATAATTTGCAGTAGGAAATTGAAAAATGGGGGGAAAATGTTAATGGAAATTGATTCGAACTAAGTTATATACGAGTACATGTATTAAATATATTTTGTTTTTACGTACGGGCCCAAAATAAAGATTTTTCCTAGGGCCCAAATGAATTTAAATTCACCCCTGAGAATAGGCGGCAAATTTCAGCTTACCGGCGGCAAAATTGTAAATCCGCCACTGCATATTAGTAGAATAATAATTATTTTGAGTCAGTTAAACTAAACTCGGCAAATCTTGCTCGTCTCCGCCTTAGTGCATGAGAGCAAGCAATGTGACCCAGAACATCTCCGGTCGGCGGTGATTCGACTCGGCGCACTAATTGATTGACCGTCGCGACTCCTGGAGGAGACAGCGCCTAATAGAAATGTCAACAAGCCGTCCATCTAGCCCGGGAAGATGCCTCCTCCCACCCCAGGCTCTGACCTGACTTCTGTCTTGGAGATGTTGTCTGCGGCTAAGGCTGTACAACCACGGTCTCATGTGAATACATCAGCAACGCAAGACATTTCGTTTTAATCAGACGAGGACAAGAATAATTTTATTATTTAATAGGTGTTAACAATTACTCGAAATCTCATGTAAACAGCATTTATTCTCTTACAACGCCGACGTTTCGGTTTGCAGTTTGCAAAGAGCTGCTTGGTGGTATAATAAATGTTGGTCATTAATCTATTCCTAAATACGTAAACAATATAAGTTCATATTTCGATCAACACAAATCGTTTGGTAAAATAATGGGCACGTGTGTTTTTTGGAGTATTAATTCATTGAATGTTTCCTAGAAATAAATAGGTCAATTCACTTTGTAGGAAACCGCCGTTTCATCTATGTCACTATCCTACGAGAAGAATCCACACGAGACGCTCAAAAAATAAAAGATACATGTCCCGACCGAGGCCTTCCCGATATTTATATATGCTACATTTCGACACACATAAATTAAACCAAGAAGAAGAAGAAGACAATAGCGGGGATTATCTCCACTTTACTAAATTGACACTTTTTCCTAATTTTCTCTCTCCGTATGACATATCTGCTAAAATAATTAAAAGAAAACTCTTTCAAGTTGGACTATAAAAACTTTGAAAAACTAAACAGACGTTTTTATATAAAAATCTGGCGGTACAAACAAGGTTTTCACACTTCAAAAACAATAAAAGTTGGTCGCTCGGTAGTAAAAGTAGACAAATGGAGCACTGCTTGTTTGAAATAATTAAAATAATGTTATTTTTAACGTTTACGATGGCCCGTCTCACGTCGGCATTCACTAGCGATCGGGTATTTAGTGCCATGGGCGGCGGCATTTCAGTTATTTTGGGGGCAGAGAAGACGCCACAGGAAGAGGAACGCCCATTTTCAAGCATCATTTACCTTTATCACGCTATGCATTCTACACCTTTGTTACGATAGACAACTTATCGTCCCAGACACAACAAAAATAAAAAAACCTGTGGTCAGATCTTTCTTTCATTTAGTCTTGCACATATTTTCGCTTCTTACATTATATTTCCTTTTTTCGTGATCGTCTTGTCCACGATGGGAGGGGTGGGCCCTTTGTTCATCGTTCTCTATTTTCTCTTATTTTTGACCACCAGCTCTGCTACGTCTATGTTACGTATCCTCTCTAGCATTAGCTTTATATTTTTTGGTCAAAATCTCAATTCGACTCAACTAACTTCAAATAAACTCAATAAATTGTTGTTATTTTTTAGGTAACTGATTGAACGGTACTGAGTATCAGTGCTACTCCGTGGGTAAAAGACTCCTTTGTGCAAAGTTATATTTCAGCGCCTCCCATAATGTATAATTTGCAAATTATCACAATTTTAAAACTATACTTTTGATTCTCTGAAAAATGCAAGATTTAAAATATTTATGAAATTTCCTTTGTTATTTTCATTCTTGTAATCAATATTACAAAAATCGATTGTTGTAATCAACAGTTTTACAGTTATTGTGTGCAATATAACAGTGCCAGAAAATTATCCGTTTGACAAAATATTTCTTTTATTCATTTTTACTAAATTTGAAAAGTAAATCAGGGTAATTCAATATCGGCAGAATCGAAAAATAAAATTATCTCTTGAACTATAATTAAACTAGTCTTTGTTGTAATCAACGTCTTCACAGTTATTATTTCAATACAATGCTAGCAAAATATCCGTTTGGTGTGACTATTTTATTTGTAACTTATAAAATTAAATCTAATGCGAACAAATCATTTTATAAAAATTTACTGTTATTAAATGGCGCCTCATCTGATCAGGCGCCTTTTTGCGGGGCACAACCTGGTCGCCCGTACGGAGCGGCCTTACGGAGTATAGTCACATCCTCCTTACCGATGCTGAATCCCCCGCGAAATAAGTTCAAAATGATCTGAGCCATTCAGTTCAGTAGAAGGGGTGGTAATGTTGTGAGAAAAAATATCAATTTGTACATTGTAAATGCATTACGAAAGTTGAGTATTCGTAGGAGAATATAAAAATGTCAAATGCGGTAATGAATTTTTGAGCTGAACAAAAATACTCATCTTAAATGGGGTTTCGTGGCCGTGTGCCTGAGTGTCTTGTCGCGAATCTGGGGACGCGGGTTCGATCCCGACCGACGCCAAAAATTACTTCGAATATTAATGGCACAAAATTGACCGCTGTGGTGCACTCTCCACGCCAGCAACGAGTACCCGTGAAGTGACGCCTGGTAAGCGCCCGCACGGTACAAATATTTCATTGTTGCCGATATCGGCGTACAAAAAAGCGGATTGGCAATGGGTAATATGCCGTGATGATATTTTTATTTACTTATTTAGGTACTTCATTTCTCATGCTTGTTTTTTTAATTTTTATTCTTCCTGATATAACACAAGATTCAAATTTACTATGACCATTAAGGAATTTAACTTTTAACTTTTAGTATTTACATCCTAAAATTGGTACGTATAGAAACGATTCACAGACATAATATTTTAAGAGATGAAAAAAATGTATAGGGATACTATGACTCAAACTTTGAAAATTCCCTTACAAAAAACATAGGTAGGTAAAAGACAAATTACCTTCTTCTAGTGGTGAAAGATTCTGTCAGGTCTACAGGTCAGACCCACCGGTGTTAAATGGAAACCAGATGTCAAGTAGCCTGGGAGTTGAGTTTAAAGATTCTGAGAATTGAGAATCATAAAAGAAGCAACCTTGTGGCTGAGGAATATTACAAACAGAAACAGATAGCAGCCACTATGAACGTTCAACCACCACCGAGTTGAGTTTACGTAAGCTAATGAAGCGCTCCGTAAATTAATTACGAACCAGTTATTATTTCGCTAAGTATGAATTAGAGCAATAATTAAACAATAATATAGGATACTCGCGCTGGGAGGAACGTACACTCTAAAGCAAAAGTAACAGCGATGAAACCAAATAAAAAAAATATTTCTTTATAATAAATTATCCACAATTTGTTTGTTATTAGCAGTATTTCTTTACAAAAAGCTAGCGTATCGGTGCGCGCATCCAAAGACAAATTCCTCCATGTCAGGTGGCCGGCGTTGTCGACGTTCCGACGCTGGACGCCCGCCAAATGCGATCGCCCTCCACGAGGACGTTCGTTTTCACGCCACTTCAATATAAATTGTTTTAGCATTGTATGACGGGCGCACGGCGTTTTTGCACGGTCACTCCACCCTGCCAGAAAGGTGCAAGTTTTGCTCTTTTGCCGTGGAGATGACAGTAGCAGAATCAATGTAAATGTAGATGTAAGAGGACAGCGCTTCTTGTCTAGCTTTTTAACGCTGCTTTTTCTCTCATGAAAATAGAATAGAGAGTTTTCTTGCTTTATTCCTAAAGGTACATTCACAATCAAATTTAGACTCAGCAAAGATCCATGCTAAGCTAAGCACAGGCATTTCTATGTAAACATTTGGATTGCACATTGGCTTAAACCTTGCAAGCTCCAAGATTTTATTTTAAATCGGGAGTAAATTACATTCGCATTGTGATCGCTGTATTTTTTTTTTCTAGCAAAATGCTGTAAACACTGCTTTGAATTTGATTATTTACCAATAAGGAAACGAATAGTTTCTGATGCTCATACTTTAAAAATTCCTTTGAAAGTGACTCATCTGCCGATCAGCAAATCTGTGTGAAGAATATCCCATACCCGTATAAATACACCATAAACAAACCATGAACCTAGCAGTTGATAACACATGCGTTCACCGACGCTTGAGGTTTCAGGCGTCGAGGACGTCGTGTTCCTCACGCTTGTATAATGTATGAAGCACGTTACCGATTCCTGAAATTCTGAAACTGTGTGACGCAGGTGACAACCTAGGGTTGTTCTTGAATAACAGAGATTTCAAGTGATTTATTTTGAACACGGTGTTTGGATTTTCTTAGTCGATCACCCAACAAAGAAAAAGTCATCACTGTTTGTTTAGTTATTAGATGATTTTTACCTTACAGACATATGTCCAGTAAAAATGCTAAATTTGTATATAGTTCTTATTTTCTAATTCAGGTACAGGTTTTCCTTTTTCGTCCATAAAACGCTTAATTTACATACATACATAAAAATTACGCATATTCCGTGGGTTAGCATAAACTTTAAAATAATAATAAAAACAATAAGAGCTCAGCTCAGTCAGCGCACTCTCTTAACATTCTTACTAACCATACATCATCATACAGCAAATATCCCTCCCTCATTACATATTACCCTGAACGATTTTTGGTAGCGAAATACCGCATCCAGACCAAAGTTCCCTCTAATTTTTTTCACAGCTCCCAGCATAAACATCAATTGTGGCAAAAAAATTATACAAAAATCAATTTGTGTATTTTTTTTATTGTAGCTTGTCGGCTCCGGTGGAGATTAGAGCAACACTCCTTGGTCATGAGTGCGCTCGGGGTTCTGGGTTCCAATCCCACTAAGGCATGGATGTTTGTAATGTGAACCCACTCTGTAATTGAGATTTAATCCTATATATGTACACATATTTAAAGAAAGACAATTAGGTAACTGTGTTTTATTTTACATTAACTTTTTAAACTCTAAACTCTAATTTTATTCCATAACATAAATTTTAAGATTTCTAACGTTTGACACAAATTTTCATAATTGTTCAGCAATGGTATGTGGTATCTATGGGTACCCACTAAAATAATGCCTTAATAGGGATCATTAATGAATAATTTTTTTATACATTAACATAACCTTAAACGGTCAACAGAAAATGTAATTTAATTCTATAAGGTCACCCAAGTGTTCATTTTCGAGTCTGTTTCGATATGATCCAGACCACAATAATAGTTACGAAGCAATCATTCTTCGCCACACATTCCTGTCCAAACCCACTTTTTTCGCCTCGTCCACATTCATCATCGCATTCATACATAAGAGCTCAGCTGACTCAATTCACTCTTTCAGTTTTAACCAAACATCTTCATATAGCAAATATTCCTCACTCCTTATATATTAAAGTGATTAATTTTCGGTAGCGAAATACCGCATCCGGACAACAATAATAATTACTCACGCAACAGTCGTCCTTCCCCACACATTTCTTGTTTCATCTCAGCTATATTTATAATAACATTCGTACATGCTCCTCTTCTTTTTCCACTCGGAAACTTTTTCTACCGTAGTACCACACTACCAACCACATCCATTCACTTACACACTGGATGGCCACACAATCGAACACCCTCAATTTTACCAACATATACTGTCTACAGTTGCGTGCAGAAGTACTGAGCCAAACTTATTTGATCTCTTTTAAAAGATTTTTTTTTATAATACATTTACATATTACACTAGTGTTAAGAATGTTAATTACGTACATTATAATTAGTATAGCTGACATGTTTTAAAATTTATTTTCATTGAATTTTATAGCATAAATGAAATTGTCCATGTTCAAAAGTATCGAGCCAAGTTATTGTTCAGAGTTTGTATACTTTGTTTATTTATATTTATCATCAAATTCCCAATTTAATATTAAATTAGGTTATTATTTAACGAAATGGTAAAATACACCCACTTTCAGTTACGAAAATCCATAACAAAACCTTACTCTATACAAGGAAAGGTTTCTCGTGAAACAGCCGGGTTACTAATGATTGATAAAAGCATAACAAATGAAATTATTACCAAATATAAGTTAACAAAATCATTAGCTTACACGCTAAGATGCGATAGTCCCCATAAAATAACAAAGCGAACACATAAAAAAATTAAACTAAAATCTATAGTAGATCCAAAAAACTGCTGTGGATATTTCGAAATAAATTCGAATAAAAAATCTTGTCAATGTCTGCTGAAGTACTGTGTGTCGACGTCTTAAAGTCGTAGCACCTATTAGACGTGTCAGTATTAAAAAATCTTTAGTTAGTAGAAGAAATAAAAAGGTGAAACTAAATTTTACAAAACAAATCGACATCAGAATGAAGTCGACTAGTGAAAAGTGCAATTATCGAATGAATCAAAATTTGATGTTTTTGAAAGTGCATACAATTCTAGACACCAAATACCTACAGTTAGCATGGCAGAAGAAATGTGATTTTATGTTGTGCATCTTCTCATGACAGTGTAGATACATTAGTCGAGATAAAGAGTACTGTGAATTGTATATACATATTTTAGCAAAGCATATATATATACTTCATTATGCCAGAAAAAATATGTCGCGGGGTTAGTTTTTTTTAACAGGACAGCGATCCTAAACATACTTCGAAAGTAGTAAATTATTTTTAGGTCAACAAAAAGTCCAAATTTTTGCCTGACCACTCCAATTTCCGGATTTAAATCCAATAAAACATTTATGGTTGAAGTTAAAAATACGCATCGGACAAGAAAAACACGGCTGAATTATGGAACCATTGAGAAAATGAGTGGCAAAATTTTACGCGAGACGGTATTACGTACAAATTTAAATATATCATTACCTCGATGGTGTGTTGCAGTGATTGTATCAAAATGAATGAATAAAACTATTATTTTTGCTCTCTGTTTCATTTTTCACCTTTACAATATGTATGGTTTACAAATCTATTTGGCTCAATAGTTTTGCACGCCACTATACATGCAAGCCGTTTATTTGTCGTGCACAAATCATAGAAACATCATACGAATTGGCTATGGGATATAGGACGGAAAAATTATACTAGTCTGACTAGCAAGATATTAAATAGAAAATTGCAATTCATAAGGAATAAATGAAACGTCGCGTCTTGAGCGAGTACCTAGCTAACTACGTTATAAATGAATTCAGTATAACTAATTGAAACATTTCTAGGTTCGTAAAAATAATAGATGTATAAAATTAATAAGAATACTGGGGGGCCTTCGCCGGCTATGAATGCAAGTGATGAGCGTGGGGGTCGGCTGCTCTCAGTGGCGTAGAGGGGTGGGTTTTTATCGCGGGGCACCGGCAGTTCGTGAGCTTTTATTAAATCGTTTTGCTTCTCATAGTTTGTTGCTGTTTGCTCGTTTCCGCTCCAGTAAGACGCTTTTTCTTCTTAATTTAATAATATTTAGTAGGGACGAGCATTTAGCATGGCACAAAGGGAGAGGAATCCTCACTCACTACCGTGAACCGTACCGAGTTTCTTCCAACTTCTTCCAACAATTTTCTTCTCCTTCTTCGCTAAACAAGTAGCGGACGAATAAGTTCGGCAGACGTGCGTTATGAGCAACAAAGATGAGCAAACAGAACAGCGCGTATTGAAACAGTGGAGAGTACACAGTTCACGTTCCATTATGCTCATCCATACGGCTACGTCGAACGCCAGGCCAAACGCTCAGCCGCTCAGCTTTACCAAGACGAAATTAAATGCATATTTTATTACAAGATACGTATATACGTGGATTAATATCATCCTCTTTCATGCTAGTACACCTTTTTGTACAACATACAAGATCAATCCTTGTATTACGTTATTTATTTACCAAACATACATTTCTACATTTCTGAATGTAATAACATTCTTTGAAATGCATTCGAGCCCAGACAGGCAGGCTTATATTTTCAACAAATTATAAAACCTACACAAATGGTTAGAAATTTCTACAAAATTCTTGGGATTACTATAAATATAGCTTTAAAACTTAGGGTATATTTCAAAAATAACAAATTTCAACCGTAGTTAATTGAAAGTGTTCCAATAATTTCAAATGAAAAAAAAAATACATTTATGAAACATGGTACCGCTTCTATCTTTTTCCATAAGATGTCAGATTTTAAATGGTAATGTCCTTAGATACCATTTATCAACTAGTTGCATCTATTTTCTTCGTTTTGCATTCTACGTATTTAATTTTTTCGCACTACATTTGAGGATTACGAAAAGCGATAGACGAATTATTTTGACAGAATACTAGGTTTACCGAGAAAGTAACCGAAATGTTTCAATAATGATAACCACGTAACTAGAACCAGTCGGTAACCGAAAACATGGTTTTGATTATTATTTTCTACTTTTGGAATATACTCTTAAAAAACTATGGGCCACATGAAGAATGATAATAGTTCGACCGGCATCTTCTATCGAGACTTTTCTCTTCTGGTACAATGAGAAACAAACTTTATTTATATTGTGTATATTTTATGTAAACATACATAACATAAACTAAAAGGTTATATTATTGTTGTATTACGAGTTCTGATAGATTTTTTAATAATTTATATTTTTCCTGTTACTTTTGTAAAAAGAAGCCGTATTAAATTATTTAAAAAATAAAGAAATCTTGTACTGTTTTATAGAAGAATATCTTAATGAATGTTTTTTACGTTTTCCATCTTAATTCTGTGCGAAATTCACTGTCTTAGCAACATTGCTAAAAATTGTAACCAAGTGAAACAATAATGTAAAGCCATTCATCTTCCTTTTTAATTCAGTGTTCGCAATTATTATTGGTTATTTTCTGTAGAAATGTTCCTAAGAGATAGTAACTACGTATTACAGAATTTGGGTGAATAAGTAATTCGGAGAGAATATTTTCAAATATTTTTTTTAACTGAAATTAATTGAATACTATTGTTTTTCATTCATAAATCATTTCATTTACAATTTATACATATTTATATATTTTATTTAATTGATTAGCACACAATTTTTGTAGTACTTTAGTGTGAGAAATAGTATGTCAAGCAAAAAAAATGTTTTTCCTATTATCCAGTTACATGTTTTCGAAAATTTTAATCATAGTGTCATGCGTAAAACCATAAATAATGTAAAAAGCAAAAAAAAAACAGTTTTTGGTCCAGTATCTTCTTTGACAGTTTTTCATGTCTCCTGAAATTTTTGCTTTTTTGAATTAGTGATTTCTCAAATAGGTGATTCAATTTGTTTTTTAACAATAAAATCTAATACATATTTCTTTTTGTTTTAGGTTAGTGGGCGAGTGAGCCCTCAATTTTAATCTTAATTCGACGGACCTTTTTATGCGTAAGTTCTCTATTATTTTATTTTTCTGAAATCGTGATATTTCATCATGATCAATTATACGTATTTAAGAATAAAATATTAGTTATTTATTACAAAATCACTACAATATAATATGAAGGAAAAGGTTTCTACTTTGAGCTGTTGAGGAACCATTCCATCATATTTTATCGCGTTGAGGTTATAAAAATTATAGAAATCCCCTGAAAATTCATCTTATTCACGGTCGGTTGGTCGTGAGCATATCCAGTCATTGTCTCCGCTAAAAACAACGTTGGAAATAAAACATGTCGACAACGACAACAAGGCTTGGGGTTCTGTGCGGGCCACAGGACGCGCCATAAACCTGACAATGTTTCCCTTCAAGACACACGTGTATCCTTACCCTCACAGACAAATATTTCAAAGGCTGTAAAAATTCAAGAGCCGCCGTAAACAACGGACACTAAAAGTTACCAAGACGCCAGACGACACAAATACGGAATAACAAGACATCCGGAGGTGTAAATACTCATTGTCCGAATAGGTAGTTAGGTTATTATTACTAAATATGGTTTAATCTAGTTGTCATTGGACATAATAAATACTTAATAGATGTTTCACCAAGTTAAAAATATCAGAAAAAGTTTTAAAAGATTTTACACAAACTTGGAATACATAAATCCATCTATAGGTCACTGTTAGTTGGACAGAGTAACTGAAACATGAAATAGTTGACGTTTTTGGGGATAATTATGGAAATATAGGGGAATGTGAAGAAGGTGTAGTATGTATTAATTTATCAAAAATGGATGACCCGAACATTTGCCCCCAAATCGAATCAGCAGACTTATTCAAAGCTCTCAAGACAAAGTTAGACCGTCATTAACTCGATAATTTAGAATTTGCAAGATGATTGTTAGCAGAACTTAGGTCACAAATTTATAGAAAACATAGAGAGAGAGAGATTTGATGAGGTCTAACTTTTTCTCAAACAACATACGTTGTATTCAGATTTTTAAATATTATTTATTTATTTTCTATTTCTTTCATTAATAAGGCATAGAATTACTAAAAAGTTTTACTATTGCTTTCATTAATAAGGCATAAAATTACTAAAAAGTTAGTGACTAATTTCCTTGTTGCTAACACTAAGTGCTTGTTGTAACAAGGCAAATCGAATTAGTCTCTTACATTGGTTCAGTTTCCAGTATCAATATGCATTACTTCTACATCGTTAAGATCTGCTTTTCATGTTTCCTGTGTCTGTGAATTTGTCTTCCCTAATCGTAAATCTACCTATTGTTGTCCTTCCACTATCCCTTTGCCTTAACATCATTGATATTCTTTATGATAATTATCGTTCGTTGAGGGCAAGTGACGTGGATCGAATGCATTACGCTCACATTCGCTCTCAAATCGAGCGAAGGTGACATTGTCCTTCGCATCCTGGGTGAATCACAGTCACAGACGGGAGGAAATGGCGTCGCGACGCGTGCCATACCTAGCGTCGATAATCGGTGTCCCCCTTGGGGTGGTGTGGTGAGTCACCCTCTTTGATGCACCGATCTCTTCCACGGCTATTCATTATTAGGTGCTTATGGACAGAGGTATCGTCACGACAAAAGTTTCTCCCTCGGGGAGGGTTAATTCGCCATTTTGTCATTTGTTTCATATTTAGGCTGTGAAGCTATTTTCTTTCCATGAATATCAGTCCTATTGGTATATGGTAAAATTTCTGCGATTTGAGATCAGGGGCGGCGAGTACGTCGGTGCATCGGTCCAGGTGCACCCATGGGCAAAATATGGGGGTACAATGTTCACACGGTGAACAACAACTTTTCTTTGTTTGATTGATAAAATATAATTTGTTTGCGAGACTAGTTAAGATTTTGTATTCCTGTAACTTTTAGAGCAAAACTACAAGAATGAAAACTTACTTAAAACATTTAAAAAAAAATCTGTTGTGGCCAGCACAATACCTTTCGCCACTTCCTTTTTGGTTTCATAAGTATAGGGCGCGAACAGTCATGTTATATTATTGGCCTTGACAAGCAGATGTGTGGACCCGTTACAGAATGATAATTAGTAATTATGTACATAGATGTCAAATGTCAGAATTTTTCATTAAAAATTTAAAGATTTTCTAAATTCACGTAGTTAATTTGTCTTCAGGAGTGTGGAATTTACTTGTCTAGGAAAATAAACCACGTGGAATTGGAAAATCACTAAATTTAAAATGAGAATTTATGATGTTTGACATCTATATACATAATTACTAGCTATCATTCTGACATGGGCCCCCATAGCTGCTTGTCAAGGCCAACAATGTCACATGACTGCTCGCGACCTATTGTATTTAACATTTCTTGTATACCTACACTCTACACCAAAAATTCTACTTATATCTATTCCTTATATTTAGAATGTTTAATTTTAAATTCATTTTATGAAGAAATTTTGAATTTTTAACCCATTGTGTTTCATTTCCATAGCTGTCTGATTCTGGACGAAATTATATCAATATTTTCGACATATCTCGTGCTGCAGATATTCTTTTCCAACGAATTTAAACTTTTTTAATGTAAAATTTCATTTTACACAATACTTATTTTTGTAGTTTTACTCTAAAAGTTATAGGATAGCCAATTTCCGCACTTAATTAAAATCCCATCTTGCACTCTCATGTTGCAGTTTTCGGTGCACCTTGTGTATTTTTTTAGTGTCCACCCACGGGAAAAATCAAAACCCACCGCCCCTCATTGAGATTGCTTCAATTTCAAATAGGTATAACAAATGGCACAGTATGTGAAATTACTTATCACAATCAATGTTATTAGGATTCCGCATGTAGAGCCATAAATATTTAAAGTAAAATATGAAAACATTTTGAAATATAAATAAGTGTTCTCTGTACTGTTCTTGTGTTAGAGTTGTTGTGCTTTGCTGGTATAGAGATAAATGAAGGTATTATTTCCGGCTACGAAGAACAAAGCCAAAAATAGTATGCGGACCGTGTTGATAGATTGTTTGCGTGATAGAGGAAATGGAGAAATAGTTTGGCAGGAAAATATAGGTGCTGAATGTAGCACCTCTTCGGCTCTAGCGCTCCAAACGCAAGATATATTAATCTTGTTGCAGCATCTAAAATAGAGTATGTAAATCAAAACCGTGATTGCTTTAGCACTACTATTATTACTATAAAACAAAAGCAAAATGGAAAACAAATACCTACTCGAGGAAAAACTATTCTTCGCCACCGTTCCTGTCCGTTTAACAACACATTAGAACAATCTGCTTTTTCATTTTATTGTGTTGAGCAAGATAAAAGATGTGTTGATAGCAGCAGATGGACCATTTACAAAACCCAAGATTAAACGCAAAATAATGACAGCGACAAAAACGCAAAACCAAACGTTTGTTTCATCTCTTAGATTAACGTCCACGCATCAATCTAAATAAATACATGGGCGAGAACACTGCTTATTTAATTGTAACAGGAGTTCAATCCTTCGGCATTGAAATTTATACCGAGGTTCGATTCCAACCCATATTAAATTTACAAGGCCAGGCTCATGACAGATCAGCCAATTTACATTTTCAACAAACAAATTTAAAAACCTACGCACATGGTGAGAAATTTTTATAAGTTTCTATCACCCAGTTTAAAATATAGATTTTAAACTTGGAAAAACTGAATATATGTTATTCAAGTATTTCCTTTATTATTAATAACAGCTTTAATTCTGTTAGGCATTATATCCACAAGCCTTGCCCATTCTTCTGTTAGAATATTGTCTCATAATGCCTTGCAAGGTACCCTGTATGCACTGGATTTTTATGCAAAATTCATATTGCGTCGAAAATAAAAGGTCTCAGTAAAAGATAAATCTGAACTAGAAAATGACCCTTTAAATGTCGGTCGAATTATTATCACACGTTATTTGATCCACAGTTTTTTATGTTTTAATTTTGTATATAAATTCGAAAGAATTTTGCAGAAATTTCTTAGCATATTTGTGTAGGTATGTTTTATAATTTGTTGAAAATGTAAACTGGCCGAACAATTACTACGTTTACATATAGTTTTGAAAACGGTTTCAATTTTCAGTCAAAATTACGCGATACTATTTACATGCAATTTTTAAAACAAATCTACAGTTTGATTTGAAACCAGTTTCAGCACATCGCATTTGGCTAATGGGACAGATCGTCTTCAGTCCAAATACTTCGTTTTGCCATTATTCCATTTTTATTTTTTTTACTTCGCACCACTACGTACTAAAACTACGAACGACAATCAATTTATTTGTAGGTTAGTAACACAAAGCGGCAGAAACGTTATACTATTTATATACGCATGCGCAATATCGAAACTGAATTTTTTGAAGTGTTTATTTGGATAGTTTTGAAACTAGTTTTCTAGTCAAACCCATGAATTTTTGTTTTGGTTAGAGATAATTCAAAACCGTTTTGACACTGTATACATGGCGTTTTCAAAACTGCATGTAAACGTAGTATATTATGAGCCTGGGCTCGTAGATATAGTATTCTTCACGTATTGCTCAATAATGTTCAATTCGCTCTATAATCTGTTCTGACACCGACTAGGAAACTCTTTTTCTACATCGAAAGGCGCACATGCAGAGAAGTTCATTGTTCTACCCATATTCGATATTTTTTTTACATCATTGATAACAAGAGACATAAAAATGATAAAGTACAAGTGAATGTAAGTATAGGAACTTTGTTGGCATTTCCAAATTACAATAGAGACCCTTTAATCCGAAGTCACGTTTATCTGAACATCCAATAATCGGAACAAAGAGTAAAAACTAATTAATCCGAACAAAAACTCTTTAATCAGAAACGTAACAACTAGCACGTGTGATTCTTGGAAAAAACTATCAAATTTTGCTTTAGTTTCCACCCCTCAATTGGTGGAATGTGATCATTATTTCAGCCCGAGATTATAACTGGTGTAAAGTTAGTAGGTACATTGTTTATTAAATATTAATACATACTACTTCAACGACTGGCAATCAAAGCTGAAATGAACACCTGAAAAACAAAAATTTATGATGTATTTCAGAATTAATTATTAGTTATTATCTTTAATTATATCCCAAGTACAGAATAATATTACAAAGCAATAAGAAGAGGTACTGTAAATACAGGAACAAGAAAAAAAGTAAAACTAAAAAAAATAGATAATAATTGTTTTTTGTTTCTATTTCTTAATTTCAGCGTTAGTTGTTGTCTTATGTACGGTGGTGCATATTTCAAAACATTCTAAATTGACGTTATTTATACTTAATCATACAAATTCAGTAATCCGAAAAAATCGTTAGTCCGAACACCCCCTTTTATTTAGCATTTCGGTTTAAAGGGTCTCGATTGTATATCCTGAACAGAGTTACACAACATACGTTGCCTTATGAACAGATTCTATAAGTTGTGTGGCAAAAAGAAACTACTTCAATTACGTTACGTCGTGAAGAATAACAGATACCTATCGTTATTACCAAAAGTATAAGTAGATTGGTACTCGAAGAAATACATGGATAAAAAGTCGGAATATTTGAAAAGAGCAGTTTGCTCGCTTAAAATATAGTACGCCTCGATTACAATTTATAATTATCTCTACGGCAAACAACTTTTGTCCTCTCCTGTCGTTGAATTGTTGGTCCTCCTACACAAATCTCTAATCGATTCGCTTCCACATCTTTCTATCTTTCCATCCTTGGTGTTTTCTGGATTCAATTAAGCCCTCACGTGACCGTTGTTCGTCCAATCGGAGCGCCTTGCACCTGCTGGATAATCAATAGCGGGAGGAGCTTCGGCGGTCTCCAATCGCGGCCCGCGGCGGGAGGTTACCTGTGCCAGGTGCGAGTTGGCTGCGAGGAAGGTAAGCGCCGGCCAATCGCAAGCTCACCTGGCAAGACGCCGCAGGTGCCAGCCAATCCCACGCAGGAACACTAATCAAGACCATGCGCGCGACCCGACACACACAGCAGGAAAAAATCCAGGAGCAGGAGTTGGACAATTTAAAAACTGATTGGAACTGCAATAATTTCGTAGTTCAAAAATGATTTAAAACAAAAATAGCATTTATGGCAAAGGAACAGTAAGATTATTTTACTATACAAAGTTGACAAGGAATCCATTGAATGCATGTCTTCATTTCACCAGAGCAGTGATAATTATGTGCCGCCTTGTTATAATTACAATATTTATAGTTTTATTGCTAGATCCGAAAAATTCAATTTTTCTGACTACATTCTACGGGTGCTATAGAACAGCGGTTCCCGAGTATGTTCCGCAGTACCTAAGGGTCCCGTAGAAGTTTCGCGAACAAAGATGAAACTCAGAAATTCAAAAAATTATAAAAAAAAAATATTTCACTTCTATGTGCTAAAAAGTAACAAGTCACATTATAATTTTATAATTTTATAATTTTCCCTCTCGCTAAGAACAAGTATTGGATTCATCCAGATTTTTGTGAATAAGCATGTTTTAAGGTCCCTAGTGTCCGATTTTAACATATTTACGACGATGTTTGTGTGTGTGTGTGTGTGCATGTATGTGTGTGTGTGTATGTGTGTGTATGTGTGTGTATGTGTGTGTATGTATGTATGTGTGTATGTATGTATGTATGTATGTATGTATGTATGTATGTATGTATGTATGTATGTATGTATGTATGTATGTATGTATGTATGTATGTATGTATGTATGTATGTATGTATGTATGTATGTATGTATGTATGTATGTATGTGTGTGTGTGTGTGTGTGTGTGTGTGTGTGTGTGTGTGTGTGTGTGTGTGTGTGTGTGTGTGTGTGTGTGTGTGTGTGTGTGTGTGTGTGTGTGTGTGTGTGTGTGTGTGTGTGTGTGTGTGTGTGTGTGTGTGTGTGTGTGTGTGTGTGTGTGTGTGTGTGTGTGTGTGTGTGTGTGTGTGTGTGTGTGTGTGTGTGTGTGTGTGTGTGTGTGTGTGTGTGTGTGTGTGTGTGTGTGTGTGTGTGTGTGTGTGTGTGTGTGTGTGTGTGTGTGTGTGTGTGTGTGTGTGTGTGTGTGTGTGTGTGTGTGTGTGTGTGTGTGTGTGTGTGTGTGTGTGTGTGTGTGTGTGTGTGTGTGTGTGTGTGTGTGTGTGTGTGTGTGTGTGTGTGTGTGTGTGTGTGTGTGTGTGTGTGTGTGTGTGTGTGTGTGTGTGTGTGTGTGTGTGTGTGTGTGTGTGTGTGTGTGTGTGTGTGTGTGTGTGTGTGTGTGTGTGTGTGTGTGTGTGTGTGTGTGTGTGTGTGTGTGTGTGTGTGTGTGTGTGTGTGTGTGTGTGTGTGTGTGTGTGTGTGTGTGTGTGTGTGTGTGTGTGTGTGTGTGTGTGTGTGTGTGTGTGTGTGTGTGTGTGTGTGTGTGTGTGTGTGTGTGTGTGTGTGTGTGTGTGTGTGTGTGTGTGTGTGTGTGTGTGTGTGTGTGTGTGTGTGTGTGTGTGTGTGTGTGTGTGTGTGTGTGTGTGTGTGTGTGTGTGTGTGTGTGTGTGTGTGTGTGTGTGTGTGTGTGTGTGTGTGTGTGTGTGTGTGTGTGTGTGTGTGTGTGTGTGTGTGTGTGTGTGTGTGTGTGTGTGTGTGTGTGTGTGTGTGTGTGTGTGTGTGTGTGTGTGTGTGTGTGTGTGTGTGTGTGTGTGTGTGTGTGTGTGTGTGTGTGTGTGTGTGTGTGTGTGTGTGTGTGTGTGTGTGTGTGTGTGTGTGTGTGTGTGTGTGTGTGTGTGTGTGTGTGTGTGTGTGTGTGTGTGTGTGTGTGTGTGTGTGTGTGTGTGTGTGTGTGTGTGTGTGTGTGTGTGTGTGTGTGTGTGTGTGTGTGTGTGTGTGTGTGTGTGTGTGTGTGTGTGTGTGTGTGTGTGTGTGTGTGTGTGTGTGTGTGTGTGTGTGTGTGTGTGTGTGTGTGTGTGTGTGTGTGTGTGTGTGTGTGTGTGTGTGTGTGTGTGTGTGTGTGTGGATGTATGTGTGTGTCTGTGGATGTTGAAAGGACGATTTCTCAAAAAAAAATTCTTCTAAATATTATTTTTTGAATATTTATGTTATTATAAATATTAAAGAACATAAAATTCTCTATCCGATATATTTAAAAATTTAGAGATATTAAAATATAATATATAAAATAATATGTTGTAATAAATCCTTCTGCCCAAACAACTCTTATGGTAACTAGTTGAGAAATTATAAAAATGTTTGTAAATGACAGATAAATATCAGCGTCATTACTAAAGACTTTTTTTTATGAAGTATATTTATTTTTTATTGTATTATTAATTAAATATTTCAAATTATAGGTATATTACATGTACCCTTCAGAAATATCACCAATCCTATCAATGAATTGGAAAATCTCGAACATTTAAAAGATAGGAGATAACTTGCTCATACACATAGAATGAATTTAAAATTATAAAAATATCTAAATATAAAGAATAGATGTAATTAGAATTTTTTGTGTGTCCAAGGCATAATAGGCGCTGACTATACGGGGGCTCAGTGATACCGATACTGGTACGAATAATTAAATTTTATGAGAAGTAAAATAAATGAAAGACAAATGTGAGTGCTCATAATTTACTTGTGAAATCAAAATTACTTCGGACACAAATTTTGCTTAAATTTTGTTAGCATAATCAAATTGTGCGGAGACGAGCGATTTCGTTTGTATGAATGGGACCTACTGCTGAAAACAGTCTCTCGAATTTCATAGAACTCATCTGGAAACTGTATTACTTTAGCGCCACTTTTTTTTAAATTTTGATAAAGTACTACATCGCACCGGAAAACCAACGGATCCGCTTCTCTTGCAATATTAGGGGCTTTCATATATCTCTCGACTTCTTTGCGAAAATTAGAGCTCAGGTGCTGGATGGTTGGTCGAATGCCCCTAGTAACTCGAACTCAGCACGTTTACGTGGGTTTTTGAAAGCACGATATTCGAAATGTATTAGTGCATCGGCAAATAAATATCGTTGATTTCGATACATCGACTAAAAGACATAATCCCTATATATCGATATCGGTTACATCCCTAGTTTTGGGTCCACAATAATCAATAAAAAAAAATGTAAGATGGAGTTGGGTTACCGCGAAACGCAGGTGGTTTCTTAAGGATTCCATGATTGAAAAAGTTTGGGAACCGCTGCTACAGAAACTTGTCATCATCTAATTTATCGTGGTATGAATCTACCTGTAAGAATGTACGTGGTTGTCTCATAATTGGATAAACGACTCCTCAAGGCTGATTTCATGTAAATTGTAGGTTGAGAATAAGTGTCGTGTACCTCTGTTATTTCTATGAAGGAAACGAGTGTGTTTAACTAATGCGTTTATCTTATCAGTCTCTCTGTACCAGCCTAAAGTGCGTGTGTGTGATCTGCTTTGATGAATACCTACTCACATTATCTCTACAGGCCAGTATTTGCCCACCAGATAAATCTTTATCTGCATTTTTCGTTTGACGAAGCGACAGACTAACAATAACAAGCTTTTCTCAAATGAGAAACCAATCGGGTTTTATTTACTTATGGTGTAGAACGATGTTATCTGTAAAGACAAAAATAGAGTACTTAAAATCAACAAGAGTAACTTCTTGTCGAGAGTAATACAGTTAGTTTTATATCATTCTGATGGTAAATTTTTATATTGAAATAATTCGTGTACTAAATACGACCCATTCCTTTCTCCACTGGCTGAAAATTTCTACAGATTTCTTTTGACTAAATAGATATAGATTTTAAACTTACAAAAACTGAACACGTTATTCAAGTATTCCGACATTTAATATTGGGTTACATCGCCTTTATTAGTAATAACAGATTTAATTCTATTAGGCATTGTATCCACCAACCCTGTACATTCTTCTGTTAGAGTATTATCCCATATGTTTTGCAAGATAGGTTTTATTGTACGCACTGAAAATTTACACAGTTGTGTTTCATCTTGTGTCAAAAATAAAGAGTCTCAATAGCGGGGGTGTATTATCGTAGTTTGACGCGGTGTAGGGATCGTGCTAAAAATTTCGTATCGAAATTATAGTACATGACCACGTTTTAAGGTCTCTAGAATCCCTTTTTAACATATTCACAATTATGTCTGTGAGTGTTTATGAGTTTATGTGTGTGTGTGTGTGTGTATCCTCTTTACGCTCTAACTCAAATACTAAATTTTGAAACCATGTATTCTAACTCTACTCTAACATGGAAAGAAGCCCTCAGATTTTGGAGCAATTCGGGTAACCGGAAGTGAAAATTTTCTTGGAGCTCAAAACAGTTTTTCTTCGAAAAATACCTTCAAAAGTTATTTTCTCGCAATTTATGTTATTATAAAAAATAAAAATTATTAAATGTTCTACAAGTTTGCATTAAAACTTTTTCTATAAATTTTAAGGATAAATCCCGGAGCCTATGCTATAAACACAACTCTTTGGTTACACAGTTCAGATCTTAAATGTATGTAACTGCCAAATAAATGTCCATGTCAAAATACTAATCATTTCAAATTTATGGTGGTAATGTTTTAAACAGAAAATAGTAAATAGAATAATAGTTATATGGAAAGGAACTTAATATAGTTTGGAGCATTAAGTAAATATATAGGTGAGTATTTAAATTAATATAAAATTAAATATTGGGAGGTATTGTGCTGACCATATGAGATTTTTTTTTAGCTCCTCGCTCCCCTAAAGCTAACTGTGCATCCTGGCTTCGTAGGATTTTTGCGCCCCTTCTAAATTTTGCTCCAGAAGCCCGGGCGTCTAGGGTTTCTGCAGTAATACGTTACTTCTCGGTAGAAGATATATTTGGACTAGAAGATGATGCTTTAAATGCCGATCGAATTTCTATCACCTTTCTTAACCCATAGTTTTTTTTTAAGTTTTAAATCTGTAGAAGTCGAAAGAATTTTATAATTTGTTCAAAATGTAACCGGTCGAACTATTATGAGCCTGGGCTCATATTTGTAATTGACAAGAAATCATCAAGACCTAATCCAGATCAATAAATAAAATATTTTCGTCTCTTGTTGCTGGTTCTATTCCTAGCGTCTGCTAATATAATTTTCTGTGATTTTCATAGGAAAACTAATAATATTTTACGTACCTTGTGAATTTTTTATTTGCTAGTAAAAAAAGTGTTTGTTGGTAATCCGGCACTGTCATAAAGTTATCCTCGATTCCAACGACCTGTGACCACGTATATCCGGCGACCACGTATATCTGCCTCCACCTCGCACGCAGGCATATATCTCCCGCCGTTTGCTCACTCAGTTTCCTTCCTGCCACCCACATACAGACTCTTTCTCCGAGGCGAGTTAAGCTAGTCAGTAAATATTTCAATTATCGGCCGCCAATTATCCATAATACATTAACAAGACCACGAAAAGAAATTAACTTCTTATATAATTATGATATACATCCAATCTAACGCTAGTCGTCAAAGTAAATATATTCCCGCTAGACTCGTTGGTAGAAAAGTTATAATTTTTTGTCTACTATTCAAATGAAAGGATTAATCAAAGCTGCTTTGGTCTTTGCTGCAACTGCACTCGAAAAATTCTTGGCAGGGCAACGCTGAATTGAGAAAAAAGTCATTCACAAATCCAGTCCATTCTCCAGTAATAAAAAATTCAAGTAATTAGTCAACATCACGTGAAAAGTTTATTTCCATTTAAGTACCAAACCATTTACAACCAAACTGGCTGACATTCATCTAAATACGAAATTTATATATCCGTTTCAAGTTCAAAGAAAATCAGTAAAACGTGTATCTTCACAAAAGCGGGCATTCATTAGTTAAATACCTAGTAAAAACTTGGATTTGATGAGTGTCTGCTTGCGAGAAGAAACCAACAACGTGGCTACTGTTGAAGAAGATTGGAGGAGTTGACTCATCGCAGGGCCGGCGCGGATGCATTTCATTTTCACTGCCCACACTCATTTTGTAATTCTTGTCCAGGTTGCTACATTCCCAAATCAAGATCAACGCCTACTACCTTTTGTGTGGAAAATATTAATATTACAAGTACAGGCTCATAATACGAGGTAGCTTCAAAAAGTACCCGGAATCGTTGTCTAAAGCCAAATAAGTGACCACTGGAAGGAAATTTATCTTTCTGTGGTTGGCAACCACCACTAGGGAAAGCGTCGAGCCGCCCGGCACCCCTTTTAGTTACTATCTGCAAAAGTTGTAGGTTATTTCTTACAATGCATTTTTTCGTTCGTCGGATTTTGAAATGTCTTCAGAGCAGCTTGAAAACATCAAATTCTGCGTACTGCTGGAGAAATCACCATCTACTCTTCAGATGCTAAAGACAGCACACGGAAATGAGGCGATTGAAAAATCGACTGTGTGCGGAGTGGCATAATCAAAAGTTTCGCTTGAACAAAAGTAAGTGGAAAGTGATTAGGTGGTGTTTTTGATTCCCAGGGCGTGATGCATCATGAATTCATTTTTGAAGATCAAGTTACAAATAAACAAGGAACTTTAATTGAGATCATTCAAAGCTTAAGAGACGCAATCAGACGAAACAACGCTCCCTGATAGTTAAAAATTAGCTTACTACGTACAATGTCACCACTCTAGAACACCCTATTCTCCCAATCTTGCACCAACTGAATTTTACCTGTTCCGATGGCTAAAAATTAAATTCAAGCGTCAACATTTTGCTAATCCAGTAACGGTGATGGAAAATGCGACGAACTGTTATACGAAATGTGAAACAAGTGTGTAAATGTAGGAAGGGTGTACTTTAAAGGAAATTAATGTGGAAATATTGTACCTTTTTTTCAATAAAATATTTTTAACCAATTCCAAGAACATTTTGACGCTACCTTGTAGTTCGGCCGGTTTTTCAACAAATTATAAAACGTACGCAAATAGTAATAAATTCTTACAAATTTCTTTCAACTAGTTTAAATTATAGATTTTAAATTTACAAAAATTGAATACGTTATTTAAGTATTCCGCCATTTAATATTGGGTTACATCGCCATTATTAGTAATAACAACATTAATTCTATTAGGCATTGTATATTCACAATCCCTGCACATTCTTTAGTTAGATTATTGTCATATGCACGGTACGTCCAAGATTAAAGGGTCACGATAGAAGATAAATCTGAACTAGATGTTGACCCTTTAAATGCAGGTCGAACTATTATCACTAGTCATTTATAACTAGTCGATAGAATTTTGTAAAAATATCTTACCATTTGTGTAGGTTTTATAATTTGTTGAAAATGTAAATCGACCGAACTATTATGAACTTGGGCTCGTATATATCTGCATCTACTGTTAGTATAATCCTTTGGTCTAAGGCATGTCTCAATCGTGCTGGGAATACCTTATAATGTTTGTCTTTTCCAAGGCATCAATTTCCACGTAGAACACATCTCGGCGTTTTGTTTCGCGATTCGTCACTGAGACAAGAGAAAGAGAAACAACGAAGAGAAACTATGAATGTTAAGGAATGACAAACGTGGGGCCACGCTCTCGCAGATTGTTGATTTTATCTGTAAACTATCCCAATTCTCCGACTGGCATGCCGATGCTGAAAGCGCCTCGCGTTCGTGTAAACCTCTCCAAGCACCGAGAGATGTATTGCGCGCAAAGAAACAACGTAGTGGTTATCGTGTGGACATCAAAGGCCTCCAACAACTTAAATGGCTTTATTTTTTTAAATCACGTTAAGATCTTTCACACTACGCCCTATCAAATCGTCTTCAAAAGAACCAACTAGATATCAAAGTTATTATTATCGCGCATCCATAGTGAAGAACATTTCCTACCCACGAAATTTGATGGAATACTGATTACGTTAATTAAGAGGTGAAGTAACAAATATCATTTAATGAGGATAGTTACTCTATTCTTGACAGGTCTTTTATATTGAGGTATTGCTAAACTAAGTCAGAAAATATTAAGACAAACTAATCGAAGACACTGCGTGCAAAAATGAGGCAGTTCCAATTTTATACAAATTTCAACTTTGTAGCCAGACATATTAAGATGCTTAAGTATTAAAGTAGTTAGAAAAGGATATCGTCTAATTTTTAAAAAAAATTGTAAACTATGTCTCTCGCAGATCATCTTGGTTGACATCATTGAAAAATATTGTGCACAAACGAATAGTATGACAATTCTAAATTCTGATAAAGCCTACATACCCAGTCCTCAGACAGCTTCAAAGAACTGAATACATATGTTAGATACTCTTGTTTAAATAAAAATAAAAGTGAAGACAATAGCTTTGTACCAGCTGGTAAGTTTGAACGAGTTTGCAACGTGTATCTGATTTTTTTAAATGCGCATGCGTGTACATAAAACACCTACTTGTTGGAACACTACAGGAGACGGTGACGGCACCAAAGCGAGTATTTGTTGCATACAAGCTAATATGAAAAGTAATTATATTGTTTAACAATAACAAATAACAAATGTCTTCGTCGATCATTTTTCTAAAAATAAAATAAAATTATTTATAAGAAAAATATAATATTAAATATAATAACACGAAATGTGTTGTATGGTTATCTAATAATCTAATTCTAATAAGTATAAATTTCATCATCACTTCACAGATAAAAATCTGATGTGGCCAGCACATTACCTTCTGTCTGTCCTGTGTATTACATACAAATTCCATACATATATTATCTTGCAAAAGATCCTAAATTTTCAGTAAAATTATTTCATAAACAAACTATGCAAATTGCACTTGACACTGACATCTTCTTCTTTGGCTTTTCTCATTCGTTTTATATTTTCTTCTTCCACTCATCTCTGTTTTGCGTGACGTCCTCATTCAGTTTCCTTTCTCTCAAGTCTTCCGCAATACAGTCCTTCCATCTTATCTTTGGTCTTCCTCAGTTTCTTTTACCTTTTATTACTAAGCTATTCATTCTTCCAATATATTCTTCATCTTTCGTCATGACATATTCAAAACCAATGTAATCGTCTCTCTTGTATCTTTCTAGACAGTTTATCACTCGAACCATTTCCCTTACCTTTCATTCCCCAATCTGTCTTTCCGTGTCTTCCCCATCATCTATCTCAATATCCTAGTCTTTGCCACATTCATTTTCCTTTCATTAATACTGACATCTATCAATTTGAATTATCTGAATATATTAGCAGTTTCCATAGTTAGCATAGCTGGCTGATTTATGAAATTTAATATCTTTATAATTCTTTAACTCCATCTATTAAATATGAAGTATACAATGTAATCAAATCGTGTAGAGAATAATATATTCTTTAAAATTTATAATCATTAAATGTCAATAAATGATATTTAACTGCGTTTTTTCAAGAAAAACTGTTAAACGTTGCAATTGAGCGTACTTCTGGTGGACCAATTATAACCAAAATCTAATAAAATCTGCATATGGATGTAAGGAAGAGGAATTTTTGGAATTCTAGTATTGGAGATATAGAGGTGACGGAAGGTAAAAATATGAAAACGAACACTCAATTTGTAATAAGTACGCAGGCTCTGACTCTGTCAGCAGAAAATGTTTTGACTGTTTGGACTGTTAGGAACTAGATTGTTATAGTCGAACAGTACGCTCTGGAACACCTAACCAGTAGTAGCAAACTTGTCTGTGGTACGGTTGCAACGGTCTGACAGTCTCAAACTATCACCAATAACAAACTGGAACAAAGCTAATACAGGATATCGTTTATACAGTATATTATTTATGGGTTGACACATTTCAAATTGTCTCTCAGGTTAAAAAGGCGGCAGCTCCTCAACCTTGTTTTAAATGCTGCATTTTAACTTTACTTATTAAAAAGTGTGAAACTTTAATACTTTACATATTGTTTGCTAAATTACACCATACTATTTACAGAAAATCTAAAAAAATATTTATTTAAGAAGTTAAACCTCCTGAAAAAAATATAAAAATGGAGCTGCCCTCTGTTTGCACCGGTGTGTTAATTGTTAACACCTAAAGATATTAACTACTACTAATTCTGCAATTATTTAGTAAATAGCAATACGAAACTATTATGAACTCAATTGTGTGGTGACCGTAGTTTATATATTTATTTGGAAATACAGACAAAGAAAGAAAAGATAAAGTTGTGGCTTGGGACACGAATCGGGAGTGGATTTTCGTATCAACATGAAGGTGAGGTATTCCTGTCGCGTTTGTCCTGTATGCGAATCGCGCTCCGTGCAAAATAACTGCGATTTGTCGTTGTCCAAGCCGAGCATCGAGCATCGCTGCTGCAATACCCTGTTGAACGAACAAGAGGGAATGCGCAAGATTGAGAGCACGCGGAAACTTCGGAGAATAAAAAAATGTATACCATTTCTTCGTAAACGGAAGAGCAGAGACAATTTTCTATTCCATTTCGCCTGTCCGTTATAGCCGTCGGCCCGTGCTCTGTCCACGGTGTTTCACGTTACGTTAACTTCCATGTTCCAAAGCGGAACGTAGGTGCTCGATTTACGTCGATTTTCATTAACTTTGGGGATCAATCTTTACTTCGCTTCAAATTTAAAAGCAAGTAATTAAGGATTTAAACTGGGCTAAAATTTTATTCAGATGCCTACATAACGCTGAAAGAATTACATGTGTCACAAAAGTTTTCGGAATTTTTTTAAATGAACTATACTGTGGTTAAGGTAGTTATATCGTGAAATCATTTTCAACAGAATTAATTGAAATTTTAAGTACATCTCAACTGAAGTATAATGTACCTGCTCTACAAGTTTTAAAACAATTGACCGAGCGGTACCTGAGTTATTTGCAATTAAATTTGGCCTTTTTAACACGTGAAGAATAGGAAATGGCAAAATAAACACAACATTTTAAATTATAACTTTTATATCCACTATGACATTTAATCGAAAAACTAGTATGTTATAGTAAACTAATTAACGGATTTTATGTAAAAATTAGAAAATTATTTACCACCCAGATTTAATTTTATTGTCTCTAGAAAATTTTAATCTGAAGATATGATAAATAGGTAGAATTATGCTTGACAACCATGTACAAGCGTTTCAGATGAAGTATCAGATAAGTTAACACCCGCTTGGTATTAGCGAATAAGAGGTGATCTTAGGCTAAAGGAATTTCAGACGTACATTCGAAAGAAATATTTTTGAAATTGGTATTTTACGTGAAAAGCATGAAAACTTTAAACAGTATAATACTACTTTTGTAATTTTAAGAAAGAAATATATTAATTTGTTTTGCAGTTTCCATTTGTAGTTTAGAATTAGTATTATATCTTAAAATATCTTATTACTTTTATATCCGAATGTACCAATAAATGTCTAGATACGACGATGCCACAGTTATTCTTCAACGTTGAAATACGACACTTGTGTATGTGTTAGTGCGAGTGGTACAGTTCAAAAAAAAAACTTTTCTACGGAAAAATAAAGAAAATTCATATGTTACAGTCGTTGATATTAGCTTTTAACTATTTTGATGCAATCTGTTTATATAATATAATGTTAAAAAATATAAGTTATTGCAAATATAAACTGCATTAACTTAATTTTTATTTTGAACATAGAAAAAGTTTTTGAATAGGTACACTCGAGTGACAACTACCTTAAGGAAAGTATATTAAACACAGCTTAAGTTTTAATATCCATATGTAATATAAAGGCTAATTTATGCAACTTTTCATAAGGAATAAAACATAAAATATAAATGTGTACTCATACCGTTTACGCAGTTTTGAGATAAAACAAAAACATAAGAGACATAAACTTAATACATAAGAAATGACCAAATTTTATTTTTTATGTCTTGTCATGTGTTATGTCAAAATGGCACTAGTTCCTGAATGAAATAGGTTAGTGTGACATTGTTTTCGACTTGTATTTGTCATTATTACTTTTATAATGTTGTAGTTATAGAATGTATACCTCGATAGATAAATTGAAATGCACTGGATTGCAATATAATTTTTTAAAGAGTGGTATTCGTGATTATATTTTACCCGTCAAATAAATATATCTTTTCGATGATGGGTTGAAACTAGTGGTGGAATCCGGATCCGTGTAGTTTTGGTTTCGGATCCAAAAATATCTGGATATCCGGATAATTGAATGTTAAAGTATCCGGATCTGGAATCCAAATCTCAGTATCGAATTTTGGATCCGGATCTGAGTATCGGATTTTAGATAAAAAATCTGAGTATTGCATTTTGGATTCGAATCTGAATATCGGATCTTGAATCCGGATTAAAATATCGAATCTTGGAAACGAATTTTAGTATCGGAACTTAGATTCGAATATGAGTATGTCATATTAATATGTTACTTTATATGTGTAATAACACACATTTGTATATTTTTATTCGTCATTTACTGAATAGGACTCTGTGAAAGTATAAATTCTTTTTCTTCACATTTTCAGAAACTACCTGGCTATTTTAGAGGGTTTTGCCTTCACATTTAAAATTAAGAATCGGATCTAGAATTAAAATCGAGATCCGGATCTAAATTAGAATTAAATTTACGGATATCCGCTTCAATATCCGAACATCGGATATCCGAGGGACCGGATATTTTGAAATCTAGGTACCTGGATTCAAGTTTTGTGGGACCCGGCCAGCACTAGTTGAAACTTATGCTTTATGTAAATTGCATAAACTGTATTTATGTATGTGTTATGTATTATCACTATGTTTTATTTGTATCTTTATGAAATGTTGCATAAACCAACCTTAAAACTAGTGGCCCATTTTTTTTCAATACGACCACTTTTAGTTCTAACTTGCCCCATCAGTCTTTGGCAAGACTCAAAGTTTACGTCAATCACAAACCAAGGCACCTACTGTTTTTAAAGCAGCCTGGCTTTAAAGAGTATATTATTTTCTTTACATGATTTACGTGATTTCAGGATATCTTAGGTTTTGCTTCTTCAATATGCGAGTTAACCTCTCTTGACTCTTAGAATTACTAATATATATTCTTGTGTTAGGTATCCGTCTGCTGTTTAAATAATACACCTACATGTATGGTAGTAAATCTTGCAGTGGTGGAGTAAATACAACATAATCTTGTAAAAATCAAACTAAAAAGGTCGTGTGTGTCAGGAATCATAAAGCTTTTGTAATTATTTACAAATCAGAAATAAATATCCGTGTCTCGCGTCCATGCGCTGTGCGGCCTAATTGCATATACATGAGCGAATTTCATATTAATTTCTGATTATACCGAAATGAACGGCCACAAAGCTTTTATATTGCGATCTCTGGCTGCGACCGCTAGGCTTGGCTTGGCGTGGTCGCGGCTCTAATAAGACCTGTAATCCTGACGCTAACGCCGACGCGCACACATGGATATAATCAGCGAATATTGCTCCGCGGGAAATTAAACTTTTTGAAACGCCAGGGGATGAACGAGGGAAGGGGGATGGGATGGGGAGAGTTGAGCCGCGTCGGCATGTGACCATGATCAGAAGCGACCTACTTGTGCGGAGATTCTCGCGATATACATCAAGAATTTTCTGACAAACTTTGAATTACAAGTAAAGCAATTCAGAAAAAATAATTATCCGTTAATAAATACTCAAAGTCTCAGTCATACAGCATTTATTCTTACAAAATTGACCTTTCATTTAGATGCCTACAAGAACGCTGTGGTTTAAGGGAAGATATGGAAGTTGCTTATTACTACAATAATTAATATAGTTTGCCCCATGAATCTAGCAATATTCAAAATCTATTTCACGTACCTTTTGAAAAACCCTTCACCTTAAATGTTTTATTTTGGAGCTCCTGTGCGCACAATGCACTGATCTGTACTCTTTCGTGTCCAAATTGATACTGGTACATTCATAATAATTGCTTGCCTACTAATTGTAGTCTTTAATTATCGTTACATCACACCCCGATATAGTAATTATCTCTATAAAATATAAACAAACATGTTGCTAAGTGAACGTAGGATCTTAGGTAACCATTGTGTTATCATTACATACACGGGCATCAGCACCATTCACGAATGCAAAATCACCACTCGCATTCATTTTCGCGGTACGAGCATCACACTCGTCCCAGGTATGGTATTCACACCAGCTCACAAATACTAACTAGGGTATCACACCAACCTTTAGTATGGCATCAGCACCATCTCACGAATACTAGGGTATCACACCCACCTTGAGTATGGCATCAGCACCATCTCACAAACACTAGGGTATAACACCCACTTTGAGTATGGCATCAGCGCCATCCTACAAACACTAGTCTCTGAAAATACAGTCTCTCACATTAAAAATCGTACACTTATAAAATGGTTGTGTTTTCATTTCTGGTATAAAACATAATGCATACTTGATATAGTATAGCATTTATGAAATAAAAACAATCTTTTTTCATAATTTATAAAATTGAAAAATATACTTTAATTTCTAAGTACAAAATTAAATTATATTTTGATCAAACTAAAAAGAGATGGTCACATTAAAAATCGTACAAATCATATTTATTTAAAAAATTAATAATATAATTCATTATGTTAACATTTTATTACAAGTCACATATTATCTAATATAATAGCAATGTTAACACTGAAGATAAACAGTTGTATTCAGTCTTTCAAAGAAAAATGAGGCAAACTACAAAAGAAGAACGTGAACTAGTCATTCGTCACTTTAAAAATGGAAAATCTTATACAGAAATCTCTGAAATTTTAAACAGACCTCGTTCAACTATCCAGTACATCATAAATAGGTATAAAATACAAAATCGCATAGTAAATAAAGTTAGAATAAGTTCAAAACGCAAATTAACTGAGCGCGATGAAAATTGGATTTTACGTCAAATTAAAAATGATCCCAAAATTAGTGCCCCAAAAATAGTATCTAATTTAGAAAAGTATTTAAATATAAAAGTTTGTGCTGAAACAGTTCGAAGAGTATTAAGAAAGTATAATTACCACGGTAGAATTGCTCGCAATAAACCTTATATTAACGTAAGAAATAGAAGGAAGAGATTAGAGTTCGCAAAAAAGTATGTGAATGAAAGTTTAGAGTTCTGGAAAGATGTAATTTTCATAGATGAGTCAAAATTTAATATTTTTGGTTCGGATGGTAAAATTAGAATTTGACGAAATCCGAATGAAGAGCTAAAACCCAAAATCTGCGTGCTACTGTGAAACATGGTGGAGGATAAGAAATGGTTTAGGGATGTGTATCTGCTTGTGGAGTAGGAAATTTAGTTTTTATAGATGAAATAATGAATAAATGGGTTTACTTAAATATTTTAAAAAATAATTTTAAAATAAGTACTGAAAAAATGGGCATTTTAAATGCATTTAAATTGTATGTCGATAATGATCCGAAACATACTGCGAAGATTGCTAAGGAATGGACCCTTTATAATTGTCCGAGAATAATTCAAACACCTCCACAGTCTCCAGACTTAAATATAATAGAAAATTTATGGAATGAATTAGATCATAAAATTCGTAAACATGAAATTTCAAACAAAGAAGTTTTAAAGATTGGTCTTAAAGAGGGATGGGAAAAAATTGACCAAAATTACATTCAAAATTTAATTCAGTCAATCCCTAGAAGATTTCACGTTGTAATTAAAAATAAAGGATACCCTACAAAACATTGAAAACGGTTTTTAGTTAAATTTATTAGTTGTACGATTTATAGTGTGACCCTGTTATTTATAAATATTTGTTGTCTATGCTGAAATTATGTTATGGAAATTTATATTTATATTGTTTTTGCTTTCTTATTTAATTTATGTTATATTTAGAATGATTTTTTATATTATTGTACTAAGAAAATATTGTTTTCAATAAAAAATTGTACTGAAATGGGAGTGTACGATTTTCATTGTGACAGACTGTATGCAAAATTGGAACCTGAAAAACAAACGCGAAGAGGTAGCCGACCGCTCTCTTCAACGTTCACGAAGCTACTATTAAAATGATAGAGGTAATTTAATCAGTAATACTCATTAATTGCCTAAAGAATTTATTACTCCAAATCGAATGTAACAAAATATTAATTTGGAATAACGCTCACATTCCTATACACATTGTTGTAGATATTTCTTGTAACACAATATAATTTCGGAAGCACGTATCTCCTGACAGTATTATGTACTTGTAAGAGGTTTATAGACAAAATTGCGTGCCGAAGTTACTTGATTTCATCAATATACATCATATCAACGAAGAGAGTAAGTTTTGGTCTGAGCCAGCTTCATGTCATCATTCTCCTACTCAGTTGAGACCTATTGAAACTTTAGGCGTTACTTATGAGAAAGGTGAACGACAATGTGTAAGAACTCGAAAATAAAAACAATAAAGGCGCAGGATTTTTCAAAAGATATAGTATGAAATTGCATAGACACCCTTCAACAACTAGCCAAACACAACCACGTCTCTTTGTGGGGTGTACCTGGGCATGAGAGAGTTCTAGGCAATGAAAAAGCAGATAAGCTCGCTAAAAAGGGACTCTTGAAAAGCCATATAAAGAAGGAAATCAAAAACTTGGAGGAGTCAGTCATAGCCTAATAATGAAGAGACATTCCGGGACCGGGACTTAGACGAAGATATTTATTTCACCCTTTTCGACAAACGTCAAAGAGCTAGGTATTAGCTCCTCAGCAAAAATGACCTTAGAATTATAATAGTCTATTATTTAGTACATTCCTAAAGTAGATTTCCAATAAAGTAAGGATCGTCATATATGCTTAGCCACAAAAATCTGGCTAACCCAATTCCTAAAATGTATGTAGAAGTAAAACGGATAGAAAATTCGATTAGTAGAGTGTGTAATTACAATTGGATTTTGGTTCAGAAATAAATGAAATTAGCGTCAGTGGAATGATGTACGCAAACTAAAAAATCAGTTCCATCGAAAACCAATATGTCTGCGTTGTGTGAGTGTGTGTTGGTTGTCGCAGTGATTAGCCGGTAAACCAACGCCGGCGATACAGTAGCACCGCACATTCACATCGGTTGTTTGATGTGCGTTGCGTTGCCGTTTCCACCGTCGATTAAAAACCGACGCGTCACAAAGAATAGATTATAGGGACAAGGTGGGCGGCTGGCCGCAAACACACTGACACACGCGCAGTGGCTTTTTACATTGAACCGCGTCGCTTTTTGTTCCATAATTAAAACGACCACGTGTAATTATGGTGAGCGCGATATTAATGTCGGTTTACACCGCACATGGGACGTTTTAATAAATACGTGGAGATACAGTAGGGTTTATTTATGGGCGAGGTGTAATACAAGCTTCATTATGAACAGAGCATAATGAATGCTGCTTGTGTTTGTGTTTGCGCCACTGCCACTACTCTTTCACTGATTCACTGTCCGTTCCACAGCCCGTATAGGGTTTCAACCAAGCGATAATTAAAATATAAATCTGCACTGCCTGATCTGCGGGAGCTGCATCACTGCCATATTCGCCATTCGTAAGCAAGAGCTGTGTTGTGTTGTGTTTACACATTCTAGCTAGCCCACACTGGGATTTGCAAATATACTTGATTTTTTCTGCAGCTCTGGATGATTCAGACGCGTAATCAAATCATGTGATTAACAGCCACATTTTGTTGATACACCTATCACGAGCTGCTCTTTGTTTCACACCAGGAAAATTTATTTATTCACATTTATTGTTAATCTAATCTTGCACGTTCAACCGTTCAGCATTATAGACTACAAAAGGCTAGGAGGATTTCTGTTTCCTTGAGAACCACACAGAATTAACTATACTTCTGTTCGATAATATAAACATAGTTCAACTTTTGATCTTAGTTTACAGAAATTGACTGACTGTTTTGTACTAACGTTGAGTAGTATAAACATTATTTCTTACTTAACCGAAGTTTAACTGATGGTTCATTTGAACGATGGATTTTGCTCGTTCAAAGTCAAGTTCATTTCTTGACTGACATTTGTGAATGTCACGATGCAACTGTTCATTGATTATTATTTTATTTAGGTAAAATAGTGATAAATCCAATTTTTATTTTACTTTACAGTACTATTTAAAAGATTAAATTTTGATTCGTCGAGCTCATATAGTGAGGAAGATCAAGTTTTTAAATTAAGATTTTCTAGGAATATTAACACAATTAGAAACAGTCATATTTCCAAATAAGTCTATTAATTCAATGCTACAAATTTCAATTATTATCTGGTAACAGGAATATTCTCATAATCTTCTTCAGTTCTTTTAGTAATAGTATGTAAGTTTACAATTAAGTAAATTTTATTTCCAACCTTTTCAAAACTTACTGAACACCTTCTCAAAAACTCATCAACCAATGATTGCACACCGCTGGCACTGTCCAACTAGTAGAGATGAGCGCGTGAGTAACTTTTTGTTCACGATCACGCACGCTCACGAAACTAAAAATATAATCACGACCAATCACTCACGACTTTTTATGTTTGATTCACGATCACTCACGCTCACGAATTTATTTTCGTACTCATGCCCGATCACGCCCGGTGGGTCACGTTCGTGTCACGTAATTGTTTCTACATTTAAAATATACATATATACATACCTTTCATGATATCGAAGCTAACTATGTATACAATTATGGGTACCAGAAAATTATTTTCAAGAAAAAAATCACATATTTCGACATGCTAATAATAATAAGAATATAACGTAAAATATGGATATTATAAAACTACAAATTTTTATACAAAAAAAAAGAAAAATCATATTGCTCACGCCCGAATAAATTCCAATGACGCCCGATCACTCACAACATATTTTCAGGCACTCACGCTCACGCCCAATCACGAAGAAAAATTAAAAATATATTCACGATCATACGTGACCCATCGTGACCCGATAAAATTCACGATCCGCGCATACCTCTACCAACTAGTACGTCACTATCACGTGATAAAACAAAATCAAATTTTAAAAATTAATAACTCGCTTATTAAAAGAATTTTTTAACACGGATTTTCACAGATACTCTTAATTTGGAATCGGAGAGTATCTAAATGCTCCTAATTTAATGCTTTTTTATTCCAATATTAAAAAATAGTATTCCTGGGAACGCATTCAGTAGCTGAGTTGGTTAGATCGATACAACGCAATAATTATTATTCACGATTTTAAATCCGGCGCGCTATATGCTTTTATTTTATAAAATGTATTATTAAATAAATTACAATATTAAAACATAAATTGTTTGGCAAATCAATTATTTTATTGAATTTACTATTTTTATATAAATTTTTGTTTTATTACTATAAATGTTCATATTTCACTTTTCGTTGATTTAGTCAATAAAATACTTGATTTACCAAATAATTTATTTAATAATACATTTAAAAAATAATAAATTTAAGGCCGGCGGGATTTGAATTCGTGGATAATTATTACGGTTTCTCGATCTAACCAACTCAGCTACTGAATGCGTTTACATGATTACTGTTTTTAATAAATTATAACTTTCAAATAGCATTATACTTTTACAAATATTTCATTAATAAGCCATTTAATTAGGTGTATTTTATATACTCTTCGATGCCGAATTAAATAATCTTCCTAACCATATCGAAACCTCCCACTATAGTCTTACCGGCAGATGATATTTGAAAAAACTGTTTTCCCATGTTAAACGCCTATGTCACGGATTTTAGTCTTCACCTTACTTTACTATACTATTATACACCTTTAAGTAACTGTTTATTTACTAAAGAATTAAAAATTATCAAATTTTGACGTTGCGAACTGTCAAGTATGTCTTGCACAAAACATAAAATTAATTATATATATAGTTATATTATAATTTCTCTTGATGTTGTATTACAATTATTTGAATAAAATAAATACATATAAAATTATTCTAATCGATTTATTTATTATTTTTCATATATTTATATATCTCTGAAGATGGTTTGAATTAATAAACCGAAATCGATTAGAATAATTGTATGTGTATTTATTTTATTAAAATAATTGTGGTACAACATTAAGAGAAATTATAATATATATTTATAAATATATAACACCGTTTAAAATAATACAAGAAGATAAAATTAATTCATAAGTTTTATATGTGTAAAACAGACTGACTGCAAATCGCCACCAAGTCCATTTTTAACTTGAATAGAGTATATTTTCTCAGTTAAATGTTTGATAATCTTCTTAATGTGCTGGGCACATGGGATTGTTCTTCTGCGTGAAAGAATTGCCGTAGTTTAATCCCCCTTTTGATTGACGGGCACATATTCATATTCATATCTAGCCGTTCTTCGTATTATGTACATAACTTGGAATACCTCAATAGAGGTGGTATTCAGAGAAACCTCATATAAAACGTTTTAGAATTCACAAAATACTCATATGACGTTTTGTCGGCTCGGTGCTCGTTGCTAGTTGCTCGCTCGGCTCACTTAATCACTCCAGTCTTTATTAACACAAGCGTGCAAAGCTCCGACCTCCAAAGAAGCTTCCAATGAGGCTTTATCCTTGTTATACTGACCCCTCTTTAATATCGTCCAGAGCCAGATCAATAACGAGTTTTTAAGTTTGGTAATTACGCCAGCAGAAGGTATGCTCATTTGAATCGCGGTGGTGATTTAGAGAAAAAAGTGATTTGCCGGTACACATATGTCGCAGCGCAACGCAAGTATCCAGATCCATTACGTACACTACACAAGCAACAGATTGGCCGTAAGCGACGTCCCTGTTCCTGCTCCTCGGTGGAAAAACACCAATATGGGGCAGCGAACGCCACCGATGTCAATGTCGAAATAATGACGATTATATAGGAAAAGTAATTTTCCCCTTCATTTGCATAGTTGATGAAAATCTCCCAGGTCTGGCGCTTAAACTGAAGCTGGCGCATGCCTCTTCCACTATCATTTTCTGTTTTATTAAATTTTTGTCATTTTGTCCTGACACGTACGGTATTACACTCAGCCTTCGTCCTCAATGATGTTGGCATACTTTTCTCCTGCACTTATACAAAGCGAGAGTTTAATTCCTGCGGACTCGACCTTTCAACAAATTCTCTTAATAAAAAGAATATTTTTCACTCAAAAAATTATAAAGTCTACGCAAATGGTGCGAAATTTCTACAATTTTTTGTCGACTAGTTTAAAATATAGATTTTAAAATCAGTAAAACTGAATATGTTATTCAAGTATTTAGCCATTTAATATGGGGTTACGATGGGATTATTATATTTGGCTATAGGGATGCGACATTGAAGTCAGAAAATAAAGCAATAAATATCCCCCCAGATGAGAAACTACCATCAGAAGTGGCCTACGAGTACAAGTAGAACCTGTGGTCAAAAATAAACAATGGCCCACCTGCTCACGTGCGCCAACTTAGAAGGAGAATACACTAGAGAAGATCTGGCTAAGGCAACACCAGATGCTCTAAACTGTGCTATTTTCTGGGTGAATATAATTTAGCTATGCCACTTCTCTGCCAGTGCTTGTTTTTACGGATGGTTGGAATCTCCGAAGAAGATGCGTCCTAGCCGTCCTAGTTAATGCCGAGCTATGATGTCCGTAGAAAACAGCAAGCTTGCTGTTTGCCTTGATGAGACCTAGTAAATTGTATAAATATCAATTTAGTTTGTCACGGATATCCAGTATAAACTAGATAATTATAATAAAAACAATAAGAGTTGACTCAATCCATTCTCATCATTGTGGTTCGGATGCGGTATTCCGCTACCGTAAATCAGTCACTTTAATATGTAACGAATGACGAATATTTGCTGTACGGTTAGAAAGAATATTGTTATATATTATGTATTATGTATATTAAAAACAAGAATAAATAAACTTCTGGATGCTATGATTATTACTCCAATTCAACAAATTTTGATATTGTGTATTAATAGGGTGTATAGAACTTGAATATATTGCTTATAATAAAATTTCTTAGGTTTAATAATAATTTATTTGCAAATAAGCCATTGTCTGCATGTGACAAATGTTTTCGTCTTTAATAATTCGCAAATAATTTTTATTAAACTAATAAAATTCAAGATAGCAATTAATTGAGTATATTGTAAGTTTTATAGATAATACTAACATAAATATTGTATTATTTACTGTTGAAACAAAAAAAATAATAACGAGACTTGTCTTTTTTCATATATTTGCCCGTAGATTATTGTTTGAATGAGAAATTTAGTTAATAACATTGTATTTAAATCCAGTACACTTAATACATAAAATAAAATAAAAATGCCCAAATATAGTCTTAACTATTGTAACCTAAAAATTTATTTTTTATTGCTGTTAATATATGTATTACAGGGGGTACAAATACATATGGGATTGGGCTCGTATATAAGGTAGTTGTCTTAACTACAGATTAACAAAAAACGTGCATATCGAAATTTTTACACTAATATTTAACACCTCATTTGACATTTTGTTTCGATACAACATTGTCAATTTAACCAACGGTTAACAATTTAACTATAAGCGGGGCAACTGGCCATTAGTCAGCATAAAAAGTTTTGACTGTTTGTGACTGTCATTATAATAGTTGAATAGTACTACCTACTGGTAGTTTCAAACAGTGGTACAGTTGGAACAGTATACAGTTGGACAGTGTTACTGTCAGCAGTGACAGGCTGAATCAAAGCAACAGTCAAACAGTGGAAGCATAGGTTCAAAGGTTTTGTAAAAAGTAAGAGCAAATTCTCATAAAATCTTAAATGAAGTGCGATGTCTGTTTTAAGCAAATCACCCTCTTAAGCACTCCCTCAGCTCCATGCGTGCGAGTATAAGCAACTCTGGAAGATACGCTAAGATAAATAACGATATCCTGCCGCTCCATCTGTGATGGTCATCCAGGGCGACTGCTAATGACCTGAGAGGAAGCGTCCCTGCGGACATCGGCGACGGAAGCCGGTAATGATGGACGCTGCGCACTGATAACAAGAACTTAACTAAGAACGCACATTGAGAGCTGATAGAAACATTGAGATAGTGCCAGGCCAGGCTACCGCATATCTTCAACACTACCGACAAGCCTGACAATCACAACTATGGCTATAGGGATGTATTTACAGTTAAGATCTCATCGCGAAATGGCCAAACTATACACATAAACAGTTCTACCAAAAATTATAACGACTAATAAAATATTTTAATTTCATACAAAATAACAAACATTGTTACAAGCTGTCAAGATAACTATATAAAAATAAAATATTATAAAAGTTTACCCACATTTAACCCTATACTGCATACTTTTGTCACTGGTTGGGCTTCTCAAGCCCATGTGATGTTTTAAGGGTTATTTATATAAAATAACTTTGTTGTTACATCTTTTAAGGTTTTAGATGAAATAAAAAATGAAGCAATATATTTCGTCATCGCAGGTTCTAAATATAAAGCGCGAAGGTCCTTTATCTTCATTCAATACGTCCTTTATACCACGTCTTCCTGTAAACACAGAGACAGGAGCCGCTATCTAAATTTTATTTCCGTTTTTGGAAAAGAATAAATCTGATCCAACAGAAGCATCTATAACATGTTCTTCTATATTCTCATAGGTCTCAACATCATTATTTTGACCGTGGTTAGCGGTTTTCAGTACACTGGAATTATTTTTGCATACTTTTCGTCAGTAAGACCTCTTTTGGAAAACATTTTTAGAAGATACAACGACTGAAACACGAGTAAAACGAACAAGCTATAATAGCGAGTTAGTTATGTGCAGCTTCCAACTACAGAAAGGAAATATAAATATATATGAGACAAGTTTGCACTTGCAAATATACAAAAAACAACAACATATGGGTCGTGGCAAACGTGAGCGTATTCTGTATCTTCAAACTGGTAGTATGGTGATTAGCGAGCAAATGATTACCAGTGTTTTATATCTGTCAATCGTCATTTTAAAGAAAAAAATACTTTAAATGACAATTATAAACAAATTAATTATACACATCACGTATAAGGTTTCATAACAATGTGCTTGAGTGTCTGGTCTCGAATCTGGGAAACCGGGTTCGATACTGACTGGCGCTAAAATTGTTTCGAATTTTAAATGGCACAAAAATGACCCTTGTGGTGCACTCCGCTCCTTAGCAATGAGTGCTCGTGAGGTGATGTCTGGTAAATGCCCGCACGGTTCGAATATATCATCATCATTACCAAAATCTGTGTATAAAGCAGATTGGCACACATAGCGATGGGTAATATTTTTCTCCAAATAATCCAAAAACGATTAATATAGAAAAAAAAATACTAATCAACTGCTCACTAATCACTTTTATTCAGTTATTCAAGCTATCCAAATTGCTTTACAGCGCTTCTTAGGGCACGGAAGTGAAGACAAGACAGTGAGTGTGTTGTCCATCAGAGGCAGAGCACCACATAATACTCGTCTACAACTTGCGACTTTATGACCGTCCTAAAACATTATTTGTTTTCGGACTCGGAAGCCGAGTGTCCCATGATAAGACGCCGCATGCCGTACAAGAAGGGATGCCAATGTCTTCCCTGCCTTGCAATGCGATTCGCTTTACAACTAACAGCTTTCAAAACAAATAGTCACTACCTACCCCGCACATTTGCATTTACTGCTAACACTGAAATTAATGGACCATTAGCTTATGTTATTCTGTAATAAGCATACCTACTAAATTAAGATAAGACTGGAAATAGACTGTGTAAGGTGCCTTTAGTTAAAGTTGTTTATTAAATGGAAGTGTCGAGATATATCCTACTGACCCTGATGTACAGGATGTAGGTCTTTATGGGCCAACTTTTTGAGGCAATTAATAGATACCACAAGAATTTTCTATCGTCTTTTGTTTTATAATATAATAACGTGGTGTAATTTTATTTTTAACTTAATAATTCTCGAGATATAACACAAACATAACATTTTTTAAATGGGAACATATGTTGAAAATAATCTCATCTTTTTCCTTATTTTATAAACTTTTCAACGATGTGTAACAAGTCTACATTCTTTTGTTTCGAACATGAATAAAAGATGAATTATTAATTTATTGGGGTGAAAAAATTGAAAACTATTAAAGAACAAATGAAAAAATTAATTACAGATCATCAATTGTTTATTTCTAATGTTATTTTCTTTATTTATACTTATTTTTCTAATTTATATACTTCAGAAAACATATTTTAAACTACATTTTTCGAATTGTATCAAAGCCCACTATAGCGCTGATAAAAAATAAATTAACTAATATGAAAATAATTGATTAAAAATAATATTAAGTACTTAATTAATAAACATAGAATCAAAACAAACAAATGATGATCTATAGTGATTTTTTGTTTGTTTTTTAACAATTTTCAATTTTTTACCGCGATAAATTAAAAATTCATCTTTTATTCACGTTTAAAATAAAATAATGTAGACTTGTTAATACATTGTTGAAAAGCTTATAAAATAAGGAGAAAGACGAGGCTGTTTTCGATATATGTTCCTATTTAAAAAATATTATGTTTGTGTTATCTCGAGAATTATTAATTTTTGAAAAAAATCCAATTACACCACGATATTATACGTAAAAAATCTGATGTGGCCAGCACAATACCTTCCGTCAATCCTGTGTATTATGAAGAAATTCCATACATAAATTTTCTTGCAAAAGATCTTATATTTCCAGTAAAGTTATTTCATAAACAAACTATGCAAATTTCACTTGACACTGACATCTGTTTCTTTAGTTTCTCCCATTCGTTAGGGGGTCGCTATTTTTTATTTTCTTCTTCCACTAATTTTTGATTTGCGTGTCGTCCTCATTCAGTTCCTTTTCTCTCAAGTCTTCTACAATACAGTCTTTTCATCTTATATTTGGTCTTCCTATGTTTCTTCCACCTTCTATTAATATATTCATCTCTCCTCTTGTTCAAACCAATGTAATCGTCTCTCTTATATCTAGAAACTTCTAACACTAGAGTTACTTCCCTTTTTCTTTCATTGATTTACATTTTATTGATACTGACATCTGTCAATTTGAATTACCTGAATATATTAGCAGTTTCCATGGTTAATTATGAAATTTATATGAATTTTTTTATCTATATTATTCTTTACCTCTATATCTGTAGAATATGAAATATAAAATGCAATCAAATCGTATAGAGAATAATATATTCTTTAAGTTATAATAACATTTAACTGAGTTTTTCAAGAAAAACTGTTAAAATCTTCAAATGAGGGTACTTCCGGTTGACCAATTATAACCAAAATCTAAACAAGTCTGCATATGATTGTAAGCAAGAGGAATACACAAGAATTGTAATTTTTGGAATTCTAGTATTGGAGATATCGTTGACAAAACCGCGGTCACATACACACACACACACACATACACACATACACATACACACACACACGCACATACGAACACACACACACACACACACACATACAGACATCATCGTAAAAATAGTAAAATCGTATTGTAAAGACCCTAAAACGTGCTTATTCTATGCAAACTCACCACCGAATTTTTTGACCAAAGACAATACCTTCCTTACCTGTAGGTGACGGAAGGTAAAAACTATTTTTTTTTTTTTTGTCATCTCTCATAATAAGCGAAATACGAAGTATTTTCAAAATAAGCAAAAATCAAGTTTCGCCTGTTGCTCAAATTATTTTTTTCTTAAAAATAAATATAAATAAATATTTCATCACGGCATATTACCCATTGCTGGGTGTGCCAATCTGCTTTGTACAGATATCGGTAATGATGGAATATTTGTACCGTGCGGGCGCTTACCAGGCGTCACCTCACGGGCACTCATTGCTGGCGTGGAGAGTGCGCCACAGGGGTCAATTTTGTGCCATTAAAATGCGATGAAATTTTTGGCGTCGGTTGGGATCGAACCCGGGTCCCCAGATTCGCGACTAGACACTCAGGCACACGGCCACGAGACCCCATAATCTGTGTGGCCATTGGACATTACCTTCCATTTTTTTCTTTATCTGTAATAATAAGCGAGGTATGAGGTTTTTCAAAATATGCGAAAATCAAGTTTTAGCCTGTAACTTAAATAAAAAGATGATCGAAAATTCCTGTGGTGCCTATTAAAATTGTCTCAAACAGTTGGCCCATAAAGGTCTACATCAATTTTCTGTAGCGTGTATTATAAGAAAATTGTTCATGTAAGGAGCTCGAATTTGTTCCACCTGTACAAGATTGTTACGAATACAATCGTAAAGAACGGAAATAATTTTCATGAGGTTACATAATCGTGAACAGTTGTGCTCTTACTTTTGACTCTAGCCCACATCAACTCAAATGACATAAAAGTTATTCTTGTGGTACTCTCTCCACGACAGCTTTCAAAGCCCTTGAGATGACGCAATTAACTGTACAGGTGGATGTATAGGATGTACCCAAGAATCTGTGACATAGACATTAAATTATATTCTTTGTCTATCTGCTCGTATACTTGAATCTAAAAGATAGACCTTCGTGACCTTCATAGATTATACAATTCCTTATTGTTTCTATCGTAAAATGGGGATGATTTTGAATGAGTTCCTCAATACAACGCAACTGATCGTAAATAAGAGAAGTATTTTCATTGGAAACAAACTGGAAACATTTGATTTTATGTTTTAGCGCAAGTAGCATTCGTTAGAGATTCGTGAATAGAACGTACGTATTATATTTTTTTGTTGTATTAGTCCCGGGGGCAAGTAAAGCGTAACATAATAGTTTCACGAGGCAAACCAAAGTTGTTTTTGAAAAGTGACCAGTGGTGCACGAGCACGAAGGAAACGGAGCTTCCACCTCATTGGATCGACGCTGAGCGCCGCGGGCAAGCAAGCCTGATGACGTGTGACCGCCACCGGATGCTCGGCCGCCGCGCTCCAAACAATGGACGCCGTTCGGATCGCCCAAGGTGGACGTCGACCACGACCAGGACGCCACAATAAACCCGACGCGTAACACCAACCTCCACACACATTCAGACGCAAGACCCTTTTCTTACACACAAAACTTGCACAATAAACTTTGCTACTGTTTTGCTCACACTACACTGGGTCTTAACACACGGCATTAAAATATTTTACCACGGGAGACTAGCTGATATTTGCAGATACATTAGCTGTATTCTTCAAAATCTCAGTTCTTCTTAACTCACTTCAGATTAACTCATTAAATAGTTGTTCTTTAATTCAGCTGATAGTTTCACAATATCAAAGTTCCGTCCATCTTAATAAACATTTGGAGGAAACCTTGATATTGTCTCCGTCTCTTGTTGTGAGATTATTTACGGGCATCAACTCTTACTAATATCACTTAGTGCGTGGCGTGGACGCACTTCCGGTAAGACGATGGACACTCTTCCCGTCTCGTCGCGCTAATGCAGTTCCTTTCTTCGTGTGTCTCATCCTTCATTCGTCTATTGTCCGACAGAATATGCTATAGCCTGACCCTCAACACATTTCCAAACCATTACGCCCTGGAGGAGCGGATTTCATTTTGTTATTGTCTAATAATTTAATTACACAGTGAGAAAGAATTAAGAGATTTATTAGGAGCACGTTCAATTATAATGTATTATATACATTGGCGTAATGTAATTTTAGTTAATATTTCTGTGGATAAGTAATACTACCATAAATAATATTATATCATATACTATATATTTATTAAATTATATTTAACATTTTATACATATTTAATAACAAAATCCGTATTTAAAGAAAAACCCTTCAACAAAAGTATAAAAACAAATACGTTATTTAGAAATAAATAAAAATAATTAGTATTTTGTTGCATTATCATCTGAAGTTCGCACAGCATGACATCTTCGAGCGTCGAGTCCACTAATTTCCTGCATTTGTCTGTAGGATTCTTCTGCCATTTACACTTTAGTGACTCCCATAATTCATTGACATTTTTCATATTTTTTTGTTAGAATTTGTCGATCTAAATGATCCAAAGATGCTTCGGATCGTTGTCCTGTTGAAAACGACAATGCGAAGGCATTTGTCTTCAGCAAATGGTGGCCTTACCTTCTCCAGTATATCTCTATATAGAAACGGTCCATTTTCTGAACTATTCTTACAATTGGTCCCGTACCAAAGCAAGAAAAACATCCCCACGCTATGGCATTACCTATTCCATGTTTAACAGTCGGTTTTTGGTATTTATAATCATACTTCTTACCCACTGAACATATAACTTATTGGCTCTCGTCGGAACCAAATATCCTAGAATCACATAGCCGTCGTCTCACTATGCTATCACGCAAATCTGCATAAAATTGTTCCCGAATTATTGAACAAAGTTTAATTGATGTTAAAGTAGGATCACTTACTGATAGACGTCGAATGATTTTGTCAATTCTAGCACTGGTTTTTCTTGAACGACCGATTCTTATATTAGGTTTAACACTCCCATATTTAGAATTTTTTTCAAAGTCTTTTATACGCCACTTTTACCGATTCTTAGTTTATGAAATATTGCACTGCTTCTCACCATTTTTACCTCTCGCTAAGAGAGGTATTGGATTCATGCTAAAAATCGTATATCCAGATTTTATTGAATAAGCACGTTTTAAGGTCCCTACAATCCGATTTTAACATTTTTACGATGATGTCTGTGTGTGTGTGTGTGTGTGTGTGTGTGTGTGTGTGTGTGTGTGTGTGTGTGTGTGGATGTGTGTGTGTGGGATGTTGGAAGGACGGTTACTCAAAAACTATAAGACTTAAAATTTGTTTAACAACGTATTTCCCAATCGGACATTCATGGGAAGATCTGAAAAGGTTTTGGTAACAATTGGACAACCGGAAGTAGAAGATTCTTGAAAAAAAATCTTCTAAATATTATTTTTTGAAAATTTTTCTTGATAATATTAAAGAAAAATAAATTCTCTTTCTGACACATTTAAATATTTTTATACATATTTTATAGATTTAGAGATAAAAGGAATATAATATATAAAATAATGTTGTAATTAATTTTACAACCGAAAGGATGCCATGAAAAATAGTTGCAAATTTAAATTATTTGTAACTGACAGATAAATGTCAGTGTCAGAAATAATGAGTAATGAAAGAAAAATGTATTTGGAGAATCCCTTAATTCTTGATCTGTGACTATTATGGAGATGACAAGTCTAGGTTGAAGGACTTAAATTTGTTTCAAACATTATGGGACAATGTACACCAGTACTGTAGACTAGAGTAACTTTGAATTGCGAAAAAGCTATCAAATTCTTCTCAAGTAAGTTGTAAATATTGACAAAATTACACATCGATATAAGAATAATCGGAGTGCAATCTATCCGTCACTTTATTAAAGGGAATTAGTGTTATTTAGATATAACAAGTATGAAAAAATAAAATGTAAAAGAAGATATGTAAGAATAGATGCACAATTCAGATATATACATTTTAGACCGCCCAAAATTAATGTTTTTACTAGAAGAATATGAAGAGAAAGTAAACAAGGTTGTTCGAATTGAAAATTGCTGTTACCAGCCTAATATTTATATATGGTAAACTCTACTTTGTAATTTATTGTAACATAATTTATGGTAAAATATCTTTATGTTGAGACATGCTATTATTGAATAATAAAGAAGTTTATACGTCATAGATTTATATGAATATATTATTTGTATTTATAAAAATATTCTTTGCTTTATGCATACAGCCAGGTAAAATATACGGCGAGAGGTTATGTGCTGGCCACATCAGATTTTTTGGATCTGGATTATTTTTTCTCCTAAGTCTTCCGCAAATATTTATTTTTACCCATCTTAACATCAACTAAATAAATGACAAACTACAACTGAATGTAAGACGAATAAAATCATATTATTAATATGTTTCCATACTTCTGTTCACCAAAAGAATAAGTATATGTTATTTTAATTAAATCATTAAAAGTTTTTTGAGTATTTATTCTCCAATATACTGATTCTAGAAAATAAGATTCAAATTTGCGAAAATTAAAAGCATATTTAAAAAATATGAAATATTTAAAAGTTTCCATACTTTTGTCCGCCACTGTATGTAAAACTATAATTTATGTATTGTGTATTTTATTAAGAAAATTGTAGAAGTATCCTCTAATGAACAAATATAATATTGAATTGTAGAGGTTTCCGAATTAAAAAGTTTTGTATTAGCGAGGTTTGATTGTAATTAACAATTTTTACCTCTCGCTAAGAGAGGTATTGGATTCATGCTAAAAATCGCATATTCAGAGTTTAGTGAATAAGCTCGTTATAAGGTCCCTACAATTCGATTTTAACATTTTTACGATGATGTTTGTGTGGATGTATGTGTGTGTGGATGTTGGAAGGACGATTTCTCAAAAATTATAAGATATAATATCTATTTAACTTCATATTCCTCAATCGGACATTAATGGGAAGAATTGAAAATATTTTGATACCAATTGGACAACCGGAAGTAGCAGATTCTTATAAAAATTCGTCTAAATATTATTTTTTGAAAATTTTTGTTCCTGCAAATATTAAAGAAGATTAAATTCTCTATCTGATACATTTAAATATTTTATTATATCTTTTATTGATTTAAAGATAAAGAATATAATACATAAAATAATCTACTGGAATAAATTTCACAGCCCAAATAATACCATGGAAACCAACTGAAAAATTAAAATGTTTGTAACTGACAGATAAATCTCAGTGTCAGAAATCCGGAGATATTACTGAAGACTTTTCTGGGAAGTGCATACATATATTATTTCTTATTGTATTAATAGTTATATATTTAATATTATAGGTATACATATACCTTTCAGAAATAATGTCAAGCCTGTCAATGAATTGGAAACATCTCGAAAAATTAGAAGAGTAGGACAAAATTTCTTTATTATATGAATTTAAAATTAAAAAATCTAAATACAAAGAATAGGTATGTGTAGAGTGTGTATACAAGAAATACAATACTTATGTAACCATAAGCGGAAGTGGCGAAAGGTACCTATTGTGTTGACCACAACAGATTTTTTGTTTGAAATTAACGTGGAAGATTGCGTGGCTATTGTTTATATTAGTGCTTGTGTGATGTCGCTAGTTGTTGCAACAGCTGTCACTTTCAGTGTAATAAATAAATGAAACAATGTTCAAACAATGTATTTGGGATAAAATAAGTGAACATTTTAGTGTTTAGACATTAATAATTAATGAATTAGTGTTCTATATTTATTAGTTCTTGCGAAATATTAAAAATTTTGTGTGTAAGTTTTGTAAATTATACTTATGTTATATGTATTTTGTAAACTAATTTATTAGGTTAAGATATTTTTCTTGCAATAACAGACAAATTATGATTTATGTTTTTTTTTCTGTTTAGGTGAGTGTGTCATGGAAAATATGATGTGTGCAAGTAGTCCTGCTGTCAGCAATATACTCGACCATGGGTAAAGTAAATTTTAATATCCCTCTTTATATAAAGAACTTTATGAGAACCGAGAAAGAATTTCCTGCTAATTTTTGTTTTATTTGGTGCTGAATCGTACACATATTTTAACATTCGTGGTAGATTAAATCACGAATGAGGTTTGGTGTGACATTAGAGTACGTTTTAAATTCAACGCAGCTTCTCTACCTTATTTACCAGCGGTTGCTGAAACTCCTGCAAGCGTCGCACGTCGCATAAATGAAAATATTTGCGTGGAAGCGTATTAAACATGCCTTAATCCTGCACTAGACGAAGCGCAATATTAAATTACGCTACGTATTGCATCGCCGGTGATTTTATTATGCCTGCAGTAGATGCATTCATCTCGGAAATGCAACTGTGGGGTATTACAACCTTCTGTTCTAAGTGAGTATGGTTTGAGATAGATTGCGTTCATTAAATTGATTTCAATTGAAACATGTATTAATTATTGTGTGGTGCTGTCTGTAGAACAATTCATAATATTCGTGAGGTGACGCCTGGAAAGTACCCCCGGCTAATATATAGATTACGGTAATGCTTTAAAATGCGTTTAAATAACTATATATCGGTATAATAGCCTTCTATTCAATAAAATAAACTACAATTAGGGCGCGGAAGCAAGGCTTTGTGATGATTTGGTGAATTTTTGTAGTAAAATGTGTAGTGAGTTGTCACGCATGTTACACTGAAAAATTAAGGAATAATTCAAGGAATTTGTAATTATATAAACTTGAATAAGCAGGAAACCAATAAATAGAAAATATATTCATACTTACAAATATTTTTTATCTTTTTCCCGTAATTTGAAGTAATTACGTAAGTAACGCATAAAACTCGTCCCGAGTTTTCCAGGGGTGATTGTTTGTGCGTTAGATGACGTTATTGTTGATATTTTTTTAAAAGTAAGTATTGTAGATTAATAATAATAGCCGGTGATTATGCATAATCACCGATTTATCATATTACCTGTAACAAAAAGTGAGTGACAGATTCAAGTCTATTTAATTTGCGAATCTTCGATTGAAATTTGCATGACACAAAAAAATGCATTTTAAAGCTTTACCATAATCTGAATATCGCACGCGCCCCCTTCTGTAAAAGTAGATTGACACAGCCAGAAATACGTAGATAGTAAAAGAAAAGGATGATGCTTAAAATTTGAGATTCGTTTGAATGATCATAAAAGGTAAACACGTAGTTAAATACAAACCATTTTATTTAATTTTTAAACCTATAGTTGTGGTTCATTATGAGAAAAAAACACAATTACCAAATAATAATTCCAGTTCACCAAACTTTGTACAAGGCTTGCAAATCTGATACTCGGTCTCAATTTTTGCTTGCCAACCTTTTAAGTACTAACAAAAAAATCCCCATTAGGCACAATATAGGCACACAAGATGAATTATTGTTGTTCGCAATAAAAATGTTGTTTTCAACAACAAATACAAACAGATTTGGCTTGTTTTGATTCAAGTATTTAAAAATGCATACTGGTTAATTTCCAGTCCTGAAGGAAAAAAATAAATGGGACATCCCTAAAGGTAAAATTGCCAACCATATAAGAATATTTTTCCGAATTTCCTCTTGGTTTTTGCTTGAACTTTAGCTGGAATAGTCACAATATAAAACCCTAGAGTTCTTAAAAGTACCATAACTTTCATCATTCAAAATTAAACATTTTCCGAAAAAAAAATCCAGCAATCGCAAACATCTTGAACATATTTTTTGAATTTGATCCTCAATTTTCTCGAGTATGCCAATCTTCTTTGTGTATCTAGTTGAATTTATTTCTTAGTGTCCTCGCAATATGAAACTCGGTCCAGTTTCTCGTTTAGATTCCAGATATGTTGTTAACTTGCTCATACAGTCGACGGTTGTTGGCTTTCGTCATTTTTCTGGATTTTCTACCAATTCCTGACGTGTGTTTTGAAAAATACTCTCTTCTCAACGTTTAATGTAGCGTAGCTAAATCTTTAGTAAAAGTAAAAATTAATTTTGCATGGTCTAGAACGGCAGAAATTAGGTATGAAAATGTCGATAATCAACCCAAAAATAGCGAAAGCCATGGAATTGAAATAGATAAATTAACAAATGTTTGATGTTTTACCTGTCAAGTTAGTTTAATATATTTTTATTAGGTATTATTTGTAATCGTACCTGTACAAGTGAACAATTATCTATCAATTTAAATAAATATTTTTCTCTTTAACAGACATTACAAATAATAGCAAAATAAATTATCCTTGCATTACAGATAGATCGCTATCATTTGTTAATTTTTAGTTTCAATTCCATTGCTTTCGGTATTTTTAAGGTGATTTTCGACATTTTCATACCTAATTTCTAACGTTATAGAGCATCTAATATAATTTTTGTTTCTTGCTTCAGATGCAGAATTTTTATCTAAATTAATAAAGGAAGCAGGAAATTACGAAAATATGATTTTACGTGCTAAAGTCCTATGTTCCGGTGTCGCGGTCAACACCCTGTATAGCAACTTTCGGTATATTTTCATTTAAAAAATAATGTACCATAATTTTTTTTTTTTTTAAATATGTAATTCACATAACTGTACATATACCTACGTTTCAATTAATAGTTCGCGATTCATGAAGATACAATTCTGATACAAATAACTTAGAAATCTCAAATTATGAATTATGACAAGTAATGTAACTGTGTTTCTAAATATCAAAGAAGACCAGTGTTTTTAACGCTTACTAGATTTTGTCGAATAATAGCTAGTCTCAAATTTTGTCTATTGAAAATCTCTTCCTGCTTTTTTTTGTAAATAATAATAGGTATTACGGAAGTCCGAATCAGAACACTTATTGAACGTGCGATCCAACAATTGATTGTTGTTGAAACGCACACGTGGTCCATACTATAGTAACCTAACTGAGTCACGTGTGTGGTCACGTGCCGGCGGTGATCCAATCACAGCGTGGCTCTAGCTCCAGCGACGTCCGTTTCCCACAGCCCAGTGATAAATGACGCCGGCCGCTTGCTGATAAAAGATTCCCCATCATGGCAATTTATTTTTTATAATTAGATTTACTGCAGTTTCATACGGATGAACGGACCTTTTATTTGTATTTGCAATCCTTTTAGCGTCTCGACCTCTCGAATTTTATTTCCAACAAATCCTCATTATGTCGATCGTTTTCAACAGGTTACTCGGACCCGTGGTATTTTCCCTTTCGCGGAGTATTTTTTCCTGGACTTTATAAATTGTTCGGGTGTATCATTAATTAAAAGGACGACGATAAACGATCTGTCGTCGGGCGTAATCCGTTTAGATTTTTCGGCATCTGCATTCATCATCCTAAACGGAAGGTACCCGTTCTTCTTTATTTACATACGCATTAATTCTGGGAAGGCAACGAGGAATTAAGTTTCTTCTTTTAATCTGAAAACATGTCACTTTTCATTTTACATTCATCATAGACGCACACATACTCGCAATAGTTGATTGTATATCAAGTGCTGAAAATGTTTCTTTGTCGAACCAAAACGAAAGTTGCAGCCTTCAATAAAGGAATTTCAATACGTGTTATACACATTGTCGTTTCTACTCCTGCAAGATAAAAAATCTGATGTGGCCAGCACATTACCTTCCATCAATCATGTGTATTATGTACATATTTCATACATAAATTTTCTTGCAAAAGATTCTATATTTCTAGTAAAATTATTTCATAAAGAAACTATGCAAATTGCACTTGACACTGACATCTTCTTCTTCTTTAGCTTTTTCCATTCGTTAGGGGGTCGCTATGTTTTATTTTTTTCTTCTTCCACTCATTTCTATTTTACATGTCGTCCTCATTTAGTTCCTTTCCTCTTAAGTCTTTTGCAATACAATCCGTCTATTTTATGTCTGATCTTCCCCTGTTTCGTCTACCTCCTATTACTAAGCTATTCATTCTTCCAATATATTCTTCATCTCTCCTCATGATATGTTCAAACCAATGTAATCGTCTCTCTTGTATCTTTCTAGAAACTTCTATCACTCGAGCCATTTCCCTTATTCTTTCATTCCTTATTCTATCTTCCTGTATCTCCCCCAACATCTATCTCAACATCCTCATCTCTACCACATTCATTTTCATTTCATTGACATTGACATCTGCCAGTTAGAATTTTCTTAATATAGTAGCTGAGCTGTTTCCATGGTTTATAGCATAGCTAGCTGATTTATAAAATTTAATTTCTTTATAACTCTTTAACTCTGTAACCATTGAATATGAAATATAAAATGCAATCAATTCGTATGGATAAGAATATTCTTTAATATTAATATGTGTTAAAATCTTCAAATAAGGGTACTTCCGATTGACTAATTATAACCAAAATCTAATCAAGTCTGCATATGAATGTAAGGAAAAGGAATACGTAAAAATTGTAAATTTTGGAATTATGGTATTGGAGATTATAGTCACACACACGCACAAACACACGCGCACACACATACATACACACACACACACACACACACACACACACACACACATACAGACATCATCGTAAAAATAGTAAAATCGTATTGTAGGGTCCCTAAAACGTGCTTATTCATTGAAAACTCACCACCGATTTTTTTGACCAAATACAATACCTTCCTTACCTAGAGGTTAAAAAGAAATAAGGACATAAAGAATTATTATTTTTAATTATTTGACATTTATTGTGTGACAACAACAAACATTTTATACAACATTCATAAGTAAAAAGTCGTTGCTGGGATACCGAAACGTGCTGCAAAGAGATTTCAGCATGAAAAACAAATCAGAAAATTGTATTTTCAAAGCAGGAGTAGAAAATAGTTATTTTTCTACTCCTACTCTGAAAATACAATTTTCTGATTTATTTTTCATGCTGAAAGCGACTCTTTGTAGCACTAGTGCTGCAAAATATTACATATTGGTATTGCGCAACAAAAAGTGTATGAGTGTTGACGACATTCGTAATTGAAGTAGTTGTATTTTAGCATTTTTGTGTTTCGTGTTAATTCACGTGATTTATTAATAATGTCAAAGAAAAACTATCGAAAAGGGCTAGAATAATGGTCTTATCTACATGTGCGTTTTTTAATGCAAGGAAAGATAGTTTCCTATCCGGTGTCAGCACAGATTATGTACAAATTGAACTATCTATAAACGAAACAATGTTTTTTAAATGAAAGTGTCATAAAATTGTAAAGCCAAAAATAGACATACATTCAAACAAAAGGAAGAAGTTACAACTACTGACAATATAGTCTCGATTTCATGGTATTGGCGGCGTGGTGTTGAAAATGTGACCAATAGAATTCCTCCATTTGTCATACCCAACATCATGGTAAGAAGTTTCAGGCGCAATGTCAGAAGTTGAAAATATTCAACATTTTGTATCATGCTCACCTGCACGCATGGGCATATTGAACTGTATTCATTATTGTGAATTGACATAACCTATATTTGGCGTATGCGGTCGGCTGTCAAATTTTGTGTGGTTTAGTAAAAACATAAAATATAAGGAATTTGGCGAAGAATTAATTTATGCTGTGTAAATTAAAGAAGCACTGTACAATTTAGGCCATAAAAATTACAAAAATAATTTAATACCATCCAAATTTATTCTGATATTTGAAACTAGCTGTCAAGCTGCGCTTACTGCCCTTGCAACACCGTCATGAAATTTGAACGAAAAAAAATTACACCGGTCACACCACGGGTACCGCGCTCCGACGCCGCCATGAAATCGAGGCTTAATAGTTCAAATTCCCAAACTAAAAACTGTGTATTTGTAGTTGTTGAATGAATCCGATTCTATTTCCATTGTAAAGAATCCCTCTGATGTGCGTGTATCTATTGAAAAATGCTCGTGCGTAGTCGATTTGGTTGTCTTTGGTGTTGTGTCCGTGATCCGTGCGAGACAAATCGTCTCGCGAATGCTCGGTGTGGCGTGCCGCGATGTCGCTCTGCGTGACTCTTCACACACGTCACCAGCAACAACGAACAACGAACGGCGCTACGAACACGGCAGTGGTAGTAACGCACCGTTACTCCACGTTCTGCTACCCTGAAGCTGTGCCAGAGGCCAGCAAGACACAAGCCAAAAAACCTGCAATTAATTCAGAACCAACCGACCAGATACACCAACGGAGACAGAGCAGGAATGGACTTTAATTTGGAATTGAATCTGTTTAATTGACAACAAAAAGAATTAATGTTAACATTTTGGAATTTTGGGAACAAGGGATTTAAAATCGACTAGAAACTTTAAATGTTAATTATAATACCGGGAGTATTTTTCTAAACAACTTGACAATTTATATTTTAATTGCATTATAAACTGTTTTATACAATTGCTCTTAGGAAAAATAGTTAAGAAAAGATAGTTCATTTAACCTTGTCTCTGATTGGTTGAAATAGCGGGCAAGTATACACACTCGAAACTTATATCTCCATCTCAACTTTTGTCATTTTCTATTGGTAATCGGAAAACAAATAATAAGAAAATTATGAAATAAAGTAAGGGTTCAGTAGTCTGTACACGTATATAGAAGACGAAACAAGGAAATAACATGAAATTTTAATAATGTGTTGATTGAAACATTTAAATGTTGTTTTTTTAGACTAATTATAAAATAATTAGATGTATTTTATTTTTATTTGTTCCATTTGAATGGTAATTAATTAATATATAAACTTTAACCTTAAATATTATATGTCAGTGAATAATTTCTTCAAAACTGTAGACTGGGATTAGAACCATCGAAAATTGGATTGTTAATTGTAAATACAAATAAATAATATACGTAGTTCTGTAAAATCATATATAAATCAAATATAAAAAAAATATTTAATTGTATGTGTTTTCTTATGTAGAAATGTTTAAAAGTTGTTATTATGTACTACGATTTCCAATTTATGTGGACATTTGAACAATTAGTTTGATTTGCACGTCTAAATGATTTGAATATATTATAATAGATAATAATTCATTGTTCTACAACTAATCTGTATTATTATAAATATCTGCATTAAATATTTTTATAGATATAGCTCTAGAACGTGGTAAATTTGGATTAATAATGTAGACTTAATGGATCAAAATACAACTGAGTTGAATTCTTTCGATATATAACAGATTTGCAATATGAAATTTAAATAATCTGTGTTGATTACAACAATTAAGTGCTTCCATTAAAATATTTTGGTTTAAAAACAATGTACTTCACATATTAACCATGTGAAATTTAAATATCTGTTGACTATAACAATATAATCACCAATTCAATCAATAATATCTATTGTACAGAAAATTATTAATATATATCAAAATTTTAATTTTATTTCAACAATTATCATTAAATAAATATTAAATAATATTTTATTTGAATTTGGCGCCGAATTTTGTAACTAAATTCATTGTTTATCATTGTATAAATCAAGCTTCTGGCTACTGTTTTCTCTCGTGGAATATACTACTATAGTCCAATTTTTGAATTTGTAATAATCAAAGAAACAACTAACTAGCTTCCTTACTCTTATAGATTTTTTGTATCTTAATTTACCTCAGGATCATGTATAAATAGTAGGAAATTATTAATGGTCATTGCATTCTGAAATACCATCTTTGTAAGATTGGTATAACTGAAAACTGAATCTGCCGACTTTGCGAAGAGGACGAAGAAACTTCGGAACACATTGTATATATGAATATTGAGGGGCGTAAATTGATTTAAATATCTAGGTAAAAAGTACATCACGGTAATTGAGAGCGGAAAATTGACTCATGGAGCAGTAATTATCTTCATGAGAACTCTGAGACTGCTTCCAGAAAACTAATAGCGTTTTCCATTTATATATTTAGTTTTGTTACAACACAAACATGTATAATGAATTTTAAATTCACCATCAAATACGAATAGAGAGGTTACATTGCAATTTATATCACAACACAAGTTTCGGACTGTAGAGATTTAATTTTTTTACATCAATTGTACTGACACAGATTCAGATACTTCTTACGTTCTTACAACTCAAAACATACGAATACGACAAACTGCACTGGGAAGAACTGACGATCGCAGTGCAGGAAAGTGTACACTGCTCAGTAAGGTTCAGTTCAGTTGAAAAATATAACTGAAACACGTAAAACTCCGCTCAGATAGAGTGATGTTACAATAGATATTATAGATTACAGTGACAAAAGTGACTAGGGCTTAAAGCAGCGTTGTCCAACCTACGGCCCGCGGGCTGGACCCGGCCCGCGAAGAAGCTCAATCCGGCCCGCGAGCTCCTACTCGGATATAGGTAAAGTAGTGGCCATTTACCGCGTATTTTTTAAATTTATTTAAAATATTGCAAATATTGCTTTTTCTAAAGAACAGATATAAAAAATCTGATGTGGCCAGCACATAACCTCTCGCCGTATATTTTACCTGGCTGTATGCATAAAGCAAAGAATATTTTTATAAATACAAATAATATATTCATATAAATCTATGACGTATAAACTTCTTTATTATTCAATAATAGCATGTCTCAACATGAAGATATTTTACCATAAATTATGTTACAATAAATTACAAAGTAGAGTTTACCATATATAAATATTAGGCTGGTAACTGCAATTTTCAATTCGAACAACGTTGTTTACTTTCTCTTCATATTCTTCTAGTAAAAACATTAATTTTGGGCGGTCTAAAATGTATATATGGATTGTGCATCTATTCTTACATATCTTCTTTTACATTTTATTTTTTCATACATGTTATATCTAAATAACACTAATTCCCTTTAATAAAGTGACGGATAGATTGCACTCCGATTATTCTTATATCGATGTGTAATTTTGTCAATATTTACAACTTACTTGAGAAGAATTTGATAGCTTTTTCGCAATTCAAAGTTACTCTAGTCTATAGTACTGGTGTACATTGTCCCATAATGTTTGAAACAAATTTAAGTCCTTCAACCTAGACTTGTCATCTCCATAATAGTCACAGATCAAGAACTAAGGGATTCTCCAAGTACATTTTTCTTTCATTACTCATTATTTCTGACACTGACATTTATCTGTCAGTTACAAATAATTTAAATTATCAACTATTTTTCATGGCATTCTTTCGGCTGTCAAATTTATTACAACAGATTATTTTATATATTATACTTCTTTTATCTCTAAATCTATGGAATATATAATAAAATATTTAAATGTATCAGATAGAGAATTTAATTTTCTTTAATATTACCACGAAAAATTTTCAAAAAATAATATTTAGAAGATTTTTTTTCAAGAATCTTCTACTTCCGGTTGTCCAATTATTACCAAAACCTTTTCAGATCTTCCCATGAATGTCCGATTGGGAAATACGTTGTTAAACAAATTTTAAGTCTTATAGTTTTTGAGTAACCGTCCTTCCAACATCCCACACACACACACACACACACACACACACACACACACACATCCACACACACACACACACACACACACACACACACAGATATCATCGTAAAAATGTTAAAATCGGATTGTAGGGACCTTAAAACGTGCTTATTCAATAAAATCTGGATATGCGATTTTTAGCATGAATGCAATACCTCTCTTAGCGAGAGGTAAAAAGGTAAGGTACTACAGCGCTTTTTTGATTTGAGACATGAAATTGATATATTTTTTATTGAAAAGTCAACTCAGCTCCACGAGCTAAGTAACCGTGTGTGGCTCTGGGATTTAGCTATACTCTGCGATTTGACTGCGTATTTAAATGAACTTAATCTCAAATTACGGCGCCAGATGATTTACAATTAGAACTAATAGAATTACAATGCCAAACACCATTACAAGATCTTTTTCGTGAGAAATCTTTACCAGATTTTTATGCAGCGTTTGACTCTTATCCGAATTTGAGGAAACTTGGAAATAAAATGACGACGGCGTTTGCAAGTACGTACATTTGTGAACAAACATTTTCTACTTTAAAAAGAGCCAAACCAGCGTCTCACGCTCGGCTTTCAGATGATCACCTTCATTCCATATTAAGGATTAACGTTACTCAACTTGAACCAAATATTGAAAAATTAGTTTCTGGAAAGCAACATCAGACTTCACATTAATAAATCGTTAGTATAGATTTTGTTTTTTTTTTTTAAATTTTAACCCAATGATTTCGTTTAATTCAGGTATCAGCAGTCTTTTAAATGTATTCAAATTTCAAGTTGGTTAAAAAAACATGTAGATATCCTTATAAAAAATAAAAAAAAAGATGTAACGTTTTAAACTTAGATCTCCCTGATCTAACATGTGATTTAAGAGGATTGTATATCTTAGCCGCACGGTTGATTAAAAAACGTAACATTTCATTAAATTTACGAATATTTTGATAAAAAATGAATCAGCACAAAAATATTCGTGAATTCATTGAAAATGTTGCGTTTTTTAATCAAAGGTGCCGCTAAAATATACAATTATAAAGAATCCAGCCCGCGAAATCCTATGTCATGTTGAATCCGGCCCGCGGACAAAAAAAGGTTGGGCACCACTGGCTTAAAGCCTCAAATTAAAATAATAATAATAGTTGGTAGAGCTTTAACCCGGCAAGGTAAATATCTTGAGTTCAAATCCCTGTGGCTCAGGTAACATGTTCACAATTTCTTTTATTCTTATTAAAAATTTGTGTACAAGACAAGAAATTCGATTGTGTACTACGTAGTAAAACTCACTCCGGTCCTGTCTGCGATGTAAAATAAAAAGTGCACGCAGTGTTTTCTATTCGATGTCGAGGGAAATTAATAATTGTGCAATATTTTGCAGGGGATATATGCGTTACGGTGGTCTAAACAATATATATTTTAAAAATAGTTATTTCTAAGTTATGGCATCTTTTACACTCCAGTTGCATTTCCATAGATCGAATGATGTTTTATGAACGTGCGATTTGAAATTTACAGTGGCCACTGGCCAAGCTTGCATTATCTGTTGTCTGAATGCGGCCAAATTCCGAATTTCTTTTTATGCTCGCAGGGAATATGGCCATAAATTGGCATAGCAGTTATATATTTGGCATGTGCTACCACAAATCACATTTTAAGACTATCGAATATACCTACCTAGCCTAGCCAGAGCCACCTAAAGAATAAACCGAATAATAAAATTTCAAAAACAACAGTAAAATATGGCGCTATACCCCGTCAGCAACTGTCCAGCGTAAAACTTTATTTCAGGCTGTAAGATTGAAAACCTTGTTTTATTAAATATTTTTAAAACATTGTTTAGATTCCTACTACCTCAGCTTAGTTTTAAATTTTATATTTTATTACATATTTCATAAAACACGGAAGAGTCTATAAAATATTATTTTACTATTGACGTATCCTTCAATATTTCATATTTCTTTTACTTTCCTTCTTATTAAAATGAAAACAGATATTCTTGGAAATATGTTAAAAATGATCATCTGCTTTTAAGGATTGTAGCACACACTTAAAATTTTACATTTGTCTATATTGCTTGTCAAAAATTTTGAAAAATGATGCTTTGCTTTTTATATATTTACGAAGGAGAGAGTTGTTTTTGACAATAATTGCTACATAGAAAAATATGTGGGTCACATGGATCAGTGCGTTATGTGGTTCTGAATTCCTGGGTTCGAATGTGCCGACGTAAAAATTTTTGATATATACAGTGGTGGCCAGAGAAATAAGACACTTATAGAAATTCAAAAACTTTTTTTATGCACTTTCATTTAAACCTAGAAATAAAACACAAATAATATTGAATTATAATTTTCACGTGGAACTATATTAGCTAAACATAATTTTATAACTAACAATAATATAAATAAAATTTGTTTAAATATTACCTGTAAAGTATTGGCGATAAGCGATACTCTATCTAGCGGAATAAAATGAAACTAACGATGCTGTGATAAGTTACGCCATTACTAATTCAAACTTATTTTGCTGCATATTTTTGTTCAATAATTAATATAAATTAATTTTTGAAAATGAGTAATGTGTATTGTTCTGTACCTGGTTGCAATTCTATGCAAAAATAAAACATAGAAACATAAATTTTCATACGTTTCCGAAGAAGGGTGAAGTGATGGTTAGAATTGAAAATAAATTTGGAAACACAGAAAACATCGACAAATTAAAAGCATGGGTATTATAGCTTAAAATTGGAAAACCTGTGTCAAAATTCATGAAAGTTCTCTCCACTTCAACAATGATTATTTTTACATAGGTTAATATTTGTTTTCTTTATCTTTTACTGGTAAACTTTTAGACAATTATAATTTACAAATATTGTAAACTTTCAGATTTAAATGCGCAGAAACATCTACTGTTGTTGTTAGCTTCTAAATATTGAAAATATTGGGTAAATTTTAACTTTATTTTTGTATCCATTCTGAAATCAAAATAAGCATAGGTTATATTACAGAAAATGGCATTATTTATTACATGCATATTTTTCAACACAGCAACAAATATAATTTGAAATGTTCAATTATTAGAAATTAACTATGCAAAATGTTTATATTGTTTGTAATTTAATTCATTTTCATAAAAGATTATGTCCAATCTTACTTAACATTTGACAATTTATCACATCAACGTTAGTTTTCGAAAACCCGATAGAGGCGCTACAAGCTTAAAATTGATCGCCAATACAGGATGTTTCTATATTTATGGATCAAATTTAAGGGATGATATTATAGTTAAAAATAAGTCAAAAAGTCTTAATCCGCAAAGTCCAATTCTCATCTGTCTCCGAGATACAGATCATCTAATTAACTTTTTTTTATTTTTCCTTAGGTTGGGAACCGCTGCTATAGAGACAGCAGCAAAAACAACCTTAGTTCCGTTGCATTGGTTGTTTTTGAAGGGATGAACAACTAGCAAATTGACCAAAATTGAAGGAACTTGCTTTCTCATACATAATTTAAAATTGCCATTCTTCCTCCGATTTGTATCTGTTTTCTCACGATATTTCGCATTAGTAAACTCGGGCTAGTTACTTCACCCCTAGATCTTGTTGGTCGGTACATATTAGGTGATCATGGCACCCCCATCATCATCATCTCGTGCGAGTCTTACGCGTCATACGGGCGCTGCACAAATTCACCAAATAGGTTTTAAATTGACTCTGATTAACCAACATACCTGCAGCTGTCGACCCGCAATACCTTACCGGTTCTTCTCTTACACAATGAACGACCCGTATGTCGGACATATGATACGGAACAAACCATGCATTGTTAAGCTATTACCCCACAGATTTTATCACTTCATTTATGGGGAATGAAAGTATGAATCATTACAAAAACGTTTTATTATAAAGAGGTTGTCTAAAAACAGTTTTACCAAACCAAATACATGTCGCAATATGTAACTCATATTTACAATATTTGGACTTGGGTTGTTTTTGCCAAAAGCTCTTCAGTTGTTCATACTACTACTAGGAAGGCCCAGGGTTCAAATCCCGGTGATATTCATCAATTTTACAAAAAATTCTTATTACAAAAACGCTGTGGCATAGAAACTGAATTGTAGGATGTGGAGAAAAATGTAAATAATTTGTTGGATGAGAAAAGCTATTAAAGTGAAGTGTATTTTCAAATAATTATCGATATTGGAAGAAGCAAAGAGCAGAAATGAGGGCGCAAAAGGTGGAACGATTTGACAGTTCAATTAAAAGTCCAAAATATTCCAAGTCTGGCAATTTCTAAACTGTTATCTGAACAGATCTATATGCCCGTGCTGTGAGCAACACCTATTTTGGTTTTTCGATGGAATTCGCGTTCTTTCTAACTGACAAGCAATTTATTTCGGCGGTCCCGGGCGGTAGATTACAAGAGCACGAGATATCGATGTCAACATCAACAGCCAAGCACCGAGCGGCTGTAAAAATGTCCGCGCTGATTAGCAACGATCCCGAAGACAATCAAACGCCTCTCACGCTTTTTTGCCTCCACTTTTTTACTGACAGCAAGCGTCAAATCTAAGTGAAATATGAAAATATTTTCGCAGAGGCTGCGGCGATAAATATATCCCTTTTTATCATCCACAAAATTAAGTAGGACTCCATGTTTGTTTCGCATTCTTTCGTAGATCAATTCATCTGTACGATAGAGAATTTTCTATGAACGTACAGTGGCGGACAAAAGTATGGGAACTTTTGAATATTTCATTGTTTTTAAATATGTTTATAGTTCCCGCAAATTTGAATCTTATTTTCTAAAGTCAGTATATTGTAGAATAAATTCACGAGAAATCTTTTGTTATTGGCTGTATTATTTAATTAAAATAGTTGATGTTAATATGGGAGAAAATTAATATTTTTTGGACGACTTACGAGAAAAAGTAATATAGCTCCATAAAGATGAAGTGAAGCAATGCAATAATTCAAAAACTTAAAGAATCAGTAAAAGTGGCCACCACTTAGTGGCGTATCAAAGATTTAAAAAATAATCTCATTGTGGGAATGTAAAAACTACATAATATAAAAGTCGGTCGTCCAAAACCAGTGCTAGGATTGATAAAACCAGTCGGCATCTGTCAGTAAGTTATCCTGCTTTCTCATCAAGTGAACTTTGTTCAAATATTCGGGAACAATGTGTTATATATTTGAATGATCGCACTGTGAAGCGACGGCTATGTAATGTAGGGTTACTGGGTAGAGTGGCCGTGAAGAAACCTCTACTAAGGAAAAACAGAAGGGCCCGAATTGCATTTGCTGAGGAGCGATGAAAGCAAGTTTAAAATATTTGGTTCCGACGAGAAACAATATGTTAGACGTCCAGTGGGTAGGAGATTATAAATACCAAAAACTGACCGTTAAACATGCAAGTGGTAATGTCATGGTGTTAGGCTTGTTCTGGTACGGGAGCAGAGAGAGAAGGTAATACTACCATTTACTGAAGAGGAAATACCTTTGCGTTGTCGTTTTCAGCAGGATAACTATCCGAAGCATTCATAAAAGTTTATTAAAAAATAAAAGTGCAAACTGCAAAAAGCAAATTGCGGATTTGTCTGTGAAACAAACATTAGAATAAAAATTACAAAGTTACGTCTAGTTTCACCAGTATACTGATGAGCACCAAATAGTGCGAAAAGCATATGTGGTTACTTATGTTGGCCGACTTCTGACGATGGTTCCATTGGAGTTGACTCAGAAGTTGTATACTGGTGAAACTAGACGTAACTTTGTAATTTTTATTATATTGTAAAAGAATGTTTTTTAAAACAAAAAAATGATGTTTTAAAATGGCCTTTTCCGGACTTAAATCCTGTAGAGCATGTTTGGAATCATCTAGATCGATAAATTCGAAAAAAAAATGCAAAATGCCAATGAATTGTGAGTCACTAAAGGATGGATGGTAGAGGATTTCTTCAGATATATGCAGGAAGTTAGTAGATTCGATACCCCGAAGATGTCAAGATGTACCAACTGCAAACGGTTATGCAGCAAAATACTAATTATTTCTGATTTTGTTTTATCTCTAATTAATTTATTTATTTCCATACTTTTGTCCAAGGATTTTTCTTTAAATACGAATATTAATTGTTATTAAATATTTATTAAATGTTAAATATATTTTTATAAATCTGTAGTATTTTATATAGTATTAGTTTTGTTAGTATTACTTACCCTCAAAAATATTAACTAAAATTGTATCGTGAATATAAACAAGTTTCCATACTTTTGTCCGGCACTGTAGTCCTGACTTCCAATGATTCTAATATTTTTTCTGTAACTAAGCATACCATTGGAATTTTTCTTCTATATTCTGATAATATATATATATATATATATATATATATATATATATATATATATAATTAAATCCATTATTAGAGTTAAAAAAATATTAATTTACTCTTACACCTTCTTCAATCCTTCATTTTAATTTAAAACTTCGACATTATTACGTATTTAGGAAGAACTATAATGACTTCTCGTCGTATTATTTTGATTCTCATTTTTGTGGAGAAAGAGGCCGTGTTTGTCCATCTCCAAAGCCAATAAAATCTTTCCCTTTTGTGGGGTAGGAGCAGCTAAAAGGTACCTCGGCGATTCGGTTCGTGGTCAGAGGGAAAGAACGTCCAAAACAACATTCATCATCTACGAGTCATTGTTCTTCGCTGGTCATCTCTCGCGGTGTAAAAAGTCGTCCGCAGTGTCGATTGTAAAAGTGTCCTGTGGGATCGCAGTTGGCGTGGGACGGCCATTGTACCAGCATCGAACAATAGCGCATCCGAGAGTAGGAGAATCCATAAAATAACTACTTCTTTCGAATTTGATTTATGATCGTTATATGCAAATCCGCTCTGGCATGCAGACAAATTAGGGTACTTGACTGCCGATCGCGATCAGCCTGCTTTAAAGTTGTTTTGAAATGTGTACCTATTGATGAAGTGAAAGGCGGCGACGGAGACGTTGATGGCACTGATGATGCGAAAGAGAATCGCGAATCGCCCAACGCAGATCGATTTGTGTAAACATTTACATTACCTATACTTGTTTTCCTCAATATTGAATACTGAATACCAATACGATGGATGAGATTCTGATGAGTCCTAACGAAAAACAACTCTTAGAAGACTATTTCCAAAACTTTGACATCGCATTGGAATTAAAAAAAAACTATATTTTCAATGGATATCCTAAATAGTTATTTGTCGTAGGTGCAGTTTTTCGGTCAAGAATGCAGTTTGCAACTAAGGCTCGTAGAGCCGAGGTGTTGCAAACATTCGAGACCTAAAATTGCATTGCACGACTCGAGGTGCAGATGAGAGTTTTCGTCATACATTATACATCATTTTACAAGAAATAAAATGTGTTACGTGTTCAATTATAATTTTGTGCAGTAAATTTGCAACTATTTCATCTAAAACATGTCTCGGTAACAGGCGTATGCAACCAACGAAGGTATTTAAAGATAATGTACTTTTTTGCCCTAGATATCTAATGAAAAATATTTCAACCCGCTGCCATGGTAACCAACACTTGAATGTAAACAATGACATAATGATATATTTTTTTAGTATATATGACGAAATATTTATTTAAGTATTAAGGGCAGTAAGTGCTTCCTACTGGTTGAAGATTGTTTTTCAGTTCTAGCCTAATACTTACTGACTGCAGTGCTTATTAAGTTTTTTGCAGGATCGACGTACAAATTAAAAAAAAAAGATTTGAAAATTATTTTGATTTATTAATATTTTTTAGTTGTCATTTGTAAGCTTTGATTGTTGTTTTCCTTTACTTCCTACCTCGCATCCTGATTGGTACATAATCTCAGTCTCTTACCGATCAGTAATTTGTAAATAAAACCTACTATCTTGGAGCCCCATCGGTAAATATTTTTAAAAAAACCGGTCGTGCTGTTTTTATACTTTTGCAAGAAAAATGCATGAAATAATTAGGCCACTTCATAACTGCAGAAACAAACAAAAGCGTATTATTATTATTATTATTAAATTTCTATTTAGAATATTTACTGCATAAAATATTTATTTGGACAATAATTATTCTGACACTAACGTAATGAAACGTTACATTTTTGTTCGTCTCTTATTTCTAATTCCATGGCAAATACTATTAAATTGTAATTCCGTGAATTTTCAAATTTTATTTCTGCCGTTATAAAGTAGCCAAAATGATTTTATTTTATTTATGTGGATGTAGAAATTTTTTCTTTACCACATCCATTTGAAACTTTTTGTTTAAAATAATTAGGGGAGCATTGCGCACGGAAAAACTGATTTCCCATGTTAAACGCCTATGTTTCACTTTCCGTGATACACCCTGTATTTTATGGATAAATTTATAAAATAATCTATAATTTAAACCCCAAAGTCTACGCTTTAAACACATTCCTTGGTTACACAGTTTATCTCAAATATATGTAAGTGACATAAATGTCATTGTCAAAAAACTCATCATTGCAAGTTATTTATAGTAAAATTTTAAAAAGGAAATAGTAAATAGAACAATAGTTATACAAAAAGGAATTTAATATAGTTTCCAGCATTAGTTAATATGTAGATATGTATTTAAATTAATCAAAATGAAATGGCGGGAGGTATTGTGTTGGTCACATCAATTTTTTTCATTTAAATTTCTATTTCTAATAATTTTACAGATCTTACAGATTCTTAAACATAAAATCAGGTGCACATTGTTAGGTTGTTGTAATGTTTTTAAAAAGGCAAAATGTTTTCCAAATGTTTTGCCATTAAATTGAAATTAAACATAATGCGTGAGAAAGTTATGGGTGAGTAATGTAGGAAAATTTTGCGAGTACCTGTCAGGGCCACAACTTGCCTTAACAAACCAATTTGTCGAAAACGGTTTGATTAACAAAATTCGCGAGCAATACGTACATCCAATACCGCGATGTCGTTTTCATTCCGCATCGTTGTTTACCGAAAAAATCAGCGTAATCCATTTAGCAGAGAAAAAAATACAGAATCGGGGTCGGGTCGTATTTCACGATGTCCGTTCATTGTTAAGCGAAGCATTGATCCCAGTTTCCCAGCCCACCCTCTCGCGTGTTAACGGTAGAATAGGTGTACAATTAAAGTGTATTCTATCGCACGTGGTCCGCTGAACATCGGCTCCCGTTGATGTATGCAGTGGTAGGTACCCCTTCAACCCCCGGCCCGTCAAACGGGGTGTTGTGTCGTACGCACCGGTCGCCACAGGGACGGAATTCTGCATTTGTTTTTTCGAGGTGAAAGTGACAAATGTTGATTTAGTTGCCCCGGAACAGAACCGGACTTTGCCAAAATCCGGACAATTTCTAATGGGGGGCAAATGAAATATATTATACCGATCTAGAAAAACGTTTAATCACCAATCGAAGATATTTTTTACGAACAATTGATAGAAAAATAAATAAATATATCATCACGGCATATTACCCATTGCCGGGTGTGCCAATCTGCTATGTACACAAATATCGGTAATAATGAAATATTTGTATCGTGCGGGCGCGTACCAGGCATCTCACAGGCACTTATTGCTGGCGTGGAGAGTGCACCACGGGGGTCAATTTTGTGCCATTAAAATTCGAATCAATTTTTGGCGTTGGTCGGAATCGAACCCGGGATAAATTATACTAGGATTTGGACCCAGGACTTTCCTATATCTAGTAGAATCCTATTGACTCCACGGGGATTTCATAGCTTAGTTTATAGAGCATTATACTAAATAATGATCCTATTAACGTATGTATGGTCATTCCACGAATCAACCAATTTACGTCATCAACTTGTTTAAATATGAAAAACTAAAAATTCCAAACATTTTAAAAGTATTCGGAAAATACAAATTATTTTAAAACTTTTGCGATTAAATTTAAGTGTATGTAGTATGTATGTCTTTTAAATATATTTTTCTTTTTTATGCTTCTATTGGTAAGACTTACGATTGGCAATTTGATTATATGTTTATATTAATTTTTGATTGAAATTGGTGTCTTTGAAGAAAAAATAAAATTTTGTAATATCTTCGTGTTAATTTGGATAATTTGAGTACGAAACCATGCCGAAGACGGTATCTTGGCAAAGTCAAGACTGAGTTGCTAATCTTATATCATATTTTGAAGCAGAAAAACATAATAATGGTCCTTTTTACGCTACATTGTATAAATGGCGTAATTTTTATAGCACATAATCGCTTTCAGTATATCTTTACACGGTTCATAACTAAAACTATTGGGTCCGTGGTCCGTATACGAAATATTTGCTGGGTCCCCCCTAATTCATACTGTGAATAAAATTAAAAACAAAAATACTAATTTTTACAATATACTGTGACAATATGTACTTATAATCTCTCTTTTACATAGTCATTTTCATTATTGTAATCAAATTTTCTTTGTTGTAATCAAGCATATTATTTTACTTTCACTAGTACTATAGGCAACACTCACAACATAAAACGATCCAGTCTCATATAAATTAGATAAAAAGTTTAGTAACTTTCTACTGATTACGTAAATCGGTTGATATCGTGCATAACAAAAGTTTTCGGAAAAATTTTACTGTCCAAATTTTATTACTAAATGAGATCTAATCTAATTATCACTGGACATAATACCACGATTAAATTGATAGAAAAAGTTTTGAAATATGTTATACACACTTGAAATACGCAAATGAATCTATAGGTTAGTTAGATAGATAGCCGGAACGTGAAATTGTTAACGTTTTTGGGGATCAAAATATTGGACAGACGACTATTTACCGATCTATACGGTAATGTAAAGAAGGTATTAATTTACCTTTTACCAAAAGTGGGCGCCCCGAACTTTTTCCCCAAAATCGTACAAACAGACTCATTTAAAGTGCTCAAGACAACAAATTAACTAAACGATTTAGAATTTTAAAGATAATTATTATCAGAACTTTTGTCAGAAATGATTTAAAAATTTATATAGCAAATAATGTAATCAAATAGACAGCAGCCCAGCTGGAACGAATCTCCAGATGCTGCAGAGTATTAAGGAGCCAACATTTTATAGAAAATAGAGAGAGAGTAATATTCCCAAATGTTTGATTGAAGACTTTTGGGCATTCCTTAGCCAAAAGTATACAATAATGGCTGGGAATACCAAAACGAACAACAGTTACAGACAATATTTCTGATGATCCGGGAAGTAGATTTAATATCGTCCAGTGACAAATGAGACAAGGTACAAAAACTGTGTCGCATTCTAGATAATAGTCCCTTATCAGTGTTGTAAAACTAAATTTCTTATTCCCTTAGTTTATAGGAACAATCCCTTAAGTCAATGTTTCAATAAAAAAATTGTTTCTGTTTGATGAAAAGGTCTAAGTTTTTCCTAAAACTTTTATTGCATATGTTAAATTAAATAAATATAAATACAGGAGTAGTTATTGTGGAATTTATGAATCAAATATTTCTTTCCTTTTTGTTCCGATCCAAGTTCAAACAAACCATTTATCTCTTCCATTTAAATAGTGTTTAAACCTGGCTTACTTCTCTTTTATTCGTCTAAATATTAAACAAACTAAAAACAATCTCATCCCCAAACATCCCCTAGCATCTGCCGTGCCGTCCTTAATCCCGGTCATCCGTCATCCCTTCTAAAATCTAATTACACCCATGCGTTAAAAATCCAGCGACCGGTTCTGCAGCGCAGCATAGGTGACTGCGATCTCTGGTCCGGGGTCCGGGTGGATGCTGGGAACATGTGACAGGGGGTGTGGGGGGTGAGAGGGTGCACAGGGGATGTCACATCCACACGGGGGTGACGTTTAATCGAGGCGAGAAAAGTCAGACCGTGAAGAGAGCGGGTTAGTCGGTGAGTCAGACGCCGCACCGACCTAGGGGTAGGTAATGAGGGTGAGAATGGAATTAGTCGATTCATGAGTCTGTTCGATGAAAATCACACCTTTGCAAATATAATATCAAAATCAGGATCTTTTATAATTAAACTTTGTTATATAACGTATGTCTCAAGTTTTGGTAGCAATTTCAACATTTTTTTTTTTTTTTTTGTAAAAATTGCATTTACTTAATATTTTGTAATACTTAATAATTAACTGTTTCATAAGCAATAAAATTATTAACATAAATTAAATAAAGAGGGCTGTTTTCTTCTACAAGGCGCAACTTATTGCGGACACCTAGCATTAGATTTTGGGCGACATTTACATCGATTTCTCGGACATTTCTGATTCCTGTATATTTTGAATTGAAGTTCGCCCTCATATTGGGCTCCCAATCATTCATTGTAAACTTTTCAAGATAAAAGAGCCCAAAAATATTCTACGGGACGAGTCTGGGGAAGGTTAGGGAATAAATGTTACGTTTCGGTCTATTAGCCAATTTTGAATTTGTTTTGCATAGTGACAGGACGCAAGGTCTGGCCAAAAGATAAAATCATTCCCAGCAGGGACCTGAAGTTGAACCCGAACCTGAACCGAAAACCTGAATTAACCAGAATTTTTTATGAACCTGAACCCGAACCAAACCTTTATTTGTCAATAAACCGGAACCGAATTTAAACCGTTTTATATTTAGATTCGATTCGACCTGCTAAATATATCATTAAAAATTGTGAATTCAAATTAAATTATTAATATGATTTTAAAACTAATAAATATTACCATCTTTCTGAGCTTGTGATCTGAACCGAAATTCGAACCTGACCCAAAACCGATGAACCGTTATAATTTTGTTTTTCTTGAGCCGAAATTGAATATGAACCGACATTTATTTTTTGAATCTGAAGCGAACCTGAACCATAAATGTTTCAGTTCAGGTTTCTGATCCCCAGTGTGTTCTTCTTCAATAAAATTAACCAATTTTGTTAGACTATTCATCAATGTAACTTTGATTACCCAGACCTCATCTCACTCGGCCCATATAAGGCATAGATATGGATACACTCCTTGTGGAAATAGCGCACCATATCAACATCTTATTTGCGAATTTGGCTTTTTAGTCATATGTCATATTTGACATTAGTAGGGACCTCTGCAATACTTTCAGTATAAAAACCATAATTTATTTTAATTTCGGAGTTGCTCAATGTGAAGTCCGAGAGATTGACAAAAATGTCGCCCAAAACCTAATGCTCTAGGTGTCCGCAGAAAGTTGCGCCTTGTGGAAGAACATGCCTATCTTTATTTAATTTAAGTTTATAATTTTGTTGCTTGTGAAACAGTTAATTATTAAATATTACAAAGCTTTAAGTAAATGCATTTTCTAATACAAAAGAAAATTGTTGAAATTTGTATCGAAAAATGTATATCGTTGCCAGTTTGTAAATCGCGTCTTTTTATAAAACGCCTAATCCAATTGTCAGATTGTTAAACCTTTGTTGACTTAAGGCGTTTTTTATTCAGACCGGTTACTTACGTTTACATGATAACCACATTTTATTGAGCATTCCGGTTACTTGCGACTACGTTAAACATGTATCCGCGGTATATAGGACGGTTACATGCTAAGTTTTATAAAGTGCTTAGGCCTATTCATGTGTAGAAATTTGTGACACTTGTACCGTTTCTTAAACATAACGAAATTATCCTCTCCTATGCATTGGCCATTGGGCCATTAAGTCCAATCTCCGTCTAATGTCAGTGACAATCCCTGTTCGCAACGTGCGTAGCCTAATCGAATCAAATGCAGTCGCACTTTAATATCAGCGATGAGAAGCCGTCATGTATTCCGTGCTGTGCTGTGCTATGCGACATAGGACATGGGGTCCAAATCTCCGAAGCACACAAATATCCCACGCGTATTTTTAATTCCGGACTCCGGTTAGACTACGAAACGAATCACATTCGCATCGCTGATGAGATAAATAACGTGCACGCGCGCCACTGACATGAGGGTCTATGGCGGGGACAAGAGAGATGGAAAACGGGCCACCCTACTATGTAGAAATATTAATCTTTATTATATACAGATAGCCATTAAGAATATACTAAAAGTCTATACCTATGGTGATTTATTTTTTTGAAACTTAATTTGATCATTGTAAATAAGGTCATTTAATAAATTTTTAATTTTTGTTTAACTGAAAGAAAAAAAAATACTCCTTATTTTTTTAAATTTTTACCTTCCGACAACTATAAGGTAAGAAAGGTATTGTCTTTGGTTAAAAAATTCGATGGTGAGTTTTTGATGAATGTGTGTGTGTGTGTGTGTGTGTGTGTGTGTGACAAAAATTTCTCCCTCGATAACTCCAATACTACAGTTCCAAAAGTTGTAATTCTTTCATATTCCTGTTTCGTACCTCCGTAAGTAGAGTTGATTAGATTTTGGTTATGATTGGTTAACCGGAAGTACCCTATTTTGAAGATTTTAACAGTATTTCTTGAAAAAACGCTGTTAAATATCATTTTTTGACATTTTATGTCATTATAAATAAAATAATATGTTATTCTCTATTCGATTTAAGTATATTTTTATCTTCATATTAAATGAATTTAGAGATAAAGAATTATAAACAAATATCTTGCAACCTAATGCTGCTAAAAGCTGCACCATGAAAACAGAATATTCCAATATTACTAATTGACAGATGTCAGTGTCAAATAAAATTTACATAATATCTTTGTGAAAAGATTTTACTATTTATAGTAGTAGTACTGCGGGTTTTTTTTGGGAACGATATTTAATATTTCTTATTGTATTATTAATTATTTATTTAAAATTATAGGTATATTACATGAACCCTTCAGAAATAACGCCAATCCCGTTAATGAATTGGAAAAACCTCGAACATTTAGAAGAAATGGAGAAAACTTGCTCATAGAATGAATTTAAAATTATAGAAAATACGTAAATATAAAGATTAGGTGTAATTAGAATTTCTCGTGTGTACAAGAAATGTTAAATACAATACTTATATATACCACAATGGAAAGGGCGAGAGGTATTGTGATGGCCACAATAGTTTTTTTATTTTTAATCCAATTATTTTTATACCTTAAACATAAAAATGGCCAATCTCATCTGTGACAGTCATTGTAAATTAAACGGGAAGAAATCTGGTATCCTGGTTATGACGTCTCAATCAATCACAGCGCATTCTGAAATACGAATATTTTAGGATATTTTATTTACTTTTTACAAAAATTACACAGAATTTAATGTTTTTATTTATTGAGATAGTATAGTTTGTTTAAATAATATATGTATATTGTATTTTATATGAATTTAATTGTGTACTTTGGAATAGAGATTGTAGTACTTTATTTTGAAAGGGAATTCATAAAGTTTAAGTTGCTGCTGAAGGGTACATATTTCACTTCCTCTGTCTTCGTGCACTGCTTTGTTTACTTTACATAATAAAGAAAAACAATTTCAGTTAGGATAAAGAAGATAGCAGGGCCTAAAGTATTCAGTAAAATTACGAACCAATTACTGGCACAGGCCGTTGAAGTCTCTGAAAGTTATCTCCTGTCAAGGAGCGTCAACAAAACATCCAGGTAATTACGGCGCAGACAATACAATTAATTAATTATCGCTGACAAGTTGTCGGCAGGTCGCCGGCGATGGCGATAGCGTCGCAAACAAGTCGCCAGGGCCGGCGTCGCCTCCTACGACGCGCAGAGCTGCGCTTCACGCTGAGCGACGCCGTCCCGACGCCCGCGTTTTGTCGCGAATACACCGACTTTTATTTTTCTACTATCCTGCATGTCCGTTCTATTTGCGAGGAATTTATTTTTGAAAATCAACTATACTATAATAAATTCACAACAGTGTTTATTGTTAGCTCCTGAAATTATTACCAGAAAATACATATTTTTCAGTGCAGTGCCAAAAGGTTGCATTCTAATTGAAACATAAACTCATAAATATAAATAAATACAGTGTTTGGTTCACTCATATAATTCTTAATTTAAATTTACCGTTACTTCCTTGTACCCTATCGAACTTTTGGAAAATAAAATGAAGAGACAAATCACCCAAATCATCTTATATTGCCAAATACCCTTTTACCGTAAGGTGTAAAAGTATTTTTAATCGTGCTCGAATTTTGCTCATTGATTGTTATTCCTTACCATCTTCATAGCCTCTTGAATCGTCGTGTTTTTCTTCTCTAAGATTTTCAGTATTAGGGTAAGTCCGGGAAATAACAGTAGACCGATGTTTTTACATGGATAGTATATTTAGTCTGTCGGCAAATTTTATGTGTGTTGTTTATTTCAATAAATAAAAAATCTTGTGTGGCCAGCACATTACCTTCCGTCAATTCTAGATATTTTGTACAAATTCAACAAAGATTTTTTTTGTAAACTATTCTAAGGCGTTTTATTTTTAGGGGAGAAATGAACTGATCTTACCTCGTACTGAAATGAACTACTGCTGAAAAGAACAGTATGTTTTTTTAAAATAAGAAGTACAAAATAAAACATATATAGCCTTATATTTATAACATAATAATCTGCTGAATTGGCTTGTGGCTATAATCTATAATTTCTTTTTTGCCACATTAAATTATTTTACATTTTCATATTTCCAGTATTTCACAAAGATAACTGTTTCCATGGATCAGCTTTTAGCAGCATAGGTTGTAAGATATTTATTTATAATTCTTTATCTCTAAATACATTGAATATGAACAAAAAAAATTAAATCAACTAGAGATAACATATTCTTTAATATTTATATATATTATAAAAGGTCAAAAAAGATATTAAATAGTGTTTTTTCAAGAAAAACTGTTAAAATCTTCAAATTAGGGTACTTTCGGTTAACTAATCGTACCCAAAATCTAATCAACTCTGCATATGGACGTACGAAAGAGGAATATGAAAGAATTAAAATTTTTGGAATTGTAGTATTGAAGTTATCGAAGGAGAAATTTTTGGCACACACACGCACACACTGACATACACACAAAACACAAACCCACATATAGACATCATCGTAAAAACAGTAATTCGTATTCTAGTAAAACATGCTTATTCATTAAAAACTTACCATCGATTTTTTTGGCCAAAGACAATACCTTCCTACCTATAGGTTATCCCAGTTTAATATTAAAAATCTGATGTGGCCAGCACATAACCTCTCGCCGTATATTTTACCTGGCTGTATGCATAAAGCAAAGAATATTTTTATAAATACAAATAATATATTCATATAAATCTATGACGTATAAACTTCTTTATTATTCAATAATAGCATGTCTCAACATGAAGATATTTTACCATAAATTATGTTACAATAAATTACAAAGTAGAGTTTACCATATATAAATATTAGGCTGGTAACTGCAATTTTCAATTCGAACAACGTTGTTTACTTTCTCTTCATATTCTTCTAGTAAAAACATTAATTTTGGGCGGTCTAAAATGTATATATGGATTGTGCATCTATTCTTACATATCTTCTTTTACATTTTATTTTTTCATACATGTTATATCTAAATAACACTAATTCCCTTTAATAAAGTGACGGATAGATTGCACTCCGATTATTCTTATATCGATGTGTAATTTTGTCAATATTTACAACTTACTTGAGAAGAATTTGATAGCTTTTTCGCAATTCAAAGTTACTCTAGTCTATAGTACTGGTGTACATTGTCCCATAATGTTTGAAACAAATTTAAGTCCTTCAACCTAGACTTGTCATCTCCATAATAGTCACAGATCAAGAACTAAGGGATTCTCCAAGTACATTTTTCTTTCATTACTCATTATTTCTGACACTGACATTTATCTGTCAGTTACAAATAATTTAAATTATCAACTATTTTTCATGGCATTCTTTCGGCTGTCAAATTTATTACAACAGATTATTTTATATATTATACTTCTTTTATCTCTAAATCTATGGAATATATAATAAAATATTTAAATGTATCAGATAGAGAATTTAATTTTCTTTAATATTACCACGAAAAATTTTCAAAAAATAATATTTAGAAGATTTTTTTTCAAGAATCTTCTACTTCCGGTTGTCCAATTATTACCAAAACCTTTTCAGATCTTCCCATGAATGTCCGATTGGGAAATACGTTGTTAAACAAATTTTAAGTCTTATAGTTTTTGAGTAACCGTCCTTCCAACATCCCACACACACACACACACACACACACACACACATCCACACACACACACACACAGACATCATCGTCAAAAAGGTTAAAATCGGATTGTAGGGACCTTAAAACGTGCTTATTCAATAAAATCTGGATATGCGATTTTTAGCATGAATGCAATACCTCTCTTAGCGAGAGGTAAAAAATCATACTTGACAAGTTTCACAAGATTTCAGTCTCAGAACCACAGCCGGGTTTCGCTCTTATTGGAGCTCATCAGTGTGGTGCACTGAGGCCTCTAGGAGGCACTGACTAGGTTGAGTGGATGGATGATAAACCATCCACAGATGATATGATGACTGCAGAGGTTTGTTTTTCTCGTCGCAATTTTTTTGATATTCGTCACATTTTTTCCAATTTCTGGCTATACGGATGAATTATATGTAGAGTAAATTATTTTATAGATCTTTTAGGATATTTTTGGAATGAATTTTACAACAAAATTATGTCATATTTATAGGATATAGATATGTATAAAAGATGCTGTTACTATATAAAAATATTACAATAAACTGTTATTAAGATTTGTTCCTTGCGCGATTTCTGAGAAGTTTAGGTATAAATTGTTTGAAGGTTTAATAAATTATCTAGCTCTTTTATAATGATGTTTTTCGCTTAGTAACTTTTCAGATATTAAACAGCAAAGTTGTGCGCTGTTAATCTTATGATCAATCTAAGTTTGCACTCCTACCTTAACATTATAAACAAAAACTTTTGACTTTATATGCTCCTACATTTTAACTCAAAGTTACGCTATGGTGAAAATATAATAATATCCGGAGGTAAACACATCGGAAACTTTAACACCCGTAGTTGCTAAAAACTGCTAGCAGTTTAATACTCAACCCAAATAAATAAAATTTTAGCACCGTCCAGGAGTCACAAACAGGAGAGCGACAAACCTTTGTGGTTTACACAACTTTCCAGAAAGACACGAACTTCAACAACGGAAAACTATATCCACGCGCAAATCTTATTATACTACAACTTTTTTAAGGCTTTATTAACATTTAATACTTTATGTAGAGTATACTTCAAGAGAGGACTATAGGTATTTTCTATTTAAATCGATAATTTTGAAATTAAGTCAACAATACTTTTGAAAAATTTACAGTAAGAATAAAAAGCAACTAACTGCTCTGTCTTTGAAAACATTTTGACCAAAAACAAATTGGGTACCTAGAGCGCAAGATGATACTATGTCGAACGGAGCGCGGCAATCTGTCAAAAGCGACTAAAATTAGCAAAAGGATAATAACGTACGTCACAAATTTCAACAATTGTTTTTATTATATAAGCATTTACTTAAAGTGTAATAATTAATAATTAATTGTTTCATAAGCACCAAAATTATGAACTTAAATAAAGATGGACGTGTTCTTCCTCCACAAGGCGTAACTTTCTACAGACACATAGCATTGGGTTTTGGATGACATTTACATCGATTTCTCAGACATTCCTCTATGGGACAAGCCTGGGGAAGGTTATGGGTTTTCGCGGAACTAATGGTACATTTTGGTGAGTTAGCCCATTTTGAGTTTGTGTTGCATAGTGAGAAGACGTAAGGTCTAGCCAAAAGATAAAAATCATCCCCAGCGTAAACTTCTTCAATCAAATTGAACAATTTTGTTAGATGTACCTTCGACTATCCTGGGCTTCACCTCACTTGGCGCACATTGGGCCTGGATACATCCCTTTTGGAAATAACGCACCATACCAACCCCTTATCTGCGAATTTGGCCTTTTGTTTGTATCTGACATTAATAGGGACCTCTACAATATTGTCAGTATAAAAACGATTATTTCCCTTAATTTCGGAGTTGCTCAGTATGAAGTCCGAGAAATGTCGTCCAAAACCCAATGCTAGGTGTCCGTAGAAAGTTGCGCCTTGTGGAAGAACACGCTCATCTTTATTTAATTTAAGTTTATAATTTTGATGCTTATGAAACAGTTAATTATTAATTATTTTAATCAATTAAGTTAATTTCATATTTCAGTTAGCCGTGCTAGACTAGACCAGAGGTGAACAACCCGTGGTCGCGACCCCTTTAGGGGTCGCGTAAGAATTCTTCGTGGCCGCCAAATTCCCCAGAAATTTATATGTATTATATTTCCTAATTAGTAAATAATGAAAATAGGGGTTGGGTAGAAATTATAGGAAGAAAAATGCAATTCTAAAAATTCAGGCTAAGTACAAGTAACCCGGTTAGCTGAATAACAAAATATAACAAAATTATTAAATCAAACCGTCTGTTACATTTTCCTGCTTTGGTAATCAAATTCTCATATATTACATTGAAAGAATTTCAGTTTTACTTTCAACCACAAATCTGTCAATCTTTCCAATATTTCATTTTCAAGGTGAATAAATAAACTGTTTTTATTCTCGTTCTCGTGGGAGTTTCGTCTCGTCTTGTCTTCCTTTTGTTGTTGACCTTTCTCGGACATACAAGTTCATAGTTGAGGTCTGGTCTGATACATTGATTGATGATCATCTCCTCTGCATGTCCGGTGGAATAATGACCAGCGTATTGGCACTTCCTTCCCGGGTCAGAGTAGTGACTCTATCTAGCAGGGCCACGCATCATAGAGCTTAAGCTGGACTACATCAGGGCAGAGACATTATCATCAATTAGGTGAAATGTTCAGACATCAGGCACGTGTTCGCCTCACGCTTAAGGGACACAGGAAATCAAACATTACAAATGAATTTATCTTCGTTGAATTGTTTATTTATTGTAGTTTGATTTTGACAGAATACCTGATAATTTACTAAATAGTCTAACAAATCTTTTACAAATAAATTAATGAAAATAATACCATAATAATATGAGTATTAGAGATTGTCAATAATGAATCTGGTGAAATCCATCTGTGGAAAGGGCCGGTTTAGAATTGGGCATCCGGATTCCATGCCCAGTCATGCTAACTCACCGTGTAACTGTTGTTATTGTTGGATGGTGTGCGACTGTCGTTCATATGCCGTTGAATTTTAGTCATATTGCACTGTCATTTAATTGCGAATCGTTCTGTTCTATAAAAATCATATACAGAATTATTGCTGTCTGTGAATATCGAATTTACACTGTTTGCATTGTCTCGTTTAATGAGTCCGTGAACATGGCTCAAATTTTCCCTATTTAGCAGATATGAATATATTTTGTAATACCGTTTGTAATTAATAATAGGAGGAGTCTAAGGTTAAATTATAACTGAAACTAATAAAATCACCCCTTAACCTTAAAATTATAATAAAAATTAAATACGTATTTCGAGAACTAAGATCTTATCGTCAGTAGTACAAAATTAGGAAAAGTTAAACGTTTCCAAAAGTTTAAAGAAAATTTTTAAAAATCAAAATTTAACCGTAACTTACAAATCAAGTAATACCATTAAATCTTTATTAGTTAACACTAAATGGAAAATAGATACTAAAAAAATCTGGTATTTATAATATTAACTGTGGAATGATTGTATGGGGTCTCGTGGCCGTGTGCCTGAGTGTCTGGTCGCGAATCTGGGGAGCCGGGTTCGATTCCGACCGACGCCAAAAATTACATCGCATTTTAATGGCACAAAATTGACCCCTGTGGCGCACTCTCCACGCCAGCTATGAGTGCCCGTGAGGTGACGTCTGGTAAGCGCCCACACGGTACAAATATTCCATCATTACCGATATCTGTGTACGAAGCAGATTGGCACACCCAGCAATGGGTAATATGCCGTGATGAAATATTTATTTTATTTTATTTATGATTGAAGTAAAGTTTACATCGGTCAAACTAAAAAAAAAAATTACACTCGGTTTAAAAAACATTTTTATCATCTAAAAAGCCATAATCCAGAAAAATATAGCTTAGCTCAACATTTGTTCATTAATAATCACAAAATTAACAATTCTAATATTAAACTTTTAAAACATATTAATAATGATACATCTGTATCTCCGAGTTGAGCCCCACGTCATTAATTTCTGAAGCAAGAATTGCTAAACTTTTATCTAGCATCTTTGTCGTACACACATGACATATGAGACTTCTATTCGCTATCTCATTTCATTATCGTTGGTGTTTCGAAGGGGTATACGCTATCTCCGTCTAACCGACGGCAAAAAATGAAAAAAAAAATGTATTGTAACCGCGGTAACAAAAAAATGTAATTTTCAAATATTTGAATTATTTGAATATTCATGTCATTCTGTCAATCATATGATAAACATGATTTTTTGATTCTGGCATCGATAATTTGAGTTTCATTGCGTGTTGGTAGTTTTGTTAATTCTTGGTATTATATTGTACATTTTGCTATTGCAAAGACGGTGTTTCTAAGATTGCCGGCAATTATTCCAACATATTGCTTTTGGACAAGATAAAAAGGTATGTATACTTCATCCATTATACTTATATCGTACTATATATTCAATTCGTTTAGTATTGTTAAATAACTATTTATACTTCGATTTTATTGAATAACAAAACTGACACAGTATAAGTTATATTTATTATAATATTGTCAGTTTTGACATTACATCATAATTATTCCATTAATTTATTATTGCGAAATAAATGTCTTACTTTGAATTTTGATGAGTAATAATATTCATACGGTATAAGTTATACTGTATAGTGTTTACTGTCAGTTTTCAATTTTGATTTATATAAATACAACGGATATCAGACGATTTCGCCCGATTTCACCCGACAGTATGACGTCATCAATTCCCGCCCTTCCCTGTCGATTTGAATCATATGGTTACAATTGATGACGTAGGGATCAAGTCGTGGATACGAAGTTTAGATATTTAAATGCATACGAGAGTCCAAGTTTAAAAATAATTTGATATTAATCCCGTACCAAACTCTAAACTATTCGATTTAATATAAAAATAAATTCTATTTGTTATTGGACGATTTAAATTTTGATGACTCAATATCATTGGACGAAATAATCTTAGTTTATAATTGGTAAATCATTCACCTGACTCCCGTCCCTATATAATCCCAGTTTTTCCCTTGTTTTTCAGAGTTGTTAGGACCTACGGCATGATTAACTCTGTTTAACTTTTCCTAATTTTGTACTATTGCTAATGATAACTTAGTTTTCGAAATACCTATTTAGTTTTTATTATAATTTTAAGGTTAAGGGGTAATTTTATTAGTTTTAGCTGTAATAGCGTTTATGATGATAACTATTAATAATATCTATTACAATCTTTTTTTTTGAAATTTGTACAATATTTGACTTAGTATGAATAGGAATTTTAGTGTATAGGTGTTTTGAGTCTATACGGTGTGAGTTTGTGTGTTTGATTAGCAATCCATGTTAGATCCATGCGTGTTACAGGTTTAATAGTTTAAGTACATTTCCTCCCTGATCACGTTCAGCGAGATCAAAAGGGGTCAGCGTACAAGAAAGGGGTGGGTTGACATGGTCGTAGCCATGACATCACCGCCCCATGTCACCACCGTGACAGGTTGTCTTGCTTTCAATCTATGTTCACCGGCGTGTTTCTTCCGATGGTTTTTCGGGTATCACTATCAGCTCGCCTGGCCTCGTGTCGTGTCGTGTCATACCAGACTGACGTTTAATCTAATTATTTCGTCGCAACGTTCGTTGCAGTGTTTTGGATATTAATCCGATACATTGGTTTATTCGCCAGCAGTTCAGCTGATGGATGGATGCGGCTGTCACATTCGTATTAACTTCGTGCTGATGCCGGCTACCGCGTCATGTCATACCCAAACCCTGCGATATGCTCCAGCGAACTTATTCTATTCAATTATTAGGATTTTTGTTACTCTCCCTCGCTAACAGCAATCATTTCATCCGCTGTTCAACTCCACACTCGCACTAGCCAAATGCATTTCCACCACCATTCAGAACTATAGTAATTTGTACCGACAAATAGTTCCAGATTTATCATTCTCTTACATTACCGGAATATTCATTTCTTAGCTCGTATTTTTGGTAGCGTTGCCGCTTCGTATTCCGATGATTCCGGCGTGTAATCCCAGTAAGGTATAGTTAGTTATATGAAGTGTGTTAAAAAGGTATCGAGCTTTATTTTTTTTCTTTCGCGTAAACAAATGAAATAAGGGTGGTGCCCTTCAGCAAGGATGTGTATAGTAAGCGCTCGTCGGATTTTCAATTTTTGTGAAATGGCGGAACGGCTTGAGTAGCGATATTACGAGGGTCATTTCATAGATAATGCACAGATTGGCAACACTGCGAGTTGGATGATACAACAACAATGGCATTTACGTCAGTTGTAGTAGAAGGCTTGGGGAAGAAGCGTGTGTTTTATTTTCAACTATAGCATAATCTGTTTTTCACAAACTTTAGCTAGAAATGGAGCCTTCACGTGTCTTGGGTATTACATTAAGATCGAAATTTTACGTGTCAGATACCTAACAGAAATCCACAGTGCTTTAAGTAAAGTTTGCGGTGACTTAACAGTGGACTGTAGTATAGTGTCTCATTGGGCTAATCGTTTTCGTGGTGGTCTTGTGAGCATAAACGATGATCCAAAAAGAGGAAGGCCGAAAACATCAACAGATGAACGAAGTGTGAAACTTGTGACAGGGATTCCACCAACGTCAGTTTTTCGAATTCTGACAAACAATTTAAACAAGAAAAATATCTGCGCGATGGGTTCCTAAATGCTTGACTGCTGAACAGAAGCTGAAACGCTTTAACATTACAAACTTACTGAAACAAAGATTCGATGTTGAAGGAAGCATTATTGTATCGAATAGTCGCTAATGATGAAACGGGAGTTAGAGATTTTGAGCCGGAGTTGAAATCAAAATTCAACGAGTGGAGAGATACAAATTCCCCACGGCCAAAAATATTTTGGAGAGCTCAATCAAAAGTTAAACAAATGATGATCTTTGCTTATGATTACAAAATCATCATGACAGACACAGTTTCACGTGGAACAAGATTGCTGCATGTCAGTGGACAGCGAATGACGTCCCGGTAGGCCCTCAACAAAATGCAACTGTTATTGACTAAGTGAGGACTTTGATCATCCTGTTGGAGTAAGCATTAGATAATTATATTCGATTTTGATCGAGGAGCGAACACTTGGCAGCTCCATTCCGATAATACGATAAATAAATAAAAATATAAATACACAATAACAGTTTATTAAATTCGAACTCAAATTTGTTCACACTTACAGTATGAAAATAGTACTGAATCTTTATTTTATTTTCCTGTCGTTAAGTCTTGCTAACAATCCCCAAATCTAACTTGATAATTCCCGTTCAAGGGTAACTGGATGCATGTTATACACCCGCCTTTTTTCGCATTTGATTCAAAATTTCTTGTCAGGCTCCCTACTCCCCGCCCTCGTCGGTATGATTTTTGGTTGTTCCCCCAAGTTAAATATGCTGCAGAAAGGTAACCAATTTGAGTCAAAACAAGACATTATGTAACACCATTCCACAAGAAGCCTTCCAGAAAAGTTTCCAACAATGGCGGGACCGCTGGAAGAAATGTGTGCATTACCAAGGAGACTACTTTGAAGGGGATTAAGGTTCGAGACTTCAAAATGAATAATTGTAGTTTGCCGACAAAGGTTTGATATTTTTTGAACAGAACTCATATGTCTTTAACAGCTTATCTCCAATAACAAGAATTGAAAAAACAACTGTGACATATAAAGAACTAAAAGTAACTTTAGTTAAAATTAATAAATATCTTTGACCAATTTCTTAAGTGTTCCATTATCAAGAATAACGAAAGACAGTATTTTAAACCAAGTCAAAATTATTTGGAACATTTTGTAAAGTTTGAGCAACCTTGCTATCACAGTCGAAGGTCCTGGTGGCAATAGAAAATTTATGTTGGCGAGTCCTTAATAAGAATATATGTTATGCGATGTGCATGTATTTATTGAATGTGAATAAAAACGTGAGGCAGTAAACAAGGGGGTATAAATTCTGTGTGCACGCAGTTTATGTGTTGGAGAAAGGAAATTGCATTCGTGAAGGGGCAACTCGTACAGTACACCTCTCGCGGCAGTGTCTCCGTCTCTGGGCGCGTGGTGGCGCATAATCAAATGAGATCGCGGACGGCCAGGGATGCATTCGGACAATAGGTTTAGCGATGCTCGCACGTCCATTTTCCTGAGTGGAAACACAATGGTTATACGTGTTCATACGTTCCGTAAAGAGAATCATATGCGAATAACTTAGCATACGTATCGTATCGGAAGGCGTCTGTCCGACACATGATAAGGTACAACTACTGGCTGGGATAGGTAAACAGCAACGTGCTAGGTACTACGCGGATGGCTGACATAGCTAGAGTTGCAGCCCTACTGAATCTCTTGCTTGGTATGGTGGTATGTACGTTGTTATGCGATGGACTCCTGTAATTAACACTGAATTGCATGGACGCTCTGTTTGTTTGACACTACAGGAAATTGCTTCATCCACAACAACGCTTAACCTACCATTACTACTAAATATTTTTATGAGAAGTTAAGGATCAAATATTCTCATGATAAACACTTACGATACTTTGAGTTACGAACAAAAATATTTCAGTAGGTACTAGTTATTTAGTGACTAGGATGTACAGCTGGGTCTGAGTGGTTCGGAGGACACTAACGTATGTAACAAAAGTATTGAGAAATAAATACATAATAGTTGTTTTATAATATACCATATTAAAATTGCCAGAAAATTTTTGAAAGATGTTATACAAACTTGAAATACGCAAATCTATCTAAAGGTTAGTTGGACAGATTAACCGAAACGTGAAATTGTTAATTTTTTGGGGATCAAAATATTGGACAGACGACTATATATCGAACTACACGAGAATATGAAAAAGGTGTATTACGAGCCCGGTCCCACGTTATTTGACCCACCGGATTTAATTTTATTTTATTTAGTTAATTTATGGTACAAAATATTGCCATTTTTACCATCCGTCACTTTTAAGTAAGGAAGGTATGTCTTTGGTCAAAAAATTCGATGGTAGGTTTCTAATGAATAAGGACGTTTTGGGGTCCCTAAAATGCGCGTCTATGTGTGTGTGTGTATGTGACGATCGTTTCGGATCGCGTAACTCCAATACCACGATTCCAAAATTATATTTTTTTCGTAATCCTCGAGTTTAGATGCATATGCAGACGTGATTAGATTTTGGTTATAATTGGTCCACCGGAAGTATCCTCATTTCCAACTTTTAAGAGTTTTTCTTGAAAAAACGCAGTTAAATATCATTTATTGACATATAATGTTTATAAATTTTAAAGAATATGTTATTCCTTATACGATGTGATTGCATTTTATACTTCATATTCAATCGATATAGAGTTAAAGAATTATAAAGATATTAAACTTCATACATCAGCTAGCTATGCTAACCATGGAAACTGCTAATACATTTAGATAATTCAAATTGACAGATCTCAGTATCAATGAAATGAAAATGAATGTGGCAGAGATGAAAATTTTGAGATAGAGGTTGGGAAGACACGGAAAGATACGGTAATGAAAGAATAAGGGAAATAACTCGAGTATTAGAAGTTTCTAGAAAGATAAAGGAGGAACGATTACATTGGTTTGAACATGTCATGAGGAGAGATGAAGAATATATTGGAAGAAGAATGAATAGCTTAATAATAGAAGGAAGAAAATACAGAAGAAGACTAAAGATAAGATGGAGGGACTGTATTGCGGATGACTTGAGAGAAAAAGAACTGAATGAGAACGACACGTTTTATTATTTGTATCATAAATTCACTAAATAAAATTAAATTAAAGCGGGTGTGCCAACTGTATGTACTAATTTACCAAAAAGTTAGCAAAACTTTGGACAAAAATGATTTAAAATTTCGAAAAAGAAATAATGTAACCAAATAGACGAGTCAAGAAACCGGTGGAATTTTGAGCCCTAAGTTTCGAAAAGGACATTATTATTTTATTAAGGATCAAATGATTTTCAGACTCCTGAACAATTTATTTCATGTATTTTAATTTACACAACTGCATACAACTAGAAAAACGAAACAACATTTGTTTTTAAATATTCAAAATATTCTTCCAAACTCAACTCTCTTACAATTATTCTTGGCAAAAAATAACTTCTTAATCAAATTCCAATTTGCGGAATAAAGAAAAAATATTTGTCTGCAAATTTGAGGGCGACGATGACAATGTTCGTCGTTTGTGAATTGCACGTTTTGTATTCTGCAGTCACGTCAATTATACTTTTAAGTTTCTCGACACAGCACGGCAGTCGTAAACACATAAATAAACTGGTGCAAGTCGGATTAAAATGCGCACGGTGTAGAAGATATGCCCCGAGTTTGATTACAACATTTTAATTCAATATCGAAGTATGCATAGAATTTATGCCCTTTAAAGCGTTGCAGCTCCTCAAACTTTTAATCAATTTTCGAACATGAAAAAGAATCTCTCGGCATTCTGGTAGTTTCGTTTCGGCGCGTCCATAAATGATGTTCCTTCCTTTCTTTTCTCCCGCCCGGCGTCGATGAAATGGGCGCTCCACCCCCCAACAACCGAACCATTTAAAATTTTATTTTCTTATTTGTCTCATAAACAAGTCATATGCCTACGGGGTAAATTAGATTCCTTCTCATTCAAAAGCCGTAAACACACAATGAAACGAAATTTCATTTTAGTGAATAGGTGAACCAAACAAAAAGATTTGTCTTAGGTTTTAGATCGTTGTCTTTATTAAGGTTTAGACCCTGTATTTCCATCTCTGGTTAACTGTCAGTTATAAGAAAAATATCGCATTGAAACATTAACACAAGTGTAATTTTTACTTATGTTATAATATCAATGCTACATTATTATTTTATGGAAATACCGGCCCAAGCAATCCTTGACATAGGCGTTTAACATGGGAAAACATTTTTTTGTATATAAAAAGTGTCCGACAGAAAACTAATCCATAATACTGGAAATGATAATAATAAATTACCTACGGTGTGTTATTTATTATTAAATACTGTATTGTTATCGCACAAATTGAAACAAAAATACAAAAAATATAAATAAATAATTGTTGCAATATTTTATGATGTAACACAAAAAATTTGCTAATGTCTTCCATAGCACAATGGTTAGCATAACTACTTTTGGAATATTCAATTTTATTGATTTGGGGTTAATTCTCCAGCAGGACAATTTTTTGTATTTTTTACAAAAAAAATATTGAACTTTTAAAAATCCTATCACAATCATTTAGAAATAATAATAACTTTATAATAAATAAAGGGAAAATAATTAAAAAAATTGATTACAACAATCAAAAGAGTGGTAAATTAAATGCATTATATTTTCTTTCATGTTAATGAGAGATAACTTTATTTTTTATAAATACAGTAAAAATTTAATACCTGCACATATTCATTATATCTATCTATCTCAGTTATTTTTTATTAACAAGAAAAGAAAATATAATGCATTTTTATTATATCAATGTTTTCATTGTTGGAATCAATTTTTCCTATTTTTTCTTTATTTCTTACAAAGTTATTATAATTTCGAAATGCTTGTAATAGGAAATAAAAGATAGATTTTTAAAAGTTCAATATTTTTTTGCAAAAAAATAAAAAATATGTCCGGTTGAAGAATCGAACTCAAATCTATAGAATTTAATATGTCAAAGGCAACTACGCTAACCATTGTACCACGGAAAACATTTGAAAATCCTTTCATATTACATTATTAAATATTGGAACAATTATTTATTTATGTATTTTTATATTTTTTTCTAATTTGTACAATAATAATAAAGTAATTAATAATAAATAACATATATGAGGTAATGTACTATTATCATGTCCACTATCATGGCTTAATTTTCTGCCGGACACTTTTTCTTTACAAAGTACTAGTTTCCCATGTTAAACGCCTATGTCAAGGATTTCTTGGGACACCCGGTATATATATGAGCCCAGGCTCATAATAGTTTGATCGGTTTACATTTTCAACAAATTATAAAAACCCATACAAATGGTGAGAAATTTCTATAAATTTCTTTCGACTAGTTTAAAATAAATATTTTAAACTTATAAATACGGAATATTGGTATTCAAGTATTCTGCCATTTAATATTGGATTACATTGCCTTTATTAGCAACCATACGAATTATATATGGTACTTTCAAGAGTACCTTGTTCAATGATTACCGTGCTATCGAAAAGTCTTGCACATTTGAGAAGACAATCAGCTCTTCTACGTGAATGGGTCAAGTGTTTTGAAAATAGCAAACTTCCCATCCATCAGATTTGTTTAAGTCAAATAAAATGTTTAAAATCAAGAAAGCCTCCATGGATCCTTGGCGAACAATTGTTTAATAACAATTTCAATTCTGAAATCGCCTGGCGGGAAGAATGGCTTCGAAGCAATCCTAACTCTCTTCATCTGATTTCGGATCCGGTGCAGTGTCCTACAGGATTCATACTTCCAAGGAAAACATGGATAGGCTGGGCACTAATCATGGCAGAAACAACTACCTACTAGACATACATCTGCGGAATAGCAGATACACTTGACTGCGAGTATACTAGTTGAAAGAATTTTGCAGAAATTTCTAATCATTTTGAGTAGGTTTTATAATTTTAGGAAAATGTAACCCGGTTAAACTATTATGAGCCTTGGCTCGTATTAGTTATTGACTTTACAAGCTTTGTTAGTAAACTGAAAAGTTAGTAGTCCACTATTTTCTTGTTTCATTTATAAAATATTTCACGATGTAATGAAGGACGCAGTCATCTCATCGGCTAAACGTGCCTGCTATGGCATCCTTTCTCGTCAGGTTTAAAAATCACTTTAGGTGATGTGTGGAAAAATAAACATGAATCTACTTCGAAACGTGATTTAGCAAAATCCATTTGAGTGGCACGTTTATTTTGATACATTTAAATAAGATATACCGTTGGTAGTGAATCAGTACGGAGCGTAAATATAATATATGGATGTGTGATTGTAGGGAATGTTCCCGCACTCTAGCTCGAATCTCCCAATAAAAGTATATTGGCGGGCCGCGAGGATGGCCTCAAGTGCGTACATATCGCACGCTGATATCCATATCCGTGCCGCCATAACCATAACTCATACGAACGAAAAGCTAGGGAAGGTTAGGTTAACTTCACAACTTCAACGTCGATAAACCACCTCGAAAGGTACACCGTGACCGAGAAGATAATTTCAGCTTAGTATCGCTACAAGATATCAAGGCTATTATAGTTACTGCTTTATTTTCCAAATATGTACATTGATATTGTTACAGTGAGATCAATTAAAATAATTCAAATCGTAGAAAATAGTCTTACTGATCCTAGAAAATTTAATTAACGAAAAAAGGTTTTATGAAAAATTCATGGACCTCACCGAGATTTGAAGCCAGGACCTTCTTATGTCTATTAGGAATAGTAAGATGCTTTACCAACTGAGCTCGTTTCATCTACTTAAAAAGTATTTTAAATGAAAGTCTACGCAATATTTTTCATAGTAATAAAAGAATTATAATAATTTGTTATTTTCGTAAATAATTAAATAAAAGATTGGCGCCAGAAAAAGTCATGAAAAACAACCCCAAACCGCGTAATGTGAAATTACATACATCACGTCATTCATAGCCAATACGAAAACATTTTTTTGTCCGTCATCTACGACAGTATTTTTTTTAAGATATCTGATCAAGGTTATATACGAATTGTATGAATCAACATTTTAGCTCCGGCCATTCTTTTAAATTCAGTAGTGTCGATTACTTAGTTTTTATGAGGATACATAAGATAGTACTGTTATTTTATTAGTATAAAAATATATGTTACAGTAAAAGCATCAAAATTCAAAACAAGTCAACTGGTAAGCTTATTAGCAAATGTAAAACCAAATAATATGAAAAATAAGACACTAATAGAAAATAACATTCTTCGTACGGCTATGAATCAAGGTAATATATCTGAATTAATAAATAAACTAACGTTACACGGAAAGTATTGTCAACAACGAGCATCGTTTTAAAATGGAATGTCCTGACTTAGTCGAAACGATATGAATTTTTGAAGACAAGCTTGTTATATCCTTCCTTATTGCACACGCTTGTAGTCTTTACATGATACAGATGACCTTGATCGGACATCTTAAAAAAAATACTGCACGTTATTTATATAAATAAAAATAGGCGATAGTTTGTCACTTGTTAAGCTGTATGAACTTTAACGTTACATTCTGTGTCACATCAAGTGACTTTTTCAAAATATTACACAAATTTGAATAACTAATTATATGTAATGGATATTTTTAAAATATAAAAAATCTCGTAACAGCCCTATTGTAAAAATACGTGTAACAGATTAACTGACCAGTGGGATCTTGTAGCTGTTAGTAGAACATAGGAAGGTCCTGGGTTTAAATCCCAGTAAAGTCCGTTTTTTTTTTGTAATATTATTTTCCATTATTACCTGAGTGAAATTAACTATAGGCAGCAACATGGCCGCACCGGGTGGTGCATTGCGGCCATGATGCAGTGATGAGTACGCATTTTTTTACTTTTGTGCATCCAGGTATCATTTTTACTCGGGCAGTAAGTCCTCTTTGTACTTTTTTGTAAAATAATAATTTATTTGTTTTTCTTTGGGTGTATGTCGTGTTTATAAATGTTCGTTTGATATGATATTTTCCGTGCGATTTGATGGAAAACAAATGGCAATAAAACAGACAATTTGTGAATTAGGCACGCACGTGAAACATCGCCTCGCTCTCGCTTTTCACTCACAGTTCGGTGCCGTTGTTTGTCGTTGCTCTCGCGAGCGACGAAGTCTTATTCAAATCAAGTCTGCCGGTTGAAGGAGCAAACATTAATTTCGTATTCCAATTTTAAATCACGTGTAAGATAAACGCGATTGCTCTAACGGGAACGGGGCGGAACACAGACTGAAATATTGTGAGTTTCTGCCGAAAACAGATTAATAAAATAAGCAATGAATTGAGGAGATGGTATCAATACGACGAGGCCGAGGGGTTCTCGTTGACTAGCGTTGCGTGCGTCCGCCGCTCAATTGAACAGCCGACCCCTGCAGGGAGCTCTATAACAGAGGGGACTTGTTACTGTACTTAAATTCTACCATTTCTTACCGAATTCACTTTTACATACTTTGTCACAAAACTGAAATTTGTTCGCACCACCACCACAGTGTTAAAAATGGTTATTTAAGCTACAAGATATAAACCAAATAATACTGTTGACATTTATAATTTACTGAGTATTCCCCTACATTTATCTTGAACTTTGTGCCCGATTTATGCATTGTATTAAAAATTGATATTGATTACTGCATCAAATTTATAATTATTTAATTATTACCTTTCTGTTATTATTGTCCTAAGTAAAAAATTAACTTCTGTCGTCATGGAAAAATGGTAAACAAATGTTGTAGGCCACTTCAATGTTTAGTAACTGCATTGTAAAGTTTTTATGTAGCTGCAGATACCTTTTTTGTGTTGAAACTATATTCATCCCCAAGGTTGAACAATTCTTCCTTTTTAAAAGGTCGATGCACCAATCTCTGTTTAGGGTAGGAAAACCTACCTCACTCCCAGGTAGACACAATGCGACCATTCATATAGTGGGATGCAAATACCTTCAATGGTTCATGTAATTTCCGTAACACATGTTACCTGTGTGTGCCTATATAGTTTTTAAAAATACGAGTACTTTATAATGATTTATATGAAACCCTACAGGAGGACATTGCAAATTCCTTCAAAAGTATTTTATTACTATTAGGATTCAGGAAAAAATATAGGAGTATATAATTATAATAAATTTATTCGCTTAATTGAACAAAATGTAATTACATAAATAAAATAATACATATTATCAGTTACATTTGTTACATTTTATTTTTCATCCTCGAGATGACGCCTGGTAAACGCCTGAAGATGTCATCATTATTAACAGTAGCTGTGTACAAAGCAGATTGACGCAAGCAGCAATGGGTAATGTGTTGTGATGATATATTTATTTTATTTATTTATAAAATAAAGTATGTATATATTCAAGATATGCGGTACTCAATACCATTATTCTAATAATAATAATAATAATTTCTGAGAAATGTGACTTCATTTAACAATTATTTTTTTCTAAACTCTTGCAAATAACTAGTAAAAATTTCCATTTGTTTATATACATTTAAATCTACACACCGTCAGTTATATTTCATAGAAAATTCTAGTTTTTCTTATAATTTTATGATCTTTATTTTTGTTGTGTTTGTGTTTCAGTTGAGCTGGAGAGCACCCCCTCTGAAGAAACTCTCGTGACCGCTGTGTCCGCTAGCGTGGGCCTCATGTCTCCTGACACCAACCACAACACCCTGCAGAACCCCCAACCCACCCTCGGAGAGGGTCTCCAGAAAGACTTGCAGCAAAGGCTGTTGAACGGCACACACAAGGAAGCTGCTATCCCTGAACACGTGGTGAACGGTAGTAACGGTCTTAGTCTGCAGGGGTTGCTAACCATGCAGGTGGTTAAAAGTGGAGGGGTACCTGAAAATGAAAAGGACCTCGTGTCAGCAAAGGCGGCTGTTGGCGAACAACAAGAAGAAGAACAGAAGATTCAGGAGTATTTGCAGAGGAGTGATACTGCTGTCATTTTTCCTGAACCTGTCGGCCAGAATGGTGAGTCGATTTTAAAGATATCTTTTTAATTGTTTAGTGTTAGATGTTTTCAAATAAAATCTGTGTTTATTAGTGGAGTTTATATAAGATTAATTGTTGTTACAAAATATAGATAGAATCCTCCTTGTTATGTTTCTCTGGCAGCGTGTAACATACGCTCAATATTGCTGCTGGATTTGAACCAAACGCATTGCCGTTTGTCAAATCTAATGTTTGTACTGGTAGGCATGGAGTGCCTCGCACTCTTTCTAGACTAATTTATGAACACATAAACTCTCTTCCACTATTCTTTCTTTCGTTTCGTTGCTTATGAAACACGCCCACTCAAGACTAAAGTGTAATTATGTCTATTTCGTTAAAATATTCCGACTAGACATCGAAAATTGGACATTTGTTACACTGTAACATTTCACGTAAGAAGACGGTGCATTAGATTTTAGACGGAAAAGGCTCTAGGCTTGTTGCCAGACCAATGACAAGACGACAGTGAAAATTCATCATCTTGTAAATTTGGCATAAGAACACATAGAATCTAACGATAAAGGCTGATTATTTTATGTTGTTACAATTCGGTATTAATACCAAGAATGATTGGAAACCTAGCAAAGGATAAGGTACAGAATATCATCATTGTATCGTGATGACTTCTGTCGGGTCGCATGCATGATATCGCTCTGATAACAGCAGCCAATCAAGGCAAATGGGCAAAACCATTTAACATCCGTAGTTGCCAAACCGACGCAAGAAAGCAAACTTGGGGAACAAGTGGCCAAGAGGCTAACAGACCACAGGAGGAGAACTGGGAACGCTGTGCTAACTTAAAGCGAATTTACACTTTACGAGATGTACATCTGTATGATTTATTTGCCGGCAGAAATGTAAATTCAACCTACAAACAGTGTGTCACATACGTTTTCGGAAAAAAATTGAATGGACGATACAGTGATTTAAGGAAAGCATATTAAACCTACTTTACGGTAATTAACACAGCCTATGCTTTATCATATTTATTGTAGAGCTAGTGGCCCGTTATCATATATACGACGAAGTTTAGTTTTAACTTGTCTCATGAGTCTTTGGCAAATTTCAAAGTTTACTTTGCGTACTTTTTAAAAATCTTTTGCATTGATTGTTCTTAATCTGCACGTCCAACGAACTGGCAGGAGACGCCTGCTTCCGAAATTGCAGCACAATATTATTTTATCTAAAAAATTGCCTTTCCTTTGAATTTTATGTTGAGCCTTTTTTGGAGGAAGAAAAATGTACAACACTGTATAGGAGCCCCAAAATAAAAAAAATCTGATGTGGCCAACACATTACCTTCCATCAGTTCTATATATTTTGTACATAAAGTTTCTTGCAAAAGTTTCGGACGGAGAGTCCGGCTCCAGCTTTAAAATGCATTTTTTTAAGAATACTATTCTTTTATGTAATTATATTATATTTCCAGTAAAATTATGACACAAACACACAATGTAAATTGGTACACTTGGCACTAACGTCTGTCAATGAAAATTATCTAAAATCTGAAAATAGTAGTTTTTTTCCAAGGTTATAGCATAGCTGGCTAATTTATGAAATTTATTTTTTTGACTATATCCATTTAATATGAAGTATAAAATGAAATCAAATCGTATAGAAAATAAAATATTGTTTAATATTTATAATAACACAAAATGTCGAAAAATGATATTTAACTGCGTTTTTTCAAGAAAAACTGTTAAAAGTTGTAATTAAGGGTACTTCCGGTTGACCAATTATAACCAAAATCTAATCACCTCTTTACATATATTGGAGTTATGCAATCCGAAACGATGGTCACATAGACACACACGCTCATACACACACAAACACACACTCACCCACACACACTCACACATACACACACACAAACAGAGAGAGAGAGAGGGACATGCGCATAAACATACATAGAAACATCATCGTAAAAATAGTAAAATCATATTCTAGTGATCCTAAAACGTGCTTATTCAAAAAATTCACCATAGAACTTTTTCACCAAAGACAATACCTTCCTTATCTATAAGTAACGGAAGTAACATTTAAGAAGAAGGATTTTTCAGAAAGTAAAATAAGCATCCTTAAGTCGCAGTTTCATCCATATAAAAATTTTCAAGAACTTATGTTACACATGTTATAAGTTGGACATTTGTTCAGTTGCACGGTGATTTGAATTTGTTATTGTTGAAGACGGTGGAGTCAAGTGGCATTAAAACAGTCGTAGTCGGACGGCTCATGAATATTTAAAGTGGCTTGGATGCAGTGGTAGCGATAGGTGACTTTCGGTGGCTTTTTGCATGAAGAATAAGGATTTGCGCGCTCGACGAAGGCTGAACCGAATCAAAGCGCCGGCTGAATCGCTTTTAATTTTCCTTTCCATTTCTCTTTATTCCTTTAGTCGGAACAAGAATTAAGTTTGGCTTTTGTAAATTAAAACGGCGCGCGGGCTCTCGGTGCAGGAGCACGAGACGAGCAGAGAAGGCAAGGCTGCAGTGGTTTTTAGTCTAATTAATTCTGCTTATAAATTCCGATTCAAAACCTTCCGCGAGCGGAACCGTTCTGTTATTGCTCGCTCGGCCGGTGTGCGCTTGATAAATTCACTTTTCCGCGCTTAAAAACATTAAAAGCAAAAGACGATTGAAGTTATGAAAAGCAGCAAGCAGCTCACACAAATTAAATCTACTGCTGCTGGACTGCCTGCCTGCTCCTGCTCCTGCTTCTCTTATAGAGAATTAGATTAACGTGCGAGGCGAGGCAAGCGCGCCTGCGACTCTACTGACACGCCGATAATTATAAGAATATAAACCATAATCCGGAAAATTACACGTCGTCAAACTTTAACTCGATTAAAGCTCTGCTCCGCTTGAAATTCGGCTTCCTTCCGGTCAAGATGTCCTCATGCTCATGCTCTCTCATTGTCTCGTGTCGGCTGTCGTGATTGCTGGCTGGCTGGCAACGAGGAAACTGTTTATTAAGCACGCGAGCAACACCTCGGCACGCGGCTACGCGATTGCTCGTTTCCTGCCGACCCATCACGCAACCCGGTATCGTCAGCAGCAGCGGTTCACCAACTTTCAAAGCTCTATAATCATTGTCCTTCAATAAAACACCTCTATAAGTTATGTTTCATGTAAGTTCTCAAATTGTTGGTTTAATAAATCACTCGGAGCATACCGACCCAGGTAGTACAATGGTAGTATTGCCACCACGAAGTAATATATAGAAGAACACACTCGTATTCCAACATGGGTATGAAATGTGGATTGAGAGAGACAGACCATAAATACAGACTGTCTATATCACTGTAATATTATGGATATTTGGGTATATAAATACTAGTGAACTATTTATTTTATCTACCCCTGTTTAGTAATATATTGATTTTGTACGTAACCATGGATACATAATACCATTCATTAACATGATTATGTGTCATATATTTTGTTACAAAAAAAAGATCATATGTTTTCACAATCTACCTGGTATCATGGCTTACCAGATTAATTATTCATAATTTTCTCCTCCGTTTTTGTAATTTATTTCTTCTTTAAAAATTAACTTCAAGCATATCGTTGAATTTATAATTGTACGTAGATTCTAAATATGTAATAATATATACCTAGGATATCTCATTTGAAATATGAAATTTAATGTCACTTCCGGTTAAACCGGAACCGCTACCATCATGCCAAATACATTGATTTGTGAGCCCTTAAGCCTAGTTTAAAAAAAATATAAATAAGAAAGTTATTTTGAGTGGACGATTTTTCAGTGTTACCCGGTATAATATGATTTCAATGGCAGGTGTAGATAAAATATCGTATTCTTCTCGCGTATAATGGTTATTATTCACGAGGATGATTTTAGAACACGAGCCGCAGGCGAGTGTGGTAATTCATCCGAAGCCACCATAATACGCTCGTTGAATAATATACTATAATATAATAATAATAACAATAATAATATATTTTTGTACAGAAAATAATAATTCTTTAGATTTAGTTTTTATATTTTTTTGTTTTGCTTGATAATACTGTCGTTTTCTAATAATAATAATAATAAACTAGTGTACAATGAAAGAAAATACGATGATTTTATATTCCATACAAGAAAAAGAAAGATTGTAATTTTTCATTATTGATAATATAGTTTCGTGGTACACTTTTCAGAATAAATATATTCCATTAAAATATTTTCTGTGTATATACAAAATGTATAAAAGTAAGAAAGATATTAAACATAACCTTAAAAACTTTTTACAACCATTACACCTTACTGTAATAGTTAAACAATTATTTCTTGCCGTATTTATTCCACCACTCCATGTCTTTATCTTCTTCAGAGACATGTTTTTCACAAAGTCTTTCACGAATAAAATTCTGTCGTATCTCGGAAATTGTCTCCGGCACTTCTCTAGAGTATTAATGTCTTTAGGTATGAAAAATAAACTAATTATGTTCTTATTACTATTGTACCAACTAGTACACAAAGGTACAAAACATTTTTTACCCATTTTAAAAAAATGTAATATAGAATCACAAACACTAAATGCAATTGCCTAAACACAGGAACAATATATAGCAAAATACTGAATGACAGGCTGTTATCCCCCCTCTCTCTCTACAGTTCTCTATTTCACTCTCGACACAAATCGTAGTTTTTCGTCAATTATAGAGGGAATACGACGTTGCCTAGACGTGATTTCCACTTCTTGTGCAGAAGGTCCCGGGTTCATATCTCAGCTAGAGTATGAATATTTGCCATTTCATCTCTATCAATAACAATTAAGCACGACTACAGAACAAAAAACTGTCTCATCTTCATTTATCAACGCTTCCAAACCGGATTGGGTCGCCGTGGAATTATAAACCTGAACTTTCATCGTAGGAGCGAATGACATTGTGTAAATGAAGGTAGCAGTAAGAAGTGGTCAAACAGTACGATTCGGTGTGTCTACTGGGAACGTTATAACTTGAAGCAGCTTCAAAGTAACACCGTTTTTCTGTATTTCTATTAAAACTGTCACTTCTAAATAAACAAATATATATATATATATATATATATATATATATATATATATATATATATATATATATATCATCACGACATATTAACCATAGCTGGATGTGCAAATCTACTTTGTACGCAGATATCGATAATGATGATGACATATTCATACCGTGCGGGCGTTCATTGTTGTTTAGTATCTAGAATTTTAAATGCAAATGAAACCAATGTCTTCCACAGTTTGAGAATGAATGGTGCGGTGTCCAGTACATGTCATCACCGTTTGAATCAGTCAAGTCTGTGCTCCCACTTAGCATCCTCTTTGGCTCGCTGATTCGAAACCATAACTCTTCATTTAGCGCGAAGGGCGGGGGCGGTGATGTGGCGGCGGTGTCGCTCTCCGCCGAGCCATGATAAACCGGACGAGATGGAGAGTAATGGCTGCAATTCACAGACTTGGCAGCGTTTTACCTGAAGCGGCCGCGCGCTCCGCGTGGCTCCGCTCTTTCTTTCGGTCTGGTCATTTCTCTTGGTCCCGGTGACACCGGCAATTCCTTCCTTCCGAAAGACCAACCCCCACCAACTTAAGCTCCGTCCACAGAGGGACATCATTCGAGAGACATCTTATCAACCTTGCTAAGGTACACTGGCTTGCAAAAAAATCGCGTACACCTATTTTTTGCTGTATTGAGTCGATCTTGATTTTTAACTTGTCAATGTCACTAATGTAAATTAAAATCTAATAATTAAAAGAAATTCAAATACAGTTAGTTGCTCTTTCATTTTTCTGAAATATATTTGTAATATTGTAATTTAATAGTAGGTGATTTAACACAATGATGAACTTGGTCCACAATATATCAAATAGTTATGACAGTGACAACATTGTCAGTTTTTACATTATAGCTAAAGGCTAAAATATTATAAAAATTCGGTTACTTGATTTTTAAGGTGTACGCGATTTTTTTTTTCAAGCCAATGTACAGTAATTTTTTTTAAATATGTCCGATCAAGGTTGTCTACGAATTGTATGAATTCAGATTTTTTCTCCGCCCATTCTGACAAATTCAGTAGTGTCGTTTGCTTAGTTTTCCTGAAGGTACATAAGATGCTACTGTTGTTTTATTATTATAAAAATATATGTTACAATAAAAGCATTCAAAATTCAATAATAAGTCAACTGGTAAGTTTATTAGTAAATGTAAAACCAAATATGTGAAAAATAAGATATTGACACAATGTCAGTGACACTGACAGAAAATAACGTTATTCGTACGGCTATGAATCAAGGTAATGTATCTGAATTAATAAATAAATTTACGTTATAGGGAAAGTATTATCAATAACGAGCATCGTTTTAAAGTGGGATGTCTTAACTTAAGCAATATGAATTTTTGAAAGACAAACTTGTTATATCCATCCATATCATACAAATGAAAGAGATAAATATATGCCAATTTGTTAATTCGTTCATGATACAGATAACCGGACATCTTTAAAAAAAATACTGTAGCAGGGAACACAAATATTATAATGATATTTTACAAGTTTTAAATGGTTATTTGAACTATAAGGAATGTAAATAGGTCTTAACATTCGAGGATGTTGTAACAGTAACTTTAAATCCCTGGACTGACATCCCCAAGAAAAAAAGTTTTCCTGCCGTAAGGGTTACTGTATCGAATTTATTATTATTTATTTATTACCAGGAATCTAAAGCAAAATATTAAGTTTCGTCGCCAGGGAAAAATAGTACACAAATGCTATAGACCGTTTACATGATTAGTAACTATAGATAAAATATATAGTTACTATGTATAAGTAGCGTAAAAAACAATATAAAGCAAACTTAATATATAGATTGTATGTGTCACGGTCTCACACGTGATCCTTAGTCAGTAACCAATCCATGTTTGGGGTTAGACTGTCAGTTTACGATGGCGGCAATTTGAATGTAAATATTCTATGGGTGTAACCATGAAACTGGCGTTTAAAAAGTTAGGTTGTTTTTTGTGTTCGCTTGAAGTTTTTTTTTTTTGTTTTGCTGCATTTTTTGTTTATTGTTCTTTTAATTTTTACTACAACTTTGAACTTATTTAATATTTAGTCTGTTTGTGTTATGTTGTGTTATATTCTTTTTAAGTAAACCATGCCCCACGCAGTAGGAGTTTGTTCGATCTTTACGATCTAGGTTAAAAAACTAAGTTTGTATTATTAATAGACATTTACACTTTATACCTCGTATGTCTGTCTCAGAAGGTATGATAACTTTTCCTTATTGGATGCTATACATCATACATCCCACATCACAACAAAGTCCTACTATACGGAGTATGGTTTATTTAAAAAATCAATCTGACAAAATACAAATAATATAATACAACACAATATATATTCAGTAAATTCAAAGCAGCAGTAATAAAAATTAAATGAACAATAAACAAAAAACACTAAAAGAGTAAAAAAATACAGAAAAATAAAAAATACATCAAAACTTCAAGCGAATATAAAAACAACCCAACTTTTTAGTCAGTTGATGGTTACACCCACACAACACTAACATTCAAATTGCCGCCAACGCAAAATGGCTGTCTCACCCCAAACATGGATTGGGTAGAATCTTAACTTAATACATATTCTAAAACGTGCTTTGAAGCTTCATTCGACAGCGAGCTGAGAGAGATAACTCATAGCTAGGTAGTTTTGTTTCTAACACACTCTATATACATTTTCTGTAAAGAGAATTTTTTCCCTAAACATAGTTTGTATATAATTTAATAACGTAGACGGTAATATTTGTCATTACACTTTTTTTTGATCTTATTTCACCCTCACCACCCAACGCTAAGGAGATATTTGCTCTCAATAAAAAGGACATTAAAACAATGGCATATACCTTTACTTGACCAGTAAGTCGAAGAAACTTCGAAACACATAATAAGTGAATGTCCAGCTGTAGCCACAAGGAGATTTAATCATCTAGGTAAAAGGTAAAATGAGATCGGGAAAGTGGATTTATTTCCAGAAAACTTATAGGTCGTAATGACAGTAATTATTGTTATTTGTATGTCAGGGCGTATATCAGTGAGTGCAGTGTTGTATGCTCCATGGATGCCCCCTCGTTGTGTGGAAGAAGTAGCTATGATTTGTGCGAGTAGAAAAGTGTACGGTGGGCTTTAGCGTGACGTCTGGTGTCCAATGACTTGGCTTTGTTAACGTCGTCCAGAAGTCCCTCGCAAACATTTTCATTAGCTATTTGTTACGGCGTTACGGTAGCGTGCACCCTACCGTAAATACAAATATACAGGACAGGAGCAGGGACAGAGACTGGCTTTTTGCAAGCGTACGATTTATCGTGGCAGCGGCAGCGATCGCTCAGTCACGGCAAAAACAAGCGTTGCGTTGCGTTATTTAATGACACGTCCCCGTGGCGACAATGGTGCACCTTACAGCGACAGCGGAGCCATTGAATAATTCATGTCGGCCGTGTACGAATCATTACTTGACTCATGTAACGTTACCGAGTTGTTGGTACGGTGAGCACTTTGTCCGTGATCTGACGCGGCCTCCGACTCTTCATCTTTTTAGCCCGCGCTTGTTTATGTAAGCACACGCGGAAGTTTCGCTCATTTGTCTCCGCTCGCTTGACAGTTTGCTTCAAAATGGTTTCCTTCCACGGCGTGCGTCTGCCGCGTGCAAACTTCACTTCACTTCACTCCTGACCAGATTTCTCTTCTTCTCGTCGAACATCGCATCACTGCCTCACACTCTCCACTTTTATGTTGTTCGCTTGTGTCGTAAAGCGCGTGCCGGCGTTACGCTTATAAGCGCCCCGGTCCGGAGACAATCCGACAAGCCAACCTTTTATATGTAAAACGAAACTGATATGTTTATGGTGGATTATAAAAGTCCATGACTTGTAAAAATCTTGAGTGACAACTCCGGAAGGCGAAGACGTCCTGCGCGGGGAAATGAAAACAGGAAGCGGGGGAATCCTTCGGGCCGTGCAGCGATAAATGAACCTTAAAGCGAGATGATGATGATGATCATCATAGTGGAGACGAGGTAATGCTTTATATGATTTGACGTCGCTTGCTCCGGGCTATGCGATGAAGTTTTTATACAAATTAAGAGCCGTGCCGTGCGGTGCGGCGTATTTTTCAACTCGGCAACTACTTAACGCTTTTAATATCGCCCACTTAGAGCGAGAGTGTGATCTGTGTTCGCCTGGCTCGCTTTGTGCTCATAATTCAGTTTTTTTGCCGCCGCTCTACAATATCAACATGCTTTTACATTTTTATGCTGCGTGATGACAGCGAGTGCGAGCGCTTGTAATGCTTTATGTACCGTTGTACTTGAATTTACTTAGCACTTTTTCTATTTGCAGTGCAATAATATATTCAAAGCTGCAACGTTGAGTGACAGCGACGCGCGAGTTGGCGAGTTGTTTCGCTGCCCGCGGTTCCGCTCCATTAATCCCGAATAACGTCTGATTCCATATTCCCGGGACTGTAACTTTTTAAAAGGAATCGTGCAAGTTGCGCCCAAGTTGTAAAACAATTGAGGGGTAAAGGTATATGACACGCAATTTAATACTTTTTTACGTGCATAAAATATTCAGCGTCTATTACAAAGTTACGACGATATAAAATGTTGGCGCTGGCAGTCGAGTCCCCGTCTTCATTACTTAAATTTTTTAAAGTTTTCCGAGGAGAAGTTACTCGTAGGCATCAGGTTAACGGAAGCACTACATGCAAGCACCATAAATAATGCAGACTTTGCTCAATTTACACTCATAATCAGCTTAAGAAAAGTGGCCGCTTTAAATGTAGTACGCGCCGGATTACGCTCGGCTTTTTATTATCCTCGGGCTCGTCGTAAATTACGTTTAAGTGTAACCTAACCTAACGCCCAATTACTCGGCGATCAATATAATTAATAAGGTTCAAAGCAGGTGCTCGCTCTCGCTGACCGTTTCTCCCGGAGCGTGGCGTCTTCGTCTTAGGACAAGTAATTAAATTGTAAGGGCACAATGCCGCTGTAGAGAGAGGCATGTGCAAGACATGTCTCCCGGCATCTCGGATGAGCGCACATTAATCTGCGCGGAGTCCAGCGGTACCTACAAGAATTCGCTTCTGTAACTTAGGTCCGGCGCAAGAAGGAAATTAGACGGGACCGGCCTCGAATTCCTCGGGCGTTTAATTTCCAAGTAAGACGGCGTTGGCTGTGCTGTAAGGGGTAGGGGTTGCATTGCTGTGTGCTCTGCAACTTATGTGTGGAACATTACGTCGCGATTCAAAGCGCTGGAGGTAAGCGCTCGGCCCGGCTCCCGACGAGGGTCAACCGCATAAACTTTCAAAGCCTCCGCGCCCGGCCAACGCTCTGCATTTCACAGATCCCAGCCCGTCTTCCCAACTATGTACCAACATTACATCTGCATACTTTACTCGCCAATCCAAACTATCACGCTTCTTATTAACAACCGTCACCACCATCGCATCGCATCTTTTCCTTCATTACGGTATAACAAAGCCAAAATGAGTAGGCCCGTGCAAACGGCTTAGCTCGGTGGAGATATAGGGCTGGGTAAAAAAGGGCTGTTAAAGGTTAGGCGCCAGTTGAGTATAAAAAGCGTTTTCCATGTGTACAGTGTGTTATTTAAGGAGGTGTACAACGCTTAATCGATGGTAGAACTAACCCCATAGATTATAATCTGGAAATAATTTTCGTTTTATATATTTTCTACAAGAACTGGAGACCTTTAAAACTGACCAATTACGTCAAAGTTCAAAGTTTTGTAAAAAAATCAAATGTGGCCAGCACAATACCTTCCGTCAATTCTGTGTAGTATGTACAAATTCCATACATAAATTTTATTGCAAAAGATTATAAATTTCCAGTAATATTATTTCATGCAAATGGCACTTGACACTAACATTTTCTTCTTCTTTAGCATTTCCCATTCGTTAGGGGTCGCTATTTTCTATTTTTTTCTTCCATTCATTTCTATTTTGCGGGTCATCCTCATGTCAAAATTTTTCATTCAAAATTTCTTTTTTTGGTATTTTATGATTCCTTTCCTCGGCAACTGAATTCCACACCCCTGATAATAAATAAACCGTATGAAATAAGAAAATCATGAAATTTTGAATGAAAAATTACGACATTTGTCATGGACGTAATTAATAGCTGTCATTTTGACACGGGTCCACATATCTGCTTGCCAAAGTCAGCAAAGTCACGTCATTGCACTCGCCCTACACATAATTTTTTTTTGCAACAGATCCTATATTTGCATTTAAATTTTTTCATAAACAAACTATTCGAATTGCACTTGACACTAACATCTTCTTCTTTTTAGTTTTTCCCATTCGTTAGGGGGTCGCTATTTTTTATTTCCTTCCTTTAATTTTTGTTTTGTATGTCGTCCTCATTCAGTTCCTTTTCTCTCCTTTCATATTATATTTGGTCTTCCTATGTTTCTTCCAACTTCTGTTATAAGCTATTCATTCTTCCAATATACTCATCTCTCCTCATGACATATTCAAACCAATGTAATCGTCTCTCTTATATCTTTCTAGAAACGCCCAATACTAGAGTTATTTCCCTTATTCTTTCATCATTTACTTTTTATTGATATTGACATCTGTCAATTTGAATTACCTGAATATATTAGCAGTTTCCATGGTTAAGTTAGCACAGCTGGCTGATTTATGAAATTTTATAATTTTGATAATCTTTATAATTCTTTAACTCTATATCTGTTGAATATGAAATATAAACTGCAATCAAATCGTATAGAGAATAATATAGTCTTTAAGGTATAATAATATTTAACTGAGTTTTTCAAGAAAAACTGTTAAAATCTTCAAATGAGGGTACTTCCGGTTGACCAATTATAACCAAAATCTAATCAAGTCTGCATATGGTTGTAAGGAAGAGGAATACGCAAGAATTGTAATTTTTGGAATTCTAGTATTGGAGATATCGTGCACGAAAGGGGCTCCAGTTTTTATCTTCTACCGAGACCCTTTTCAGTGGCGGTGCGTCATGTAAAACAAAAATTATTGCCAGATTTACTATCAATGGGGTTAGTTCTACCATCGGTTAAGCGTTGTACACTTACTTAAATAACAACCTGTATATTTAGTGCGAACTTTTTTGCACTGAATGTATAACTCGTTTTCTATTTATATAATCAGTGCGCAATAACTGAGTTTTACGTGTTTCATTTATAATTTTCTAGTGAACTGAACGTTACGGAATGCGCACATTCTTGCACTTACTACAATCGTCAGTTCTTGCCAGTGCAGTCTGCTAAATTCATATATTTTAAGTTGTAAAAAGTATCTACGAGGGCTAATATTAAGAAAATTGTATGATATTTTTTAAATTACATTTATTTTTCAATATAGTCTCCTAACAGTGTAATGCGTTCAGTCCAACGATGTTCCAATACACTAATGTCATCATGATAGATGCTTCCCTCAAGGTCTGCAAAATAAGAGTTTACGGCGTATTTGACTTCTTCATCATTAAAAAATATCTGATTCTGGTTATAATTGGTCAATCGGAAGTACCATCATTTGAAGATTATAACATTTTTTCTTGAAAAAAACGCAGTTAAATATCATTTCTTGACATTTAACGTTCTTATTACTTAAAATATATATTATTCTCTATACGATTTGATTACATTTTGTACTTCATATTCAGCCAGTTATACTAACCATGGAAACTACTAATATATTCAGATAATTCAAATTGACAGATGTCAGTATCAATGAAATGTACTTGAATACGGCAGAGATGAGGATGTTGAGATAGATGTTGGGGAAGACAGGGAAAGATACGGTAATCGATTAATCGAGTAAAATCGATTTTTATGTGTGATGTACGTAAAATTATTTGAAATCTGTCAGTTAAAACACAAACTAGAACTTCGAGTTAAAATTACAACGATTTTAACTATAACCAATGCTGGTAAGTACAATTTTACAAACTAACCGTTGGTTATCACTAACTGTCGCTTTAACTAGAGGTGGTAGGAGCGGGACCAAAAAAAGTTGAATAAACAAATGATAAAGCGAAAAGTTACAAAAAAGGTCAGATTCGGGTCCAACAATGGCAACATCGACGAAATCGGGAGGTATTCTTTAGCATGTGAGTAGTCTTGTATTACAAACTATAATGTTAGGGAATAGTGTCTCACGTCCACGTTCGGGTCCGGGTGGGATGATAAGGCGGCCTGAGGGATTATTTATCGCCGTTAGTCTTAACGCATTTCCAACAAACAGCACGTAAGTTATTTCCGGGCGTTGGAGACGTCGGCAATGGAAGCAAAGCGCAAAGTTCTGGCCGCGGCCTCTCGCTCCCGTCTAATATGGCTGCAGGAGGAATTCTTGGCGAACGTCTTGCGGACGCCCGAGGTCCCGGAGGTTTGTGGTCGCCGAGTACATCCATTCCGTTTCATGAATACACTCGTACCGTTACAACTTCGTAACAAGTACGTGGAGCAGCAGCGAGCCCCCGTCCGCAACTCTCTCAAGCACTGTCCTTCTATCGCATCGCATACACTCTGATCTATTCCATTTACATGTGTTTTCTTCCGAACAATCTGCTTCGCTAACTTTCAATCTGTTTCAAATGGCGTAGTTTGCCAGAGGAAGCACTAAAATACAACTTGCACTAATAACATCAACCTTTATACCGAACAAATTCAAACCCCAGAGAATCTGCACCAACAAATATTAAATTGTCATATTTTTCATATTAAATAAGGTCATATTCATAAGTTCATCAAATAATGACCACCTGTAGTTCTGAAGAGTCGGGTAATAAATTTATAAAGTTAAAACGATATCTGTCTGTCTTTCTTACAAGAAATTTTCGATAAATACGAGCCCACGCTCGTAATAGTTCGGCCGCCTTACATTTTCAACAAATTTTAAAACCTACACAAATGGTGAGAAATTTCTACAAAATTCTTTCGATTACTTGGATGATGATAGTTCGCCCGGAATTTAAAGTCAGAATTATCTTCTACCGAGACCCTTTAAATAAAATATTTCATCACGGCATATTACCCATTTCTGGGTGTGCCAATCTGCTTTATTCACAGATTTCGGTACTTATGATGACACATTTGTACCGTGTAGGCGTTTACCAGGCGTTACCTCACGGGCACTCATTGCTGGCGTGGCGAGTGCACCACAGGAGTCAATTTTGTGCCATTTAAAATTCGAAATATTTGGCGTTGGTCATGATCGAACCTGGTTCCTCATATTCGCATAATGTAAATAACTTTGTAAAAATCCAGTGTTTACAGTAAAATCGACCTTGCAGGACACATGACCTTTTGGATACAATGCTTACTAAAAAGGCGATGCAACCCACTATTAAATGGTGCAATACTTGAATAACATATTCAGCTTCTGTATATTTAAAATCTAATTTTAAACTAGTCGAGAAAAAATTGTCACCATTTCCGTAGGTTTTATAATTTAATTTATTATTAGTCTGAGCTCTTACACCTAAAAACTCGATTCCAAAACTATTCGGGGACTTAGAATCGGATTTTGAAACCGAATAATCTAATTGGCCTTCTAATTTGGGTGTTAGAACCGATATTATTTTGTTGGGCGAGGATTCGAAAAGTTTCAATTCCAGAAGAGAAATTCGGTCCCTGAATTCAATACCGGTTAATTTCGTTCTGAATAAAACCCGGGTAGACTCGTCTTCGAAACCGATAACCAATAAGTTACACATTCAAATAACCGGAATTAAATCTAACCGGTTTCCACCAGTAATAAATATCTTTCAAAAAGAAGTATGAGAAGTAAGATAGAATTATAACAAAGTAATAGCAATTAGAATCTTAACGACATCAGCGAGCAATAAACCAATATTAAGCGCTGAGCAAGTACTCATTGCAGTGCCCTATTGCTCGTCGTAAACTTTTGGAATTTGAGCTTGAAGTCCAGGTCCCTTGTAATGTCCGAAAAACATAATCAAACGTCTGGGACATGTGAATTCCACGTCTGAGTTCTCGAGCTGTACAGAGCAGAGACGCTCGCTTCATTAAAAGCAGATATAAATTAAGTCGCGAGCGGTCACTCGGGGACACTATAATTGCAACGGAACACTGTCATTATATCACGTTATGGGATGTTTGACCGCGGTCGCGGACCACGTATTGCTTTTCCTCCAGAGAATTCTCCGTAACACAAGAGGTGCAATGACAGAGGAAGAACAAGAGAATCTGATATGGACTCATTAAAATTAACTAACTTGTAAGATGTAATTTCGAGGGTTGCGATATTGGTCAGCAAAATTTATAATCATTGTAGGGGTAGGGGTTACTTTGTGCTAACATGTGGTACATAAATTTTCGGAAAAAAAATTGAATGGACGATACTGTGTTTTAAGGAAAGTATATTGAACCTGCTTATTACTACAATAATTAACGTAGCTTAAGCTGTAACATTCATATTTAATATAGAGCTAGTGACCCTTTTTCTTCTAAAGGACAAAGTTTCTGAGTTTACTTTGCGTACCTTTTTAAAAATCCTTTGCTTTAATTGTTCTTAATTTTCAGTCTTCTACACATGCTCGTACACCTTGCTTGTAACGCCCAAATACTTTCAATATAATTTTTTTTATGCCAATTGACTCTACCGTCTTCAACAATAACAAATTCAAATGACCGCTCAACGAAATATATGTCCAACTTACAACATGTCATATAAAATTTCGGAAAAAAATTGAATGGATGAAACTATGGTGTAAGGGAAGTGTATTGAACCAGCGTATTACTTTTTGAAAAATCCATCTCCTTAATTGTTTTTATTTTAGGGCTCCTACACAGTGTTGCTCATCTTGTAACTTCAAAAAGGTTCAATATAAAATTCAAAGGTATGGCAAACATTTCAGATCAAATAATGGTATGTGGTGCAATTTCGGAAGCAGTCGTCTCCTGAAGTTCATGTTTATGTTTAAAATTGCCAGCCAAAGTTACTGGATTTCATAAATTTATATCATATGGATTCTCGTGGCGTGAGTGTCTGATCAAGAATCTGGGGAACCGGGTTCGATCCAAACCGACGCCAAATATTTCTAATATTAAATGACACAAAATTGACTCCTGTGATGCACTCTTCACGCCAGCAATGAGTACCTGTGAGGTGACGCCTGGTATACGCCCGCACAGTACAAATATGTCATTATCATTACCGACATCCGTATACAAAGGAGATTGACACACCCAGCAATGAGTAATATGCCGTGATGATATATTTATCATTCATGCCACTATACCCGAACAACAAGGCAGTGCTTGAAAGCAAAAACATACCATTTGTACTTCGGAAAATAATCTCCTAACGTTGTAATAATATGCAATTTTATACTATTTCACCGATGTTACCAATTGTAATAAAACCAATTTTTATTCAATTCCTTAAGCTGGTATCAATTGTAATAATATAATCTTTTAATACTCTAATAAGTCCGAGCGGTCTTGACTTACTGCATTCCGAGCGGTAATATTCTTCAGAAGCTTTTGAGTTCAAAAGGTGTGAATAAAATGAATTAAATAATTCATTCAAAAGTTTAACAAAATATATATACAACGATAAAAATTAGATACAAAATAAAATTATAATTATGAAACATAAATTAATATATATTAAATTTTGAAGAGTCAAATACAAAAGAATATTTTTGAATAACAAATTAGAATGACAAATTACAATGACAAATTACAGTGAGTTCAATCCAAAAATCATAAAAAATATAAATTTCAAGAAAAATTACATACCTTAACTTGGTTTAATTATCTCGGGAATAACAACTATTTGATTAAATGATAACACAAAATTACTTCATAGTATTTCAAATTTAGCCTCCACACATCTTTCCTGAACGACGAACCAACACCCAATACCTATCGTTTCGCTCTTCGCGTCATTCTCTCATATATGCTGATTTAGCATAATCGTTCGTCTCATCTCGTAAGGCTAAAGCAAAACTAATACAAATACAATTTCGATTACAATTTAACCTACATAAGAAATATACATATTTTATTCTAATTACGAATATTAGAAGTAACATTTGCAATCATTACAACGTACTCAGGTGAGTCCTATTGAAACTTTTTGAGCGTTACTTACACATGTATAATAATGTACAGGAGCCCCAAAATAAAAACAAATAAGATGCAGCATATTTCAAAAGCTATGCGAAATAAACTTTGAAACTTGTAGACGACTCATGAAGCAAGTCAATAGAAAACTTCGTCGAATGAAAAAAAAAAACGGAACACCAGCTTTATTTTAAATATGATTGTTAAAGATTAAGCTATTTTAATTGTTGTATCTAGTAAAAACCAGATTCAATATACGAGAGCCATCCTAAAATTAAAGATACAAAGACACTGGTGGCCTAGAGAAATTTTGTTTCGAAAAGTTGGCATCACTTGAGGGAGTCATTCTTTTTCAAACAAATGGTCCAACAGCTCTCTAGGGCGAACAATTGGGCAATAGCATCCGTTTGCATCCTCACTCTTCCTCCAGATGCGAAATCTGCTCGATCATACTTTTTCTGTATGGGTCTACTGTAAATGCGAATCACTACTGTAAAATCCTAAAGAAACGTCGACGGGCGATTCAAAACCGAAGATAGGGAATGTTGACTCACGGCGTGTGTTTGCTTCACGATAACACATGTCCTCACAGCCTCAAACAGTGCGAATCACCAAAGCTTTACTGGGCGATTTTGGATGGGATATTGTGGACCATCCACCACACAGCCTCGATCTGGTACCGTCTGGTTTTCATCTCTTACTTCATTTATATAAGAATCTGACAGGAAAAAAATTAAAGATGAATATAAGGTAAAAGAGGACGTGGAACTTTGGATAAGGGAGCAGGCGGCAACCTTATGCGACACAAAATCTCGTGCTCCGCCTACAAAAGGTGAATTAAATTAACGGGGACTATGTAGAAAAATAGTAGAAATGTATGTTATTCCTAAAACCTCCTGTACCCTATGTATCTTTTGCTTAAACCGCAGTATCGTCCATTCAATTTTTTTCCGAAAACTTGTGTGACATGTTAAGATACCTTCGACGAGCGGAGTCCATTCGATTCCGCTTGTTTTAAGTGTGTATGTAATGTGCAGAGGAGTTAGAGTTGGAGCTGTTATTGCTTGTGTATTGGCTTAGCTCGGTTTCGGATTTGGTCCGTTGTAATCCCAAGCCGTAACTTCGCTAAGTGTACACACATGCATCCGTAGGTGGTCGGGCGACCGCCAAACTTTGACCACCGCGTCGTTCGAGAATTAATTCGGTTGGATTCAAACAGGATTACCCGAACTCAGGTGTGGTTATTGGGACGAGCTAACTTCTATCTCTTGACTTTCTAACAACTTCCAATCCAACGGGAAGGTTCTCCTCTCAAATAAAACGATTAGAATAGATTTGAAATTAAATGGAGCATGTGATAATGTCGACATAACTCATATTTACTGTTTTTACGCGTCGTGGGGGCTCTTGCTTTTCTATACTCCACGGTCAACATTGCGAACAACCCTCCGTTGAGATCCCAGCGTTGTTTGATGTTCTGATGCATCTCGCGCACTCCGAATCAATGTTAAGTGTGCTCTTCCACTCTGCCACTTGTTCTTGCTATCTTGTATTGTTTTATGTCAACGTATGAGATTCATTTTAAAGATCTCACAAAGAAGTCGCTCTTTTTATCCAGGCGGCATCAGGCGTACGATACCCGGCTCATAATAGTTTGGCCGGTTTACGTTTTCAACAAACAAATTAAAAACCTACGAAAATGGTGATAAATTTGTACAAAATTCATTTGACTAATTTAAAATATAATTTTTAAACTTACAAAAACTTACTAAACAAAAAAATATGTTATTCCAGTAATCCGCCATTTAGTATTGGGTTACATCACCATAACAGCTTTAATTTTTAAATGCCAATTTTACAAGTCCGCGTCAGACGCTGGTTTACAGACGCGCGCGGTTATACGTGTCAGGCGCGAAATACTCTTTCCCATATATTTAAATAGAGACTTTTTGGTAGATCGCGGCTATTGCCCATGTCAATTCGCGTCAGAAGCGATTACTGTTTTTTATGCCGTATAGACGCGCACCAAAACGCATGTGAGAATAAGTATTTAGTTTGGTTGTAAAGAATACATAGTACTTGTATATTGTATGAATAACATGACACGAAAAACGGTGCTTTTTGAGGAAGATGATGATTAGTTGAGCAGATGGCAAAATTCTCCTAAAATTATAACATGAAATGCTATGCATTTCTGTATATGAAAGGCTAATTTTTTTTCGGTTAAAATATCCTAAACTCATATGTAGCTAAGATCGTCTTCAATTTCATTTAGCAAATTCATGGTTGGTAAATTCCTTTTCTTCTTACTTGTCATTCATCAAAAAGTACCTACTGGGCTTCGATTTTGTAACTTTATATTCGACTAGATTTAAAATTCTACAAGAATTGAGCTATGTCTCCACTCTTTCTCAAAACAGATTTTAATTCTGCTGGTATAGAACAGCAGCATTTGTGTCTTTGCATTTCTGTCGTTTGTTTGATCGTAGAGGTACCGACAAGATATCTAGAGAAACGGAGGGGAAAACGAATTCTAGTAGAATTTGAAATCCAGTAGAATTTAAAGTTACAAAATTAATGTCCTGATTGAAAAATTTAATGATCCATTCATGTTTAGGGTTAACAGAATATTCATATCAACAGCGCGCGTATAATAGCACGTATTTGACGCGAACTAGCAAAATTTACCTTAAGCATGTATCCACAAGCTCTACACATTCTTCTGTCAGAGTTAAAGTATTGTCCTAATATGTCTTTTACTTTTACTTTTACAAAGTTGTTTTTCCTTATGGCAAAAGTAAAGGATCTCGGTTTGAAGACAAATCTGTCATTTGCCCCACAGTTTTTGTAAGTTTTTATTTAAAGTAGTCGAAAGAATTTTGTAAAAAATTCTCACCATTCGTATAGGCTTTATAATTTGTTGAATATGTAAGCCGGCCGAACTATTATGAGCCTGGGCTTGTATATTATATGCGAATAAATTTCTGATGAATATACATGTATAGAAAAAAGGAATGATGTGTAAATAGTAAAGGAAAAAGAGAATAAAAGTTAATGTAATGTTGTTCGTTGTGCGAGTAGTGTTTGTTCGGCCTATTGTCGCATTGTAGACCAATATCGTTTCCTCTTCCTCTCGCAATAGAGCCGTGGAAGAAGCGCTGCGGCGTTCCTTGAGCTGGGCCGTCGCAAAAACGCCAACGATCAAGCCATATGATAATTTAAGGGCACGCGAGCGTACGCTGCGTCCTTACGCGTAAATGTGACTTTCAATTTGCCGGAGCGCGGGATTATCTTGGCGTCGCCAGTCTAGGCGTCCCGACGCCGGCCGCTGTGCTCCGCGCACACCCTCCGCCCCGCCCCTTACCCCTGCGACGTGCTCGGATTTGGAAATATTTGTATAATTCTGCCCTGATTATCAGCCCTGCTTAATTCTGTGTGTTTTGCCCAGCCGATGAAATACGGTGGGACTAAGACTATCTTCCCAAGTGTTTTCTCCGATTCATGTTTTTTCACATAACACGATGTTGAGTATTCCGTTCGTGGAATAAAAATTAATAGGGCTTTTTGTAAGCTACAGCACACACGCACTAGGGAATTGCTTCTCAGAAATCATTGCTATATCAGCCAATACATTAATTAACAGATCAAATGCTTGACACACTTTCATACCCAGATATGTTTTTTAGAAGTGTGTTGTTGATTTTAAATCATTACTAAAATACGTAATGTGACATTGCGTTAAGATGGTTCTTTCATAACAGTCTCTTACAAAAGATTTCCTAAGTAAAAGAATGAATAAAAATAAATATTCTAAATTTTTAGAAAGCATCTTATTGGGTCACGGGCTCACTTGTGACCCTTAGCCTTTAGCCAATCCTTATTTGGACTGAGACTGTCACTTTGTGTCGGCGGCAATTTGAATGTTAGTGTTCTGTGGATGTACCTATTGTGTTTTGCAGCATTTTGACTGTTTTAGTGTCACATGTGAGCCCGTGACCCATAACCGCAATGCTTATTGCATCTTTTACATGATCGATGTAATAGCAACATTTACAAAGATTTAAAAATTATTTTGACACTTTAAAAATTGTAGTTGTCATTTTAAAGAGAGCTTTGATCGTCGTTTTTATTTACTTACCGGCCTCCTGATCGGTAAATAATGACAATCACTAACCGATCAACTATTTGTAAAGATAACATGCCTTCGAATTACATCTAATCTTTATGTTTGTATATTTAATTTAATTTTAAATTCATTCTATGAGCAACTTTTCTCCTACTCTTCTAAATGTTCGAGGTTCTTCCAATTTATTGACAGGATTGGCGGTATTTCTGAAGGGTGTATGTAATATACCTATAATTCTGAATATATAATTAATAATACAAAAATAAATATTAAATATCGTTCTCAGAAAAAGCCTTCAGTACACTGACATTAGGACATTTATCTGTCAATTACAGATATTTTAATTTCTCAACTGGTTACCATGGAGATGTTTGAGCTGTGAGATTTACTACAACAGATTATTTGATAGATTATATTTCTATATCTATAAATCTATAGAAGTAGTTTTTTATTTAATTTCATTTATAAGCTGTCATGTGAACTGTAGTTAGGTAGCTTTTTAAGCAAATCTGTCGTTTACTGTATGAATTACAAAGAAAAAAACTTCCCCCGGGATACCAATTCTATATTCTCAATGTAGTTTTGCTCTATTTTAGCATTAAATATTTCAGCTCACAGGTGATAAACCTTTTTAGAATTAGCATAAGTACTTGTGTAAAATACTCATGAAAAATAACATATTTAAATTTCATTTAAAACCAATCGTAAATGCTTCTATGATAGAACCACCTTAAGCGACCGAATTATTGTAATAGCAACGCGATAAGCCAAAAAGTGCAGAAGCAGCATTTAATTACTTAAGATTGGACGGCAGTTAATTTTTCTTTATTAAGTGGTAGTAAATAGCAATTACACGATTCGGTGGAGGTGGAGGAAGGGCGTGGAATGAATAGAAGGCGATTTCCATGTCTTTCCATCGGAAAGAAAGATTTCACGAGCAGTCGAATGAAATATGTTTACGGCGGCATCCGTAAATCATTACCGAAAGTTTCCGTGGAAAAAATAGCGTGCGCCGGTCTTCTATTAATTCTTCCGTGAATCGAGGAAGATTTAAATTGTAGCCGGTACTCAGGCGGCCCATCTCCCGATTGGTTTTCAATGGCTCCCTCCAAAGGACGACTCTCAAAATGGAAAGTGCTTTACAATGATTTAACGATTTTAAATGGGGCATTACTTTTATTTTTTTACGGCTCCGAATTACCGGAAAGTGTTTTATTTTCAATAATAAAAACAGTCTATCATCTTTTATGTTATGCCACTCAAAAACTGAATTGTTTTCCCCAAGAAACGATTTGATAATAGGTGCGAAAAGTCTGAGTTTTCATCACTTATCCCGTAACAACATAAAAGAAAAAATTCTCAGATCTTGTTTGTCAAATAAATTTGACAATATTATTATTATTTTTAATTAGTTGAGGGCTTTAAGCGCTAGTTACTTTTCTTACTGCGACCTTTAAGATCTATTGTAACATGGCCTTCTCTTAGTTTTTTGGAAGCAGTCCCAGAGTTCTCGAAAAGCCAGTTACTGCTCCAGTAGTTATTTGCCGTAAGGTATCTTTTACCTAGATGGTTAAGTGTTAAATCTTTTATGGCCACAGCTGGATATTCACATACAATATATTCCGAAGATTCTTCGTCCTCTTCGCAGAGTCTACAGATACTGTTTTCAACTATACCAATCTTACATTGCTGGTATTTAAGTGGACAATGACCAGCAATGATACCTGCCATAATTTTAAGAACCTTTTTGCTGAGAGCTAATAGCTCTTTGGCGTTTGTCGACAAGGGTGAAATTAATTCGATTAACTAAGGTCCGGAATGTCTCCAATAAGAGGCTATAGCTGATCGATATTAATTAACCATGGATCTAGTTTTGTCATGCATGTATGCAGGTTGTGAAGTCTTGTTCCAACCACGGTAGGAAACGGATGTGTTTAATTGAGCTCCGTAGTGAATGTGTAATTTAATTATATTAATAGTATGATAGTGAAATGTAGTGATGTGAAGTAAAAGTTTGTAATAATTAATAGATATATCAAGGACTTATTAAGGACCTGGCAGAAACGAGGAATTTAGATGAAGATTATAATAAAAATCTATTGTGGCCAGCATAATGTATAATGTATAAATTCCATACATAATTTTTCTTGCAAAAGATTCTAAATTTCCAATAAAATTATTTCATAAAAAATATTCAAATTGCACTTGACACTGACATCTTCTTCTTCTTTAACTTTTTCCATTCGTTAGGGGTCGCTATTTTTGCGTGTCGTTATCATTCAGTTCCTTTTCTCTCAAGTCTTCTGCAATACTGTCCTTCCATCTTATCTTTGGTCTTCCTCTGTTTCTTCAACATCCTATTACTAAACTATTCATTCTTGTTCCAATGTAATTCTTCATTTCTCCTCATGACATTTTCAAACCAATGTAATCATATTTCTTGTATCTTTCTAGAAACTTGTAATACTAGAGTTATTTTCTTACCGTATCTTTCCGTGTTTTCCCCAACATCTACTTAACATCCTCATCTCTGCCACATTAATTTATTTTTTATTGATACTGACATCTGTCAATTTGAATTATATGAATATATTAATAGTTTAGCAAACTGCCTGAATTATAAAATTTAATTTATTTAAAATTCTTTAACTCTGTATCTATTGAATATGAAGTATAAAATGTAATCAAATCGTATAGAGAATAATATATTCTTTAAGTTATAATAACGTTAAAATAAATCAAATTTAACTGTTAAATCTTCAAATGAGGGTACTTCCGGTTCACCAATTATAACCAAAATCTAATCACTTGTTCTTCTGGATGTAAACTTGAGGAATACGAAAAAATTATAATTTTTGGAATCGTGATATTGAAGTTATGGGATCCGGAACTTTTGTCACACACGCACAGACACACAGACACACATACATACAGACATCATCGTAAAAATGGTAAAATCGTATTATAGGGACCCTAAAACATGCTTATACACTAAAAATTCATCATTGAATTTTTTGACCAAAGACAATACCTTCCTTACCGAAAGGTGACGGAAGGTAAAAAACATAGGACATAGGATTCATTTCCATAGGGTAAATCGAAATTGGTTTAATTAGTAATAATTCTCTTTAACATAAGATGATGGAAATGATCGGTATTGAATTAAACTACATAATTAGAATAAGTAAAAACATTAAATTTAATATTGTAGGTATATTTTATCTACATAGTTCTTTTAAGATCTACTTCGCTTTCGGATATTTATTTAGTTTTCAGGTAATCTAACTGTAACAGCATCAACAATACGGAAATAAATCAACAATAATGTAAAGCCGAAGGAGTACACCAAAAATGCAAGAAGGATTGAGAATAACAATTCTGAAATATAACTGGAAACCATGTACATGTCAAAGGAAGACTTTAAAATTAAAAAGGTCATCCGGGATATGGAAAGCAACTAGATATCTTTTAAATTCGCATCCATTTCTAAGGATAATAATCGGAATGCTATAAGAAGGCTAATGACAAATTCATATACATGCATATGGTAGAATCCCTCGTTAAAAAGTCACCCAACATAGATTTTCATTTGAAAAGTTGGGGACGCTACTAAACGTTAAACAATTGTCTATGTTTTATGTTTGTGTTTGTAGGCTAGTGTGGTCTTCTCTTGTCCGCGTCATGCCCTGAGCAGGGTTGGCTGCTAGTGTGTATGTTAAAAAAACCTGGGTAGTCCTGGCATATCAGGATTCAGTACTACGGGGTAGTCGGTTCGACCAGAGTGTCAAATGATTCAGATGGTCCTAGTCTGATTCCGACCTTACAAATGATAGTCGAATAGTGAAATGTAAACGAGAATTTTTTCTATATATACCATATTATCCCTGTTTAATAAGGCTAAGAAACTTATTACAGCACGGTATGCAATTTTGTATTTTTTAACGAAATTCGACTGCTCGCTTTTTATTGATATTTTCCGTTGCCGCCTTCTTTTCTGCGCCGTATTCTAATTAGAAAATATGTACATTTTCTCCTTGAAAGTGTGACACGTGAGATATTAAAATGCGAGTGAAAATTCCAGCGCTGAAGGGCGAACGTGTGTAATTTAGCCTGACAATATAAACACCTCAATGAGTGCTGTCCTGACTACCCTTTGGCTTCGTTCTAATTTAAATCTTAATTAAAGATTTAATCCAAGGTATTTCATAAAATATTATCGTTTTTAAGAGAAATTATGCATAGTGTCATTAATAACGCGAGTGTCGTTGACGTTGTAACACCTTCTAATACCGTTTTAAGTACCGGAGCGTCTTCTGACGTCGCGACGCCGTCTACACCTTCCTTCGTTTACAGGAGGCTCTCATTGCGCACTAAAATTGCAAAATAAACTGCCATGCCCATTATTATTTTTTTCATCACCGGAAGTAAAAACTAACAGAAATTGACATGCATTGTTACGTACAGTATTGAAAAAATCTCATGTGAGCAGCACAATACATCCCGCTATTTAATTTTTGTTAATTTATATACATACCTACTCCTACTTATTTACTAATGTTGGTAACTGCATATGTTCCTTTGCATATAATATAACTATTGTTCCAATTAGAATGTATTATGGTATTATCAGTATTTTCTTCTCCATATTATTAATGTTATATTAATTCAATTTTATTTTGTGATAGTGACGTGAATTTCATTTCAATTACAAACATATGAAAATTAATTTATTGATTAGATATTTTATAAATTCATATTTTAATATTTTCTTCCTAAATTACTATCATTATTAATTAGAATTGATTAATTTATTGACAGTGACATTAATCTGTCAGTTACATAAATTTGAGTTCTGAACAATGTAACCAAGGAAATAAATTTATCTTTGAAGCATAGGCTACAGGATTTGTAAAATAAATAATTCTATAAATTTATTTATAAAATGTATAGAAAAAGTATGAATGCAATTCTGTAGAAAATTTAATAATCTTTAATTTTTATTATAATATAAATCGCGAAAAATATTTACCGATATCTGTGTATGAAGCAGATTGGCACACCCAGCAATGGGTAATATGCCGTGATGAAATATTTTTATTTATTTATTTTTTTTATGTATTTTTCGAAGAAAAACTGTTTTGAGCTTCAAGTAATGTGCCATTTCCGAATATCTGATTTACACCAAAATCTAATGGGAAGAATACACGGCTTCAAAATTTTCAGGAATACTAATATTTGAGTGTAAAAACACAGATAAACCTAGATTTATCTGTGGTAAAGACAACACATACACATTCCACAATGTTAAAATCTGATTGTAGGAACATTAAAACGTGCTTATGTACCAAAATCTCGAATTGTGATTTTTAGCACGATCCCCATACCTCCCTTTGCCAAGGGTAGCAGGAGGTAAAAAAACAAAATATCAAAATTATAGTTATTTTCCTTCTGAAAATAACTCGTAACATTTACCTCGGCAGCTCTATTGTTGGTAGTGGTATTGCTAGGTCGTGGGTTCGTAAAAGGTATGATATTTTGCGAGCAAAAAGATCTCAGTGTATCGAATAGGAAATGATTGGCACAATAAAACCGAAATAAAAATATGACAGTAATTTATTACAGTGCGGACAAAAATATATGAAAATTACAAGACTGCCTAATTACAAAAAAATATACTTTGTTTGGGGTGCAATAATCGATGGGTCCAAAAATGGAGCTGGGCCTCTGGCAGAAGTGTGAAGCAAACTAGCATTGTATGTTGTATAGCTTGTGTAGCTTATAGCTGGCGTGTATCGTGATGTCATGTGTTGTGGTGACGCTAAGTGATTGTGCTGACTGCAGAGTGTGTTTTGTCGTTGAGATACAGTGGGTGACTGCGTAAGTGTTCACCAGGTGTAGTGGTGATTGTGTGTAGCAGTAGCTCGTCTTGCAATTGCAGTGTAGATTGTGTATATGTGTGCGTGTCGCTAGATAGCAATTCGCCAGAAAATGGACTCCACTACCAACGGACCACGTCACTAAACAAGAAAACAATTTATAATAAAAAAATAAATCACCTTACAAAAATATGTGCTTTCGGCCTAATGTACTAAGACGCACTATCTTGAGAGACAAAAGACAAGAAACACGAAAAAACTACCAAAGACTCTCCTCTCGCTCTGTAGCTGCAAATTTGCCAAGAGATGTTTGAAGTAACTACACAAACTGACTATTACTTTTAAATCACTTCTCATCATTTTTATTCTACTGTCCCATTCTTATGGCCAACACTCTTAACATCAAAGCGAATTTAACTACTCCTATAACGTTCTACAATCTTGGTGCAATTTGTCCGTCTCCAGCGCCGAAATGCACAGGGCTCTCGGCGTCAGGACGGTGATAAAGGCGTCGCGCACCTCTCGGAATGTGCCGGATGGCATTCTGGCTGTGCTTGCTGCGCTGCAGATATTATTACGATTATGATTATGAGAATGAGACACCGCGAGGTGCATGCTAATGACGATAAAATAGACGCAGTGACGAACGAAGAAAATGGGTACGTTTATATAGACATTCTGATTGAGATTTATAATACACAACTTTGAATCTACGAGGATCGTTCAATAGATATGTACATGTTTAGTATCCTTACTTTTATAGAGTTATGTAAATTAATTTAACCCAGGATCATATTTAAATATTATTGTCTAATTGTTTACTAGATTTTGCGAAATATTAATTCATTTTCCTTTCCAAACTTTATACATAAACATTAAAAATACATAATATACATAATAAATAATATACAAGATGGTGACCGAGACCCCGGAACATAGGACTTTAACATGTAAAATCAGATTTTCGTAATTTCCTGCTTCCCTAATTATTTTAGGTAAAAAACAAATAAAAGTTGTAGGGCATAAATTGTTTCATCTGAATCATTAAGCAAAATTAATTTTGTAAGCCTTGTAACGTCAAAAATTAGGTTTGAAAATGTCGAAGATCACCGCAAAAATAGCTATAGCCATGTAATTGAAGCAAAAAATTAACAAATGTTAACGATTTATCTGTCAAGCTAGGTTAATTTAATTACATTATTATTTGTAAAATCTGTTCAAGTGAACAAATATCAATTTAAATTAACAGATAATTGTTAATTGAAACAGAAATTAGAAATAATATCTAATAAAAATAAATTACCCGAACGTGACAGATAAACCGTTAGACATTTGTTATTTATTTTGTCTCATTTCTATGGCTATTGCTATTTTTGAGGTGATTTTCATACCTAATTTCTGCCGTTACAAGGCATTAATGTTGCTTATTAATTAAATAATTAATTTTATTTCAAGCATTTTTATCTAAAATATTAGGGAAGCAGAAAATTAAGAAAGTATGATTTTACATGTTAAAGTCCTATGTTCCGGGGTCGCGGTCACCACTCTGTATAATATTATTATTACTAAGCACACAACAAATATTCTGCACTCTTTACAAATCTAAGTGATCGACCACACTAATGAGGGTGGAGTGAGTCAGCTGAGCTTTTGATTTTTATGTACGCATAATATATAAAAATAAATATAAAAATTATCATTTGGTATTTATATGAACAGCCGGACTCACCTTCTCCAGAGAGTTCCAACTTCACGCCATAGAAAAAACCGTCCGCAAAAACAAGCACTAGCAGAGAAGTGGCCTAGCTAAATTATATTCATCCAGAAAATAGCACAGTTTAGAGCAGCTGGTATTGCCTCAGCCAAATCTTTTCTCGTGCATTCCCCTTCTAAATTGATTCACATGAGCAGGTGGGCCATTGTTTGTTTTTGGTCACAATAATATAAAGCGGGTTTTACTTGGTACTCCCAGTTGAACATATGTACTCTACATTTTCCTATTTGAGTTTGTTGGCGATTTAGTTTTCCAAATGCGCCATTTCTGGTCATTAGCTGATGGTCGTTTTGCTTTACCTTCTGGCTTCAACATCGCCTCCCATTTTAAATGTCTTGTTGCATTCTTGGTTTCTGTTAGCGGATGCATAGAGGAAAAAATAAAAAAAAATATACATTTTTAGGTAAGGAAGGTATTGTCTTTGGAATTTACTATTTTTATGATGATGTCTGTATGTGTATGTGCGTCTGTGTTTCTGTATATTATGTGACGATCGTTTTGGATCGCATAACTCCACTATGCCAAAAATTATAATTTTTTCGTATTCCTCAAGTGTAGATCCATATGCAGACATGATTAGATTTTGGTTATAATTGATCCACCGGAAGTACCCTCATTTACAACTATTAACATTTTTTCTTAAAAAAAGCAGGTAAATAACATTTAATGTTAATAAATTTTAAAGAATATATTAATCTATATACGACTGGATTGCATTTTATACTTCATGTTCAATAGATATGAGTTAAAGAATTATAAAGATATTAAATTTCGTAATTCAACCAGTTAGCATAACCATATGGACACTGCTAATATATTTAGATAATTCAAACTGGCAGGTGTCAGTATCAATGAAAAGAAAATTAATGTAGCAGAGATGAAGATATTGAGGTAGATGTTGGGGAAGACATGGAAAGATAGGGTAAGGAATGAAAAGATAAGGGAAATGGCTCGAGTGACATAAGTTTCTAGGAAGTTACAAGAGAGTCAATTACATTGGTATGTGAGAGATGAAAAATATATTGGAAGAAAAAACAAAGGAAGGCCAAAGATAAGATGGAAGGCCTGTATTGCGGAAGACTTGAGAGAGAATTAACTGAATGAGGACGACACGCAAAACAGAAATGAGTTAAAGAAGAAAATAAAAAATAGCGACCCCTAACGAATGGGAAAAGCTAAAGAAGAAGATGTTAGTGTCAAGTGCAATTTGCATAGTTTGTTTATGAAATAATTTTACTGGAAATATAGAATCTTTTGCAAGAAAATTTATGTGTGGAATTTGTACATAATACACAGGATTGACGGAAGGTAATGTGCTGGCCACATCAGATTAACCATAACTTTAATAACTTGTAACTAATATACTTTCGGTATCCTTGAAAGTACATGTCGCTGTATCTGTAACTCAAATTTATAATATGTGGACTAGGTATTGTTTTTTTTTTCAAAAGCTCCTCAATTGAACTTCGTTGTAGTGTTGATGTCGTGTCGCGGCCTGAAGATTCTAAAGTATAGGCGACTCAAATAGCGACGATTCGGAGACGGGTAGATTTACCTCCAGTGATAAAGTTAATAGAACTTCATCAGGTAGTAAACATCTGGCAACCAGGTTGTCTGTAAGTGCATCTGAAGGGCGGTTTGTTTAATTTGCCGGGGTGGGCGGCGTGTTTGCCGTTCTCCGTCTCCGCCCCCAGCAGTAACCTGTAGACATGCGGTGTGTAGATACTCGTACGTGTAACTTGTCAAATGCTGTTTGCAAACGTGTTCTAGTGCTGTACGTGGCGCAGAGTGCTGCCTGCGACGCCCTACCCCGTAATTACTGTCGACGGAGCAAGCCTTCCGGCTCTAGATGCTCTTCAGTAGCGGAGAACACGAGGCACTTCAGATGGACATGATGTCCACAAAATTAATCACATAAGTAAAGATATTAATATATAATTCAAATTACTATTATTCTACGTATTCCTTGTTTTTTTTCACTTACGATAAAATTATAACAATTATATTATCTACCCGTCATGTAGAGTTTCAAAAAGTAGGAGTAATTAGCCATTTCATCTTTTCCCAATTAAGCTATTAGCGCTCAGCAAAAAAGACCTTACAGTTGACATGGTATCTTTTATGGTCACAGTCCTCTGAAATACCATCTGTAAGATTGGTACCAATACCTAAAAACAATGTCTGTTTGACATAAAGAAGAAGACGAAGAAACTTCAGGCGAAGATATTTATTTGACCTTAGAACCATAACAGATATCCTTACTGATCATTGTCATCTGAAATACCATCTTCGTAAAAATAGTATAGGTAAGATCATAAGGCAAATAAGGCCCACCTGAAATATTACGTTATTATAAATATTAAATAATATACGATTTGATTGAATTTTTCCTTCATGTTCAATGCATATAAAGTTAGAAAAGTATAAAGAAATTAAATTTCATAAATTAGCTAGCTATGCTATAACCAAAGAAACTACTAATATATTCAAATAATTCTAATTGACAGATGTCTGTGTCAAGTACAATTTATATAGTTTGTTCCTGAAATAATTTTACTGGAAATTTAGAATCTTTTGCAAGCAAATTTAGGTATAGAATTATTGTGCTAGCCATATCAAGGTACGTTGTACATTGTATTAGCTATAGCAAAAATAAATCTACGATGTTCTTTTCAGATTATTTTTATTTTTTTAGTTTAATTCATATTTTCGCACCAAATTTACTGGACCTTATTTGCCCCGGTTTAGTAGGATAAATAAAGCTTATGTTTATTAAATATTTTCATTTCAAAACAATAAAAATGATCGTGTTTCACAAATTGTGAGGTTCAAAGAATAATTAAAAGCACATAACAACATAGAAAATTAAAATAATTAAAATAAAATTTACGGTTGTTTGTCGGAAGTTTTTATAAAATGGAATATCCGCAACAACTTCTCACAACATACTCGAAGTTACGGCAGTGCAAACGAGATGGCACTTCTGATTTACTTTTGTATTACCGTTGTATAAAACCATATCGGTGCAATTAATATAAATGTGATTTTCGGCACAGGGACCTAAACACACGCTGGGCCTTATTTGCATGAAGTACTTTAGTTGAAAACAGTATTTTCTGACTGTGTGAAACAGTCAAAGAAATTCAACCATCTAGGTAAAAATATATCAGGAAAATGACTCCTGGAGCAGTAACTGGCTTCAAGAAAATTCTGGAACTATTTCCAGAAAAATAAGTTACGACTGTGTTACAATACGTCTCTTAGACTATGACATGTATCTTTACTGGTTATTGTCTTCCGAAATACCTTCTATGTAAGTTTGATATAATTGAAAACAGTATCTGTCGACCCTGCGAAAAGAATGAAGAAACTTCAGACCATATTGTACGTGAATGTCAGAATACTCAATCATCTAAGAATTTTTACCTCTCGCTAAGAGAGGTATTGCATTCATGCTAAAAATCGCATATCCAGATTTTATTGAATAAGCACGTTTTAAGGTCCCTACAATCCGATTTTAACATTTTTACGATGATGTCTGTGTGTGTGTGTGTGTGTGTGTGTGTGTGTGTGTGTGTGTGTGTGTGTGTGTGTGTGTGGATGTGTGTGTGTGGGATGTTGGAAGGACGGTTACTCAAAAACTATAAGACTTAAAATTTGTTTAACAACGTATTTCCCAATCGGACATTCATGGGAAGATCTGAAAAGGTTTTGGTAATAATTGGACAACCGGAAGTAGAAGATTCTTGAAAAAAAATCTTCTAAATATTATTTTTTGAAAATTTTTCGTGGTAATATTAAAGAAAATTAAATTCTCTATCTGATACATTTAAATATTTTATTACATATTCCATAGATTTAGAGATAAAAGAAGTATAATATATAAAATAATCTGTTGTAATAAATTTGACAGCCGAAAGAATGCCATGAAAAATAGTTGATAATTTAAATTATTTGTAACTGACAGATAAATGTCAGTGTCAGAAATAATGAGTAATGAAAGAAAAATGTACTTGGAGAATCCCTTAGTTCTTGATCTGTGACTATTATGGAGATGACAAGTCTAGGTTGAAGGACTTAAATTTGTTTCAAACATTATGGGACAATGTACACCAGTACTATAGACTAGAGTAACTTTGAATTGCGAAAAAGCTATCAAATTCTTCTCAAGTAAGTTGTAAATATTGACAAAATTACACATCGACATAAGAATAATCGGAGTGCAATCTATCCGTCACTTTATTAAAGGGAATTAGTGTTATTTAGATATAACATGTATGAAAAAATAAAATGTAAAAGAAGATATGTAAGAATAGATGCACAATCCATATATACATTTTAGACCGCCCAAAATTAATGTTTTTACTAGAAGAATATGAAGAGAAAGTAAACAACGTTGTTCGAATTGAAAATTGCAGTTACCAGCCTAATATTTATATATGGTAAACTCTACTTTGTAATTTATTGTAACATAATTTATGGTAAAATATCTTCATGTTGAGACATGCTATTATTGAATAATAAAGAAGTTTATACGTCATAGATTTATATGAATATATTATTTGTATTTATAAAAATATTCTTTGCTTTATGCATACAGCCAGGTAAAATATACGGCGAGAGGTTATGTGCTGGCCACATCAGATTTTTTTCTTATTATTGAATGTTGGTCCTGTGATGTGGTATATGTGTTCTTGGCTTGACTGGGAATATAGTTCGCGTTATTTTGACTACCTGGGTGTCTTCCCCGATAATATATATCTTTCCATTGCCATATCGTGGACGACAGTAAAGCATCAAGGTACTGACAAAAATAAACTGTGATGTTGCCCCTGTTTCAAATATGATTTCCTCCTCTGGAAGTTTGTTGCGGGACGCCACTGGAGCGTCTTAACCTGGGGAACGGTATAGTGTGTTAAAAACACACATATTCCAGAAACTGCTACGATTACACCGCTTGTGTTTGCCGGAGATAACCAACAGAGCGCTTGCAGAATGTTATTCTCTTATTTATCCTGCACTTCATATTTAATGCGTTGACTAGACGTAATTACAATGCTTACACTAGGTACTCATTTTATTTCTAATTATGCGATTCTTACGGTGTTTTCGGGTTCATTTCGTAGTCTATTAGCATTTAGATTATTTTGATAAACAGTTTACTTATTGTATGTTATAAAAAATGGAACATATGTCCAACAGAAGTGTTATGATATTGACAAGCGTCATTTTCCAAGAACGTATTGACAGAAATCTATCAATAATATTTAACATATTTCATTCAATATTTACGGTTATATAAACAATTTTTTCTCCAAATATACTGTAATTTCTTGTCAGTTTCTTATACTTATACACTGTTCTCTATATCTTCATTAATAAATGTGACTTTTAATTGAATAAAAAATAATTTACTGTATGTACAAAAGTACCTACCATAAATTTGTAATTGTTTTTCTCACTAACAAACAAGTAGTCCAAAATTGAAAAAGCGCTCAAGTTCGACAAGTTTACTCTGCAATCGAGCTGAGGATTTACTCGCAATCAACAACTGTACGAAACATTCTTGTCGTAGTTTTTGGGAAATTTGTTAGTCGGGTTCTTTGGTAGTGCGCGGATAGTTACATGTGTGTGTTGTCCCTCAGATGTCCCTGTCTCTGTTCCGTCCTGCTCAGCAGGACAAACACAGGGGTCGCAGATCCTGGCTACGGCAATCAACTCTAATCGATGCTGTAATCCATCACACAGGTCGGGAGAGAAGCAAGAGTCGGGAGACTACACCCACACGTACACAAAGTGTAGATGTACGGTTTTTCTGTCGCATGGACGCTTGTCTTGTGTTTGTAAGAGTAGAACGACAGACGTGCAGCAATTACGACGGAAGCTGGGATGTCCGCCTTGTTTACGAACAGGGTTTTTGCTATTAATTGTTCTTTACATATTTACCATTCTTAACTCTACAAAGATTCAAAAATAGAAATCACGACAAATCATTTACAAATAGTTATCAGTGAAGTATGTGCGTCTATCAAATTTAATATTATACAGGATGTAACAGCAATAAGTATATTAAATTTAACTTGTCGAGGGCAACAGAATGTATTTTTGAAATTCTTTAGTTTTGTCACATTATGTCATTACTTGCCAATAAAATTCATGGCCTGTTAATAAAGGGCTAAACTATTTTGTTAAATTTATTTATCAAAGTCGCTAACGCAAACTTACCTGTATCAGTCAATGAGCATTATTATCAGCTTTCAATTCATTTTGGTTGCAGTTCGTTGTGAAGATAGGTTAAACAATCCAAAATTAAAATAAAAAAATATATATCATCACGGCATATTATCCATTGCTAGGTGTGCTAATCTGCTTTGTAGACAGAAATCGGTAATGATGATGACGTATTTGTACCGTGCGGACGTTTACCAGGCATCACCTCATGGGCACTCATTGCTGGGGTGGAGAGTGCACCACAGGGGTCAATTTTGTGCCATTTAAAATTTGAAATATTTGCCGTCGGTTGGGATCGAACCCGGTTCCCCAGATTCGCGACCAGATACTCTGGCATGCGGCCACGAGACCCCATCATCAAAATTTACTAATATATATATTTCTGAATTCGTTGAATTCTGTCTATATGTCGCTGAAAGAAAGGAGGCCAAATAATATGACAATATTCTAAGTGTGTGCGGACAAGAGAATAATATAGTTTACATATGCCATCAATATTTGTAAAATCTCTCGATTGTCGAATGACAAAGCCACACATCTTATTAGCTTTTTTACAACAAAATCTATGCAATCATTAAAGTTAAATTTTGTGTCAAGTACAACACCAAGATCTTTAATACAATTAACATTTTCTAAACAAACATTATTTAACTGATATCTGGAGTGAATATTATTTTTCTTCTTAGCAAAAGTTATATGTTTACATTGTTCGATGTTAAGCTCAATAATTTTTTTTTTACACGATAATTAAATCATTTTGTAAATTTATTACATCATTCCAATTATCTACTTTAGAAAATAATTTAAGATCATTGGCAAATAATAAAAACCTAGACGTTTTGAAGATTGTGTTAATGTCATTTATGTATAATGTAAATAAAATTGGCCCTAAATGTGAGCCCTGAGGAACACCTGATGACACATAAATATCTCGAGAACGAAAATCTTTTATTTTGTCAATTTGTACTCTATTTGATAAATAAGACTGTATCCAACTCAATACTGAACCTTCTATACTCATATATTGTAATTTTAGTACCAGTAAATTAATATTAACGCGATCGAATGCTTTTCGAAAGTCTGTGTAATATAGAATCGATTTGAAATTCATTTTCAAAATTTTCAATTATACTGTTACTATATACCATAAGATTTATGTGGGCGGATCTATTCTTAATGAATCCATGTTGTTATGGTCTGATCGAAATACTGAACTTAAATTATTGGATATGATTGAGTCTAAAACTTTTGAAAATATACTTAATCTGGATATTGGTCTGTAACCGGTTTTATGTAGTGGTGTAATGTAAGATGTTTTCCAGGTTTGCGGAAAAGTATCAGTTGAGAGTGAGTTGTTGTATAGTATGCCTAATGGAAGAAACAGTGTTGGACTGCTTATTTTAATAAAGTAGCGTGAAATATTATCTGACCCAGCACTTTTATTAATTTCTAAAGCAGATAATTTTTGGAAGACAGGATCGGAAATAACTTTCATAGAATTTATATTTAAGTGAGATGATGTATTTACTTTTTCGAGTGTAACCTTGTCATTATTTAAAATGCACTACGCATGTGTTGTAACAACAACTATAGTCGCCGTCAAATAAATATGGACTGGTGCTCAACTTATTTCTCTTCTCCGCACCCTGTCCCGTGCCCTGCGGTGTTGCCGTTTCTTCATAACTTAGCATTTTTAATATGGCTACTGGAATAGTGACAGTGTAAAAATCTCTAGTCCGTAATTATTTGACGGCATTTATTGTACCGGGCATGAGGTTCAAAGTGCATAACTAAATATATAAATTGAAAACGCTATAAATAAGTGACAAAATTCCAAAATGTTTATTAATTTAAAATTTCTTGTAAGTTCTGTCCTAATACGAGTATATGTTTCTCTTGTTACAGGTAAGTCGGATTTCTACTTTATTCTAATATTTTTTGCGAACATTATATGTAAGTACCTTCTACATTATTAATTACTGTATTATATTTTAATTAAATTGGTGGAATATTATGGTAAAGCAAAAATTAGAAAAACTCATACGTAAGGTAATCCTTAAGAAGACGATTAATATGCATAGCATTCCTGTCGGAAGAATGTCCGGTATTCCAAATGAAGAATAAAATATCCTTTAATAATATTCTAAGATATAACGGTCAGATTATAAAGCGGTAGAACAAAAACTCCCCCATACATAATAGAAAAGAAAATATCGAGTACACATTCCTTCCGAGTTTATTAAACATGCCTGTCCGTTATACGCTGATAGGGGTTTCAATTAACCTTTATTAGGCAGCCACATAAATAAAAACCCTTCTCTTTAAATTTCACTTCAAGTTAGCAGGGATTGTGGATTAAATTTCGCGGATACCTCCATAATCATCAAACACTATATCTCGAATACATTCGAAGCAACATATACGCTGTACTGAAATTAATCCATTCATGGAACTTGCAACAGAAATCCATCTACAGAGTGCGGTTTGCGGTGCAAATCGCCAAGTTTCTGATGAACTCAACTTGGAATTGATGGGAAGAAAGCATGTTATATTAACTACCCCTCTGTATGAATATCGCACGAGGGTTTAATTGGGGGAGAAAAAACATAGTTAATGTAAATCGCTCCCTCGGTCCAGGGTGTAAAGTCATTTTACTTATGCGTTAATTTTATGATTATTTCTTCTTATGTCAACGAATAAAGCTAACTACTAATCGGTTATGAGATGGAACTAAAACAAATACAAATGATTTTATTTTTTGATCAATTGTAGTCAGGGTAGATTTAAGTGTTATTACGCCCAAAGGCACATTCACGTATACAAATTATTATGGAGTTGTATAGTTTAATGCGTGACCGATTGTGGTTCTAACTACCAGTGTTTGAAACCAATTTTTAATACCACAAAACAGTGTCCATATTTTTTCTACCTAATCCTTTCGAAAAGTTGCCCAATTAAAATTCCACGATATTTTCATATTTTCGAAAACCTGAAAGTGATTTTGTCATGTGCCTTTCATACTCATGCTCATTTGTATTATTAGATGATAGGAATAATCACATAGATAGTAAATCAGGGAATAATTTCCAATTTACATACTTTCTATATGAACTGGCGGACTTTAAAATTGACCAATTACGACATAGGACAAAATTTTGTAAGAAAATAAAAATCAATGCTTTCTCTGGAAAAAAAATGTTGATTGCCAAAACTGACACGAAACGCTTTTATCCCGACCGACGCTAAAAATTATTTCGAATTTTAATGGCAAAAAATTGACTCCTGTGGTACACTCTCCACGCCAGCTATGGGTGCTCGTGAGGTGACGTTTGGTAAGTGCCCGCACGAGAGAAATATTTCATCATTACCGATACCTGTATACAAAGTAGATTGGCACACCCAGCAATGGGTAATATGCCGTGATTATATATTTATTTATTTATTGAATATCAAAATACCAGTTTACCTTAATGAAAAACATGTACTTTTTCATTGTTAAAGTCGTTAAATGCCGAATATCTGTCAAATGATCTTAGATATCAATTGTGACAGTCCCATGTTTTTAGTAAGACAACTTTGATTTCAATCAATTTCAATGATATCGGAATTACTTCTCATTGGTTCACCTCAAACTTCTGTTGCTATATGAAAAGAGCTAAACATCGAATTACTGCAGATTTTGTTTCCAGGTAGTCATCCCAACATTCTACATACACTGGCAAAATTAGGCGAACACCAAAAAAAACTATGGTTTTCAAAAAGTATGAACTCTCTGTCTTTCATATTTGTGTTAGTAATTCTATATCCACAACAACTAACAAATGACGATAAAATACCTAAATATAGCCACCTACTAAAGATTGATTATCATTTATCGAAGTGTTAAATATTGTTTCGTCTTTAGTTTTATTAAATATGGATGTTTTATTCGTGTTCACGATAAATGAAGGTTTAACAATGACTTTTGATGTTGTTATTTCAATTCTAAGTATTTAGAGTAGAAAATTATTTTTTAAAAAATCTGATGTGGCCAGCACATTACCTTTCGTCAATCCTGTGTATTATGTACAAATTCCATACATAAATTTTCTTGCAAAAGATCATATATTTCCAGTAAAATTATTTCATAAACTTACTATGCAAATTGCACTTGACACCAACATCTTCTTTTTCCATTGGTTAGGGGTCGCTATTTTTTATTTTCTTCTTCCACTCATTTCTGTTTTGCGTGTCCTCATCAATATCTTTTCCCTCAAGTCTTCCGCATTACAGTCCTTCCATCTTATCTTCGGTCTTCCTCTGTTCCTTCTACCTTCTATTACTATTCTATAGAAACTTCTATCACTCGAGTTATTTCCCTTATTCTTTCATTTCTTATCCTATCTTTCCGTGTCTTCCCTGACATCTATCTCAACATCCTCATCTCTGCCACATTTATTTTCTTTTCATTGATATTGACATCTGCCAATTTGAATTATCTGGATATATTACCAGTTTCCATGGTTAGCATAGCTTGCTGATTTATGAAATTTAATATCTTTATAATTCTTTAACTCTATATCTATTGAATATGAAGTATAAAAATGCAATTACATCGTATAGAGTAAAAGATATTCTTTAAAATATAATAACATTAAATGTCAATAAATGATATTTAACTGCTTTTTTTCAAGAAAAACTGTTAAAAGTTGCAAACGAGGATACTTCCGGTTGACCAATTATAACCAAAATCTAATCATGTCTACATATGGATCATGTAAAAATGGAATATTATTATTTTTAAGTAATAATTAATAAGTTATAAACAGTGGAAAACTTAGATTATTTAAAATACTAAATTATTAATTATTACTTAAAAATAATAATTTCTCATTTTTCTAAAAATAATTTTTCTACTGTAAATACTAACGACAACAAAAGCAGAAATGATTGTTAAACTTTGATCTATAGTGAACACGACTAAACACCCATATTTAATAAAACAAAAACCGAACGATATTTAACACCTCGATAATAATTGATAATCAATCATTAGTACGTGGCTACACTTATTTAGTTATTTGTTGTAGATGTACAATTTTACCAACACAAATATGAAAGACAGAGGGTTCAAACATTTTGAAATACATAGCTTTTTTTGGGTTCCCTAATTTTGCCGGTATGTGTATTAAGCTGTGTCCGTTACTTATATAACATCCTATATAGAACTAAGAGCAAGGAAAAAAGAATCTCTTTCTTCGAATAACTAATAGTCTTCCGTGGATTCAACTATACTTGTAGAAGGAATATGGCATAATGTCGTTTGGTGTAAAGGTATTAGGAGTAATAATGAAATAAGTGGTGGTAAAGCAGAAGTGCGAGTTTTTGCCGTCGAGCTACGTCCATGAACCCATTAGCAGGAGCCGCGGAGCCACAGGCCGTATGAATCTCATCGGCCGCGCCGCGTTCTTCTCGTACACGATTATGATTACATTGTGAGCAGTTACGGGGCACTTGTTTTAACGAGCCAACTAACAATATTGACGCAATAACCGCGGCAGTTCATCGCGACGGCCCATAAACGCAATGCTTGCGCGCGCGCACCTCGTTAAAGAATAATGAACGATGTGTCCTGCGCATTCATTAAACTTGTGTTGTGATGAACTATCCTGAAAAAATACACCACCGCTGTTGCTGGTGCTGTTGTTCTTTGCTCATCCCAGCTTTTATTTTCCTGATAATAATGCGGGTGATGTGGTTTTATCATGTTTTGGGGGCTTCCATTATGACTCTAACGATTTTTATTGCTGCTGGAATTACTCGAATGTAATTATGAATTTCAACACACAATCACAGACGTATTATTTGTAGGCACGCTCCTATATTTATGTTATTACAGAAGAAAAGATGTTCTGTCATTCTTAGAACATTTTAAGTGTTACAATATATGAATGAGGAAGAAATCACTAAAAAGATGAATGGACAAAAGTCTATGTCGTTAACAATCCGGTCGTATAATTTATAGATACCAAAGATGACGTTGAAACATCAACGATTATCATGGTATTGATTAGAATAGAATTTTATTGGTCTATATATTATATATGTGACTGTCGGAATTACTTTCTAGGTATAAGAATTATTTACTTTCATTTTTCGTGGTTTATAGACTGTAACTAACATCGTTATTATAAATCAGATTCTTTATAGTTTCCCTTAAAGGGAGACCACAATAATTTAAATTAGAATCTTCACAAAGGGAAATGATTTCGCTATATTTCACCATAAACTTTAACTGGTGATGTGGTGCCATTCGTGACCTCACCAAACTAAAACTCTTGCATATCTCGAATGATTTTATTTTATTTTTTTAATTCATATCCTTTTAGAAACTAATTACTCCACCAGACAGTTAAATATACAATGTGGTTATAAAGTTTTAGGACTTTCTTTATAAATAAGACAAAGACCGTTATATCATCAAAAACACAATTTATTCTTCCAGTCCATCACGGTGTACTGGAAGACTAAAACTGGGATGCTGTTCAATACCTTCGTCACGTTGGTGTTACATCCTTTCAGATTAAATCTTAGTTTGGGAAAGGAGTATATTCAGCAACGGCCAAATCAGAAGCATACAGAGGATAATGCAACACAGTGACATTTTTAGAGGACAGAAATTGTTTCGATGTTTCGATTTGTTGCGAATCGGTTATTCTTTGAGCCATCTTTGTCTTTATCTCGCCCATCGCAAAAGCGTTCTTGCCAACCGAAAACGTTGGAACGAGTCAAGTAAACCATTAAATTGGTTCTTTACACAAAAGAACACAAAATTTGATTGCGTAGTGCTGTTCGACGGATATATCCATGACGAGGCAGGTATAAGAAGTCAACAAATTACGCTCATATGAGAACTGTACTGGACCAAAATTAATTAAACTTGAAGGGCATGTTAATAAAGGTTAGTCAAAAATAGTTTGGGAGCCAATTCATAGATGGCACTGGTATTTGACACTACAGAAAATCAGTCTTAAATCTGTATAGTCACACTAAATTTCACATTTTTACTTAACAACAACAAAATAAAATCTGTTGTGGCCAGCACAATACCTCTCGCCACTTCCGTTTTTGGTTACATAAATATAGGGCACGAGCAGTCATGTGACATTGTTGGCCTTGACAAGCAGATATGGGGGCCCATGTCAGAATGACAATTAGTAATTATGTACATAGATCAAATGTCAGAATTTTTCATTAAAAAATTCAAGATTTTCTAAATTCACGTAGTTAATTTGTCACGAGGAGTGTGGAATTTACTTGTCTAGGAAAATAAACCACATGGAATTGGAAAAATCACTAAATTTAGAATGAAAAATCATGAAATTTGACATCTGTGTATGTAATTACTAGCTATCTTTCTGACACTGGCCCCCATTTCTTCATGTCAAGGCCAACAAATTGACATGACTGCTCGCGCCGTACTGTATTTAACATTTCTTGTATACCTACACTCTACACCAAAAATTCTACATACATATATTCTTTATAATTAGATTTTTTAATTTTAAATTCACTCTATGAAGAAATTTTGTCCTCTTCTAATTTTTTGAAACGTCTCCAATTCATTGTAGGAATTGACAGTATTTTTGAAGGGTATATGTACTATATCTATATTTTAAATATTTAACTATTAATACAATAAGAAATAAAATGTATGCACTTCCCACAAAAAATCTTCAGTAATGTCTCTGGATTTTTGACACTGACATTTATCTGTCAGTTACAAGCAATTTCATTTTTCAATTGGTTTCCATAACATTATTTGTGCTGTGAGATTTATTACAACATATTATTATATAACTTATGTTTCTTTATTTCTAAATCTACAAAAGATATAATAAAATATTTATATGTATCAGATAGAGAATTTACTCTACTTTTACTAGCAAAAAATAATATTTAGAAGTTTTTTTTTTAAGAATCTGCTACTCCCGGTTGTCCAATTATTAACAAAACCTTTTCAGCTCTTCCCAGTAATGTCCGATTGAGAAATACGTAGTCAAACAGATATTAAGTCTTATAATTTTTGAGAAATCTGCCTTCCAACGTCCTCACACACACAGACATCATCGTAAAAGTATTAAAATCGGATTGTAGAGACCTTAAAACGTGCTTAATCATTAAAATCTGGATATGCGATTTTTAGCATGAATCCAATACCACTCTTTGCGAGAGGTAAAAATGTAATACAAATTACATTTCCAAAGATGAAATCATCGAGATCCTGAAAGACCCTAGGCCATCAGTTGTGTTAAATTTTAGCCGTGTCAGGAATTAATATAAAAACATCGCTCGCCGTTCATGAAAATAATTTTTGAATGGTAATGGAGATAGTGTGTGTTGTAAAGAGCGCTTTATGCTCGGCCACGTGTCGTCGCGGTTGCGTTGACGTCGCGACGCTGCACGGTGACACGCTTGGAAATTGGATGTCACTTGGAGGTGTGACGGCGGTGTTTTTCCAGCGCTCCGCGACAAATCAGCCAGAAACAAATGAGAGACACGGTTGCCGCCGGGCATCACGGTGCGATGATGAAAGACTCACCCCCCCTACATCCCCTTCGCCCCCTCACATGAATCTATCCGACGTCGTGGACTTTGATTTTCACAGTCATTCCACACAGCACTTTTTCCTATGATCTCGTGAATTTCCTCGAGCTCTTTCTTCTGTCGAGATCATATCGTTGAATTGATACACCTTCTATATTTCTTATTATTTTATCCACAAGGATTCTTTTCATCATTATTCTAAGTGCACATTCTAGATGTCTTTTGTGCCGCAATCTTTAATATGCCACCTGTTTCATCTTAATTTCAAATTGTCCTCCGTGTCATTCTTCAATGCAAATGTAAATGTGTCGAACGTCACTCTTGAAATACCCTGCGTTTATTTATTTATTTATTTAATATTACTTAAACAAGCAGAGTCCAATACAAGTAAATACAAAGACATATATAAAATAAAACAGTAAGGAAACACGTAACATATGGGAAATTTCAATAAAGTATTAGATACATAATAGTAAATAAAATGTGTGGCACATACGAGAAAATGTGATTGGCACATTATTGCATGTCTATTCTTAATTAAGGTACAATTAAAATGATTTATCAGTTCCTCGGGGCGAATAAATTGAAGTAGGTTTAAACCAAATATATTTTACAGTTTAAGAATCACTGGTTTAGAGTTGAATACAATCAGCTTTGTAATTGATTGAAACATCTTTTCGGTTGTAGTTTTCATTAAAAGTTTATTAATTTCTATTCGAAGCGCAGTGTAGACTGGGAACAAGAAGAAAGACTAACAGGTGATGAAAACTTTCCTGTCTCCTCTTCGTAAATAAACTCGATTGATAAACTAAATAAGTATTTAATTCCGATTCCGCAGAGCAAGTACGCGAATCTAAAATGCAAATTGAGATTAGGCGGAAGGGGACAGACATTCTGAGTTTGTCTACCATCTACCTACATTACAAGCATCAAGTTTAAAGCTGTAGAGCAAACACGGACACACCTAAATCTATAGCCATCTGCTCTCAACGAGGATTATCGGAAAGCAGATCAAATCCTAGGACGAGGACGACGGCTCGAATGCACTGGTCACTCACGGAGGAAAGCGGATTCTACTTGAGGAGTATTCTGCGATTGTGTCACTCAGGTGAACCTCTCCGATGATTGTCTCTGCTGCTTCTGCTCCTGACGGGTGGAGGGGAGGGGGTTCTTTAATCCCAGCACCGTATTTAATATCCGGAGTTTCGCGCGACAGCCGATGTCTCGCCTTCCTTTGTGCTCACGACACCAACCAAAGATATTCTACCTTTGCTGGCAAACGCGATACACCGATTGGAAATCGAACGAACTAAAAAAGCCCCATTCACACAGTGGATAATTATACAAAGAATATTATTAAGCATAAACATAAAAAAAACAGATTGGCACACTCAGCAATGGGTAATATGCCGTGATGATATATTTATTTATTTTTATTTATAAACATAGAGTGTTAGTTTGCAAATTTGGTCACCCGAGTTCAATCCAGACCAATGTCAAAATTATTTCGAATTTTAAAAGTGACCCCTGTAGTTCACTCTCCACGCCGACAATAAGCGCTCGTGAGGTGACTCCTAGTAAACGCCCGCACGATACGAATATGTCGTCCTTATTACTGATATCTGTCTACAAAGCAGATTGGCACACCCATCAATTGGTAATATGCCGTAATGATATATTTATTTATTTTTATACCAATGTACACATTTCTTTATTTGTATAAAATTGACCACAGGCTATTATTAGCTAAACTTCAAAATTTAGGTTTCGATAATAGATCAACATTTTTTTTTAAATTTATATTTAACCAATCGTTCATATGTATGTTTCATACAATGGTTTTCAGATTAATACTTATTTTGCTACATCAGATGTACCACATGGTTCAAATCTAGGACCATTCTTATTCTTTCTCTTTATGAATGATATCACAGATAACCGTGGTTGTAATGTACTTCTTTACGCTGATGATGTGAAGATATTCAAGGTTAAGGAAATTAACAGTGTAATAGATTGCTCTATTTTACAACGTAATATTAAGTATATTGTTGAATGCAAAGTAATGTCATTTACACGTAAAGTGCAAACTATCACTCGTGAATCGAATAGATTGAATCACATTCACTCGTACGACCTCATTTGAGGATTTAGGCATACTTTTCGATCCAAGTTTAAATTTCAATGGCCATTTTGTTACTTTAACTGCTGCACCTGATAAAATGTTAGGTTTATCGATTCGTAACACGAAACATTTTACTAATGTAAATACATTATGTTGTCTTTGTTATGACATAGATCAAATATTGAGTATGCTATCCTTATTTGGTCCCCAAATTGCCAATGTGACAGATTACTATTGGAATCCGCATAACGGACGTTCAGTCCCGATGATATATTCGTAATTCTGTTAAAAAAAATGTTGGTTCCGTTTGGGTGGTTCTCTTTGGAAACCAATTATCGAAGTAGTTCCTTCCCTGGTAAGATTCCCTGACGTGTTGGAAACTATGTTCGTATCTCTAGGCGAAGTGCGCAAGAAACCACGAGCACCACCGCCGTGTCAGTCAGAGCAGAGCGGCTGCCGACTGCCTGCTGCGGTTACAATTATACCGGTCCAAGGATTGTGCACAGGAATCAAAGCCGAGACCGGCCTTTGCCTCGGTCTCGGTCGTTTTGAAATCTCAGAGATATTGACCTAGCAGATATGCCTCAGTTTACACGATGCCAGGAAACCTGAACTAAGCCAATTATTTCAACCTTCTATCGATAGACAGAAGCACAAGCACTGCTAACAGAATACGACGACTACGACTAACTAGGTAAAACTTACACAAATACAAATTGCGACGACAGAAAGGACAGCTATATTCAGAGTAAACTGGGGATATCACAAGAATTTAAATAGACTCCTTCAATGATTTTATATTAACAAGATAATGTGATTTTTACGTTCCGTCACCTTTAGGTAAGGAAGGTATTGTCTTCGGTCAAAAAATCGATGGTTAAATTTTAATGAATAAGCACGTTTTAATGTCTCTGCTAGAATACGATTTTCCTATTTTTACGATGATGTATGTATGTGGCTGTGTGTCAGTGTGGGTGTATGTGACGATAATAAATCCAAAAATTTAAATTTCTTCGAATTCTTCTTTCTTAAATCCATATGAAGAATTGATTAGATTTTAGTTATAAATTGTTGTTTTTTAAAAAAAGCAGTTAATGATCATTTTGACCATTTTATGTTATTATAAATATTAAAGAATATTTTATTCTCTATCCGGTTTGTTTGCATTTTATCCTTGATATTCATTGGAAATAGAATTAAAAAATTATAAAGAAATTAAATTTCATAAATCAGCCAGCTAGGCTATAGCCATGGAAACAGCTTCTATATTAAGATAATTATGATTGACTGCTGTCAATGTTAAATGCTATTTTCATAGTATGTTCGTGTTATAATTTTACTGGAAACAAAATCTTTTGCCAGAAACTTTCTGTATGAAATTGTGAAATATGTACAAAATACATACATGTAACTGACAACAGGTAATGTGCTGGCCACATCAAATTTTTTAAAGGAGTCATCAGGAATTCCCTCATTATAAAGTTTAAGTAACATTGCTGAAACACATTCCTTGGAAACATTGAAATTAAATGTTTAGAAATGGAATCGATTTTATTTGAAATTCATGTATTTCTTGTGTGTTCTTTTTAAGTTCCCAAAGGAATGAATAAATTTGCGATTGAAAAAAGAGGAATGAAACGAATGAAATTTGAGTATTAGATTGGAAAGTTGGTTAACAGCATCACCTGCTGCTATAGTCTTAGCGGGCAGCATTCGCCTTGAGGGAAACTTTCAACGCTGCGGCTTTCTTTAAAAGTTTAAATGTTTCAATCCTAGTTTAATGGCCACTAAGAACCGGGTGCAAATTGTACCACACCACACAGAGCTCTCCACAATATGGTCCGGGTCTTTTTTCTTTCGTTCCCCCTGTTTTTTTGTAGGTGCAACTTTAATTCAGTTTTCTTGTTGAATTTATTTACACTTTGGTGACCGCACCTCGGTTCCATCTCGTTGATGATATCCCGGGTGGTAGCCAACGTGACAGTTCCTCGCCGACTGCGAAATCCAATTTCGTGCAAGACCGCATCGTTCAGATGTGGCCGCGAATGTTCTCCACACCAAATCAGAGCCACTTTCAATTTACTTCACCCGACCACCGACTGCCCCAAGCCCCCAGGTGAAGAGATTTTTATGTTATCTGCCTAGCCGTAAGAGAAACCAGTTGAATGTAATAGCAGTAGGTCAGATACAGCGCGAGCTGTGATGAAACATTTCCCATCTGGGGTGTAATATATTATTATTCACAATCATTATAGTAATATGTCGATTCCTAGCCATTTAGTGCATGAGGAAAACGTCATTCTTAACTATAATGAAAATCTCATGAATGGGAAATGACTGATCAAACTTCCTCCTCACGGGTGAGAAATATTTACTTAGATTTGCCTAGTGACACTGTCATAGATTCTTTTAATAAAATAGGCTAAGAAATTGAGTTGATTATTATCAAAAGGGTACTAATCTACAAAATCATCAAATTGAGTTAACGTCGGTACTGCCATCTATGATCTTAAACGCGTATTATGTGATGAAAAGACTTGTAAATATATGGCTGTGTAGAACAGCGAAAAGTTTACATTTAGTCAAGAAACAGCATTTGTCTAAGATTCGTGCTTTTTTAATAGCAAACGCATTTTGCGCATAGGTGTTATTTCAATAACAACATGGGGCAAATCATTACTTGAATACTTTGAATATTTCACTTAATTATGAATTTAGTTTACTGCTAGCTAATGGTTCCAAAATCTTGGTTCTTAGCACAACGGGTATTGGAATTTTTTTGTTCCTTTATAGCAAGTGTGCGTGTGTCCATGTTTTGAACGGCCATGTATGGGTCGTCCGGATCATAATAGCAAGTTATAAATTTGTCAATAAACAAAATACACTCCTGGGCACTCGTGAAGTAATCTCCGCATGAAGTAATCTCCGCATTTTTAATTCCACCCACTCATAACTGTCTTTCACAATAATTTTGAAAAATAGTCGAATTTTGTTTCAAAAGCAGCATTCATTTATTAATTTTGAAGTCAAAATATCTCGCACAAATTGTTTTGTATAAATTCCGTTTTTTTTCATATATTTCTAAATTTAGAGCTTCACTATTAGAAATAGTTTTGTTCTTGTTTAATTTATATAAAGATTTTATTAATTCCGGCTACCATTTTTCAAGGGACGAAAAAGTTAAAAATATTGTTAGTTTGACCAGATTCCGAATTATTGTCATACGTAATATAACGAGTAATATGATTATCATCGATGATATTCTCGAGTGAAACCGAGTTGCATGTGCTGCTTCGGTTTCATGAGCAATATCTTCGATTACTATTCATATCACGAGCATATATTTAATGAGAGAATATAATGTATTTTTGTAACACGTTGTGTGTGCTTCTAACCTAACTTTTGATATACATATTCATATTATATTAAAACATTGTACTTACGAGTTTTATTTAATATATCGGAGTTTGAGTTATTATTATTACTTACTTTTATACTCAAAATTAACTGTCAATGTCGTAAATAAAATAAAAACATTTCCCTTAATAACGACTATAAATAAGGTGAAAATTTCTTTATTTTTTATCATCGCTGTGATAGACATGTAACCAGGGAGATTTTGAATGTTGATTGTCGGAAAACATGTCACGTGACTAATGAATTATATTCTCATTTTATGGGCCTCATGGCCGTGTGCCTGAGTGAATGGTCGCGAATCTGGGGACCCGGGTTCGATCTCGACCGGATGCCAAAAATTACTTACGAATTTAATGGCAATAAATTGCACCTTGTGCTGCACTCTCCAATCCAGCATTGAGTGCCCGTGAAGTGACGCCTGGTAAGCGCCCGTACGGTACAAATATTTCATCATTATCGTTATCTGTGTACAAAGCAGATTGGCACACCCAGCATTGGCTAATATGCCGTAATGATATATTTATTTATTTATTCAAATATATTTTTTAGTTTACCAAAAACACTAGATGTAATAGATCAGTCTATAAACAGTTTTTTGTGTACTGCAAAATTAGTAAAAGGTGACTAGTGCCCTTTTAGAAATAATCAATTTCATTTTAATTGAACTGTCAAAAACTATTATTTATTTAAAAAGGATCATTATGAATAAAATAGCATACATTTCGCAGTGGGAGTTTCATTATAGCCTCGTGCTGTATCTGACCTATAAACCCTCGGCTGTAATGAAATATATCCCATCTTGGATGTAATACACTATTCTTCGTATTTTCAAGCTTTTCACGACTAGTGCAAGATGGGAGTCCTGGCGTTTCTTTTCTTGACTGTTATTTTTAAGGATGCAATGAAGGAGTGTGACCTCGAAATAAAACAACGACACTACTGCTCAAATTGACCACCCAGTAACTTCTACTTTCTTTCAAAACTGACAAATCTTCGACACACACGATAGTTATAATTATAGACCACAGCTGACTTGTACTTTTTATTTTTCAAAATTTATGAATTACCCTCAAGTCTATTAGCGAAAATATGGATGTGTACGTTGTATGATTCAGAAGTAGGATAATTCTGTATGGAGTGCAAACAACCCCGTGTCCCCAGGGGGGATTGTGCGTCGGAGGTGAGTAATCCTCCGTATGAACAGCATCATCAGCGGCAGGTTTATGCTCGGACACTGCGTGGCACGTGCAGAAAGCAGACGCTCGACTCGACTCCGACTCCAGGGCGTCAGAACAACACTAGCATAGAACACGGGTGATTCTTACGTTCGAATGCAGAGCACGTTCCCGTAATACCCTCATACACATCCATGTGTGCGCACGACTCCGAGACGCGCTTAACCGTTTGAATTTGTCCATTCACGTCCGAGCATGCTATGGACCCAGCTACCCCAAATCAAATCAAATTCTACCCCACAGAAAGAGATACTTACTTCGTGGGTTTATTCATCCACTACGATACGGTACGGTCAACAAATACAGGAAATCAACTACACAGGAAACAATGTTTTTTTTTTATACCGTACTATCTTTTACATATTTCCATATTTTTAATGCTATGGTGGGAGATCTTCCAATAATATGATTCCAATTCTGCGGTGTCAGTAGTCAAGTCCCTAATTTTTACTTCCCGCTACCCTTGGTAAGGGAGGTATAGGGATTGTGCTAAAAATCGCATATCGAGATTTTTGTCAATGACTGCGTTTTATGATCCCCAGAATCCAATTTTAGCATTTTCTCGATGATATCTGTGTATGTGTATCTTTTATGCTCTAACTCAAATACTATCGTGCAGAAAATTTTTAAATCTTGTATTTCTACCTTATTCTATGGAAAGAAGCCATTAGATTTTGGTGTAAATTAGATAACCGGAAACGGCACTTTACTTGAAGCACGAAATAGTTTTTCTTCGAACAATACCTTTAAATGTTATTTTTTTGAGATATATAATTATAATAATTAAAGATTATTAAATTTTCTACAGGCTTGAATTAATATTTTTTCTATATATTTTATGGATAAATTTATGTTGGAGTAATACGTTGGGGATGGGGGGCTGACGTAATACATTGTTGAGGGTTTACGTGAATGTATAAATGATTGTGGTGTGTAGTGTGTATTTGGCATTCTGGGTATCGTAGAATAAAGAATTCATAACTGGATATAGTGTTCGATTTATATGTTCCCTGTGAATTGTAAGAAGTGCTACATTTATAAAATTATCTATAATGTAGAATTGGAGCTTACGCTTTAAACACAACTCCTTGGTGACAATATTCAGATCTAAAATGTATATAATTGACAGATAAATGTCATTGTTAATACACTAATCATTAATTAATAATAGTAACATTTTCAAAGAAGATAATAAATAGAGCAATAGTTATATGGAAAGGTATAATACAGTTTCCAGCATAAGTAAATATGTAGGTATGTATTTAAATTAATAAAAAATAAGTGAAGGGAGGTATTGTGTTGGCCCCATCATATTTTTTATTTTAAATATTTCCATCTATCAGTATGTACGAGCCCAGGCTAATAATAGTTCGACCGGTTTACATTTTCAACAAATTACAAAACCTACACAAATGGTTAGAAATTTCTACAAAATCCTTTCGACTACTTTAAATATAGACTTAAAACTTACAAAAACTGTGGGCCGAATGGTGGGTAATAATATTGCGACCGACATTTAATTGGTCATCTTCTAGTTCAGATTTATCTTCTACCGAGACGCTTAAAAAGCGAGTACTAGCTACCGAAAATATGTAAATACGCACTTTAAACTCACACATTTTTCATCCAAAAACCGTGAAACCTTACGGTGCGACAATTTCGTGTAAAACTGCATGATTTCTTGTAATTGCAGGGGTGGATATTCTACATAGTTGAAAGTGGTTAAAACTCGATAAAAGCTCCGATTGAATGGTGAAAAGCATGTGAAGAAGCAAAATGTCGGTGTGAAGGTATAATGCGGTGGCGTCACTGGCTTTGCGGCGCATCGTTGCACGTCCGTAACTTTGTAACCGTGGACCACGGAGAGCCACCGGGAGCCGAAAGCCGTGTGCACTGACCACATGAACCACTGACGTCGACCTGCGCTCCGGCTCCTTTGTTGTCGAGGTGAACACACTGGACCTGAAATACGGCTTTACGCCTTTTCCAACAGATAAGTTTTGCTCATTTTGTTCAAGTCGCCAACCCAGATAATATACTTTCCATACGAAAACAAGGTTGTGGGCGACATTTCAGAGTCACCAACACAGGTGTCATTCAAATTTTTATTCCCATTTCGTGAAAGCTCTGATCTAATTACCAGACTGGTTTCTTGTCCTTAATACTTTACTAATATTTGAATCTAGAACCTCTATATTACTAGTAGGATGCTCTACGAACTGAGCTATGAAATTCAATGATCCAAAAATTGTTATGGAGAGTTCCAACCTTGCTCACTTGTGCTGTTATTATTCAGCAGTTCCTTATTGACACGATACACATTTTTTGCAGTTATAACTTCCACTGATCGGCCATCACAAGGATCATTATCATTGTACTCTGTTGTTCCCAGGCCTAACTGTTTAGCCCATGTTTTTACAGTGGAATATGAAGAAAAATCTTCTCCATAAATACTATCCAATTTCAGCGGTTCCCATAGTGTGTTCAGCGTAACCTAAGGGTTCCATGAAAGCCTCATAAGGGTTCCGCGAACAAAGAATAAATTTAGAAATATAAAATTATCAACAACATTCCACATAAAAAATATGTGCTAAAGAGTAAAATCAAGCACGTTAGTAAGAAATTTTATAATTTTTATGATTTCTAGGTACTTTATTTTCTTAGATCACAATGAAAATTGTTTTTTTTTTCAAACTAGGTATTGTTTCTTTTCAATCCAAATATGTTATGTAAGAAACTTTTGGTACAAAACGCTTTATTTATAGGTATGCAATATACTAGGTTTTGCCGATTCGATAACGATATTAAAAAATATCGGCGATATCAATATGAACAAATATATTTTAGAAGAAAGTAAAAATAAAAGGAAGACAAAGGTGCATATTTCCTGTGAAACCAAAATTACTTTGGGCAAAGAAACATAAATTTTGCTCATACCTTTCGGAAAATTAGTAAATAAAATTTATATCTAAAATATTTTTATTTAAAGAACATTGCATCCTCGATTTGTGTGGAGACAAGCGATTTTGCAATTCTATTTGAGATCTGCCGCTGAAAACAGTCTCTTGAAGTCCACAGAAATCATCTGGAAACTACAATACGTTTGCGCAGCTTTTTTCAAATTTTGTAAAGACCTTCAACGAGCCAAAAAAATTAAGGTAACCGTTCTCTTGCAATATCAAATATCTCTCAACTTTGTGGAAATCAGGGGTTAAGTGTTAGGTACTGGAGGGTTGGTCGAACGAATCGAAATATAAGGATTCCCCATTCCCACGCATTATAATAACTGGGCACGACGCGTTTACGTGGTTTTTTGAAAGCGCGAAATCCGAAACGTATTGGTGTATCGGCTAATAAATATCGTCGATTACGATACATGGGCTAAAAGACAATATCATGGATATATTGGTATCGGTTGCATCCCTAGTTTTGGATTCACAATGGTCAATAAAAATGTAGGATTTAGTTAGTGTTCCGCGAAACGCAGGCGGTTTCTTAAGGGTACCATGACTGAAGTAGCTTGGGAAGCGCTGTTCTATTTAATAACAATTGAGGAACTTTTTAAAAAAACAACCTTACTTCAAATATTGTCAATATGAGTTACATAGAGCGACATCTACTATCAAGTATGCTAAACAGTTTGGTAAAATTGTTTTTCGAAAAAAGTATTTTAGTCACAAGTTATTACATTTTAAAGTTTGCGAATTTCTACAAAAACGTCCTCAAAAAATGTCTAATTATTATGTAATTGCTCATCAATGTTTATTTTTCTATAATTTTTTTTTTTAATATTAAACATGATCCTGAGCTAAAATAAAAGTAAGAAACTAGACAGTTGTTTATTTCATTACCTCAAATTTAAAAAAATCTGTTGTGGCCAGCACAATACCTTCCGTCATTCTCGTGTATAATGTATAAATTCCATAATTTTTCTTACAAAAGATTCTAAATTTCCAGTAAAATTATTTCATAAACAAACTACTCAAATTGCACTTGACACTGGCATCTTCTTCTTTAGCTTTTCCCATTCGTTAGGGGTCGCTATTTTTGCATGTCGTTCTCATTCAGTTCCTTTTCTCTCAAATCTTCCGCAATACAGTCCTTCCATCTTATCTTTGGTCTTCCTTTGTTTCTTTAACGTCCTATTACTAAACTATTCATTCTTGTTCCAATATAATTCTTCATTTCTCCTCATGACATGTTCAAACCAATGTAATCGTCTTTCTTGTATCTTTCTAAAAACTTGTAACACTAGAGTTATTTTCTTACCGTATCTTTCCGTGTATTCCCCAATATCTACTTCAACATCCTCATATCTGCCACATTAATTTACTTTTTATTGACACTGACATCTGTCAATTTGAATTATATGAATATATTACTAGTTCCCAAATTTGGCATAGCTGGCTGAATTATAAAATTTAATTTCTTTAAAATTCTTTAACTCTGTATCTATTGAATATGAAGTATAAATTGTAATCAAATCGTATAGAGAATAATATATTCTTTAAGTTATAATAACGTTAAATGTCAATAAATCAAATTTAACTGTTAAATCTTCAAATGAGACTACTTCCGGTTGACCAATTATAACCAAAATCTAATCAGTTGTTCTTCTGGATGTAAACTTGAGGAATACGAAAAAATATAATTTTTGGAATTATGGTATTGAAGTTATGGAATCCGGAAGTTTTGTTACACACACACAGACACACAGACACACATACATACAGACATCATCGTAAAAATGGTAAAATCGTATTATATGGACCCTAAAACGTGCTTATTCAGTAAAAACTCATCATTGAATTTTTTGACCAAAGACAATACCTTCCTTACCTAAAGGTGACGGAAGGTAAAAAAGACTACGGTTGTTTTTTGCCAAAAGCTGAAGAAAACGCTTCTTTGGTCGAGAACTTTACCACAGTACAGTAGTACATTTTCAACGTTTAGACGGTTGAATTTAGAGAGTTGAAACTTATAGATTCCACTAATGAATGTCAGGGTTCGACCACTATTAGAAAACCTCTAAAACTACTAACGATTCACCCTGATAGTTAGAGGGATGTGAAGTGATCTATTGCGCCGAAAAGTTAATAAATATTTTCGCAATTTGCTTGATTTGGCAATGTTAATTTGTAAGCTTCATTTGAGTTTGCGGATGACAATGAACCCTGAGCAAGCTGGGGGCGAACAAAAAAACAACACATTTTCATCATTAACCTAAAACTTGTATCGCATGTAACGTCTCGCGTCATTACCCTATCGATATCGCTGTGGGTCGACCATGGCATGATGGCATGGCACGCGTGTTGCGTTCCATTGCGTGCTGACGTGACATCGCGCACGCATTACCCCTGATTAATTAGACGCTGTACCTAGCCGCCCAGCGCCGATTGTTCGCCGCGCTCATAGTTACGTATTAATTTTCAATTTGCATGGCATGGAGCGCAATTATTCGGCGCTGTTTGCACTTATAATTACCGGCGAGTATTGTCCGTGCGCGCGGAAAATCGCGGGCCGCCCGTCATCGCCCATTAAAATCATTGCGCGTCATTGTGAAATGAAATGTTTATCGCAGCGTGGCGTAGGTGCCATTGTCCGTAAATGCGAGGAATGCCCATGTAGCCCGTTTGTTACATTTCAACAGGCCTGGACTGTATTTATTGCGTGCAATACATACTTTCCCCTTTTATACTAACACCTAATTCATTACCAATTGACTAAGCGGCAACATTCTTGTTTAGTTCACTCTGTAAACTACGTTGTTTCCGTAGCTCCATTCACCTAAACCTGAATACTTGAATGCAATGTGTGTATCTACAACTCACATATTTCGAAAGACCAGGAATTTAACCTCACATTTTAAGATACGAGGTGTGGCTATAAAATAACCTGATTTTTTTTTGGTTTCCCAGTAAATTTGGCACATTGCACGGTGTGTCATATCAATTTATTCAAAGGGTTTAGAACCACGCTATCGTGATGCACGAAAATAATACCTCCACGTTAATTACATCATAACCGATTTGTTTATGTAGAATAAGCCTCCCTTGTATTGGGCGCAGTATTTATGGTACAACTTCGTATACCGAGTGTCCCAAGCAAACCTTGATATAGGCGTTTAACATGGGAAAACAGTTTTTTATAAATAAAAAGTGTCCGGCAGATAATTAAGCCATGGTTATTGAACACGATAGTAGTAAAATACCTCTTGTACGTTATTCAATACTAATTACAATATTATTATTGCATAAATAAAAGAAAATTATAAATAACTATCAATAAATATTTGTTTCAATATTTTATTATGTAATATAAAATATTGTCAATTGTCATTGTGGCAGAATGGTTAGCATGGCTGCCTGTGGAATGAAAGAACTTTTGAAGGTTGAGCGGCTGGGGTTCAAATCTTCTCAAGCTAAATTTTTCATTATTTTTTTTATTATATATGCATTAATTGCGAATTATATTAAAGATATTATGAGATCATAATATGGATGAATTAGTTAAATAATTACAAATAAGTTTCCATTACGATATAACACTAATTTCAATGGAAGTAGTAATCGTTAAAAGCAAGAATACCACGTACTTTTTCTTTATAAATACAGTAAAAACACAAAACATACACCTATTCATTGTATTTCAATCGTTTTATTAAGATCAAAATAAAATATTATGCATTTGTATTAAATCAATGTTTTGATTATTGTAATCAATTTTTGTCATTGTTAAAACCAATTATTTTTATTTGTAAAATATTGTTATCCATTTCAATATCTATCTTCTATTTCGAATTAGAATAATTTAAAAATGAGCTTTTTCTATAAAAAATATTTAAAGCATTTTTCTTTTCGTGTCAACAATGTGTTCATTGTTTGTTTTGTTTTTGTTTATGTCAAATATTCGTGTCAAAATGAATTTCTTAAACGTTAACGATCGAGTGAATATTATAAAAATGTATTATTAATATAATTCGTAATTAATTTATAAATAAAAGAAATTAAGAAAAGTTTAGCTTGATGGAGATTTGCACTCCAACCTTCAAAAGTTATTTCATTTCACAAGCAGCCATGCTAACCATTCAGCCACAATGACTATTGAAAATGTTTTTATATTACCTACATAATAAAATATTGAAACAAATATTTATGGACAGTTATTTATAATTTTATTTTATTTATGCAATGATAATACAGTAATTGGTATTAAATAATATATAGGACATAATGTACTATTATTATGTTCAATAGCATGGCTTAATTTTCTGCCGAACATTTTTTATTTAAAGAAATCTGTTTTCCCATGTTAAACGTCTATGTCAAGGTATGCTTCGGACACCCGGTATATCTTTCCTCCATCTACGGTAAACCGTTCGACAGTACCCTTTGTTTGAAGTGGACTGCTGTCTTGTACTCCGTCAGAATCATGTTAGCGCCAATGTGAAATTCTGTGTGAAACTTGAAAAATCTGCTACAGGAAGGTACAATTTGTACTTTCATATAATGATGAGTGTCTAGTACTTAAGTTTAGAAGGTTTAAAGAAAGAAGAGAAGAAATCGGAAACTATTAGCACCTCGGTCGTATTCGGACATTGTTTTTTGCCCACGTGTATTGGGTGCTTGAGGGGCAGACCGTTAACCAACTATACTCTATACTACAAGGTGTTAATAATTACTCGAAATTTCCGTCAAACAGTATTTATTCTAGTGTTGTAAGAATAACTGCTGTTTGACTGAGATTTATTTGTTAGAGCTGGCGCGCGTTAAGTTGAGACTGACCTTGAATGCGCACTTCGACAAGTCGGAATTTAATGGTAATTATAATATGTCATTGTTATAAAGAGAAAAAGACTCCGTCAACGTCTAAAATTAGTATGAAGGGAAAGGGGATTCATTTATAAGACAAAGTAAACCCAGATCCAGTCTCAACTTAACGCGCGCCAGCTATAACACATTATTCATATCAGTCAAGAATTTTTCCACTTATACTATAACGTTTTTATAACCCTTCGTGCACGGGTGAGAAAAAAACGCCTAAAATATGAAAACCCAACTCCACCAAGACAACGCGCCGGCACACAACGCTCTGTCTGTTAAGACATTTTTGGCGATACATAAAATCACCGTGTTACTACATCATTCGTATTCATCAGATCTAGAGCCATGTACTGTAATTCCCAAAATATAAAGCTGCGTTAAAAGGAACTTAAATTCAAATCCAAGATGCAGTTAAAGAAAAAGCGACGGAAATTATAAACAACCTAACAAGAAAAGGCCTGCAGCATTGCTTCCAACAATGGAAAATTGCCATGGTGCGGTGCAGGGCTCAGGGAGGAGAGTACATTCATTAAAGGTGGCAATATTTGTTTTGCGTAATTTTTTGAGTAGGATAAATACGGTTTTAATTTTGTTTCTATGTCACGTATTTCATTAAGTGCAATTCGTGTCGAAAATTTATGGATTTCAGTAGAGCATTACCTTTAGGGTTATTTATAAAATTGACTTGTTTGCCAATAAGGCATTGTTTTAACCCATAATGAAAAACCGTTCCTGAGTGTGGCACTGCCTGTCGTACGAACACTGCCTTGATATATAATGGTTGAAGGTAAATTTAGTAATGCGCTAATGGTGTATGCCGCAGCGCGATCAAAACTGGTTGTCATTGTGCGTCGGAACATTTTCACCGGCAGCAGCAGCCAACCAACGCCATTGTGTTACATTTCATTGAACTATGAAAGTGTTTATTGGAATTTTGACACTTCATTTCGAATTAAAACAGTATAAAAATGTTTTTTATTCAGGCAATAAACCTCAAAGGTGAAATAAATCGTTTAAAACGAAACAGTGGTGGTTTAAGTCCGGTAGGGTGATTCTCATTTTTGTGTTTCTGTTTTAATGGCTTTGTTTACGTTTGATGACAGTTTGCATTAAATTACTGTTGTGTTTATACCGAGAATCGATATATCTGCTCTCTTTATGGGTTAACTATTTCAATTGCTGACAATTGTGCCACTTTTTAAATAATTAGTATTCATTTTCACCTAAAATCACACAAAGTGACAAAAGATATGTTGCGATATTCCTAACCTAAATTTGGTTGTTCCGTCAGAGTATCTGACGACTGTTCCGTTGTTTATTATAGTTTACCCACCCCGTCTTCACTGCAGCTGGTCGGAACCAAAGCTTTTATTCTCTTTTAATAAAATATTAAAACTATTTCACTTTGTTGCCAAAATCGAACTCTGTGTCTATTGAAATACCCGAGCCCTGTTGGGCTTCATGGCACCTTTTCAGCAACGCTATGAGAGTGTCCTTCTCAGGATCTACCACCTCACTTATTGTATTACCAACCGACCTATTAGCGCCCGAACAACTGTTTGACAGCCACGGAGTACAGCAGAAAACGTCACTTTCAAGCAGGGCATCGAACCCGAACCTGAACCGAACAAAAACCGGAACCTAACCGTCACATTTTAGCGAACCCAAACCCAGAACCGAAGCTCAAATATATCTTTCAATTGAACCCGGGTCGGAATCGACATTCAGCTCCGGTTCAGGTTAATTTTTAGTTCGAAACGAAGGTGTAATCGTAATACAACCGATAATCGACGCCTGTGTTGTCTTTTTGTGAAAATTGTGTTCGTGTTCTTGTCTTGTGCAATTTCCGGCACGGATTTTAAATTATTTCTATATAAAGATTCTTATTCAAAAAACATTAATTCAATTTTCATTAGGTTGAACTAAACCTGAACCCGAAACAAAACCGCAAATTTTATTAATGTTTGAACCAGAACCGCACTCGAACCCATCTCTCAAAAAATAAATTAACTTGAACCTGGACCGAACCCAGTTTTTGGCGGGTTCGATGCCCTGCTTTCAAGGTACAGTTTTGAGACTGAAGAAAGACTGACCATCTGGGTTTTTATCGGCACCTACATTTTTGGAACTGCAGTTTTCAGTCCTAAAAAAATGATTTCAAACAAAAATAGCATTTATGTTAAAGGAACCGTAAGATTATTTTACTGTACAAAAGGCAGAGAAACCATGGACATGTCTTCATGACACAAATAATGGCACGTTAACATTCAATGTAAAAGCAAGCAATGACGGTTATATACCCCCTTGTCATAATTTTATTTTTATTGCTGACAGAGTCATTTTATCTTACTATAGCTGTCTAATACCATTGCCTTGAGCTGGGTACTATATGACCATATGGGTGGCTGTTTCGACCCTGACCTCGACCATCTAGGCCTAGCTTCAAACCATGTCTTTCCTGACCTGATCATAAAAGCACTTATTTGAACTGACCACTGCTCTCCGAAAATGCTTCATTCCCTAGATTGTAAATGAAAATCTCTGTGGGGGAAAATTTAAAAGAGGAATTGGTACAATGTGTATATTCGTCAGTAACAAGTTGTCGGTAATTGAATGAGTGTAAATCAGTGGAAGTGTATCAGTGGTAAGCGTAGGTGTCCCTGGGGAATCATTCCTAATGGGAATCTCTCTCGGTGTTACCGTGACTGCTCCTGCTCTTCAACCCTGTACCCTGCGCGCTCTCCAGCGCCCTCACAAAAGCGTTTATTGTGGGAAATAAAACTGATTGCAATCTTAATAACGGGCCAATCTTGTTAACCGCTCGCGGTGTTTTGTACTGGCGGTTTTTTATTTAGTTCATTCACACCGCGACTCGCGCCAATCTGACAAAATGAAAAACAGCAGTAAAAGTCAAATTGGAAACACGGAAACATTGAATTACAACGATGTTTACGTTGTGTTATACCTATTACATTTTTTTCCGCGTTGCTATTCTCACTTTCATCAACAGACGTCGATAATACATCTCACCAAGAAATAGAAAATTAAGAATAGCTTTTTTATACACATTATTAAAAATAGGTTCTTGGTGTACAACCAAAACTCAGGGGAAGGTTGATAAGTTCTCGAGTTCACACATAAACAGTTGAATAATTTCAATGAACTGATTTTGTTTTTCTACATAATCCCCTCTTAATTCAGTACATTTACTTTTCTGGTGCTCGAGTTTCTTTATTCCTTCATGAAAATGACTTTCTGCTAGCCCTTCAAAATAATCATTTACTGCTGAAATAAACTCTTCATTTGTACCACTTTTTTCCCATCGAGGATTTTTTAAATTTAGGGCATAGGTGAAAGTCAAAAAGCATGAGGTCTGGCGAATAAGAAGGGTGCAGTACTAATTCAAATCTTAATTCTTCTATTTTTTGAAGAACAACTCGACTTGAATGAACAGGCGCATTATCATGGTGAAACAGTACTTTTTTAGATTTTCCTGGACGTTTCTCAACTATAGCTCAAACGGCCTAAGAGGTTTGCATAATATTCTCCTTTTATTGTCTAGTCTTTTTTAAATAATCTCTAATTAATATTCCTTTTGCGCCCCAGAAAACTTATGCCATCACCTTTCCAGCGGACAGAATTATTTTGGCTTTCTTTGGAGTTGGTTCACCATATTTGTCTGTTGTTTGGACTCTGGTGTATAATGATGAACTCATGTTTCATCTCAAGTCACAAATCGCCCCAGAAAATCTATTGAATTACGTTTGGAAATTTCTAAAGTTTTCAATGACTCAGGCAACGAACACGCTTTTGCTCCGTAGACAGTAAGCGCAGCACCCATCTTACTTAAAGTTTTCTCATGTGCAATTCTTCACGTAAAGTATGAAGCACCCGTTTCATTAAATTGCCCAATACCTCTGCTTTCCGATCATTTAGAACGAGGTCATGAATTTTATCAACCATTTCTGGAGTTGTAACCGATTTTGGGGGGTCATCTTCTAAGCTAGTCCTGCCACATTTTAAATTCATTTCCCCATTTCCTAATAATGGTATATGAAGGGACAGTCTTCACCCAATGTAGCTTGTATATCAGAGTGGATTTCCGTAAAAGACATGTCATTCTTTAAAAGATATTTGATGACTGTACGATGTTAAAAATTGTATATATTTACAAATTAGTATCAATAAAAAATTCAAGAAACTACTATCGAAAGACGGTTTATCACAAACGAATCAAACTTTACAGGTAAACTGATAGTCAAAATGTGATATACAATTTTTAGATTTCACGGCCAACTCTAAGTGATCGCGCGAACTTATCAACCCTCCCTCGTAGTTCTCCACCAGGTACGATCCCTTCCATCTGGTTCTAATCAATTTTAAAATAAATCGCGAAAATAGAAGTGATGTGATAATTTTGTCCAAGAGTTTACATTAAAGTATTTGTCAAAATTGAACTGAAATAAGTATAAAATGTTTGTAAATCTATAACGTGTTCTTAAGGAATAAAGAAAATACCGTCTTGTGCTCTTGGCGAAAATGGCGTTGTCAAACACTACACCTCGTGGGTTTTCTTAATTCAAGATGTTTTCTGGTCTATGAGCACTCGTTCCGGTATAAAGGCCGCAGCCACGTGAATGCTTTTAGCCAGAATCAATAGGAGAAGTCCTTCTCCAAGCACGGCTCTCGCAATATATCTTATTTTAGCTGTAGGTATACGAGTCGCATGAGCCGGACAGAGATAAATAACTTCAGATAAAAGCAGAAAGGATTTACACAATATATATTATGGTAGGTAGGTAGAAGGAATATTTTCATATGTCGAGAAATGGACCGAAAAGAGGACTTAAAAGGTTCCGTTTTAACTCGGGAAAAAATCAACTGTGTTCGCCACACTTATAAACTTAACTTTTGGCTACGATAATACATTCATTTTATCCCTGTTTTATAAAACTTTTCATTGTTTTTATTGTTGTCCAAAAATGACAATTCTAAACAAACAAAACAAAGTGGCTTACAATGGCGTGCAAAAGTATTGAGCCAAACAGATTTTGAAACTATATTATATATTGTAAAAGTGATACAAAAATGTAACAGTTACATATACATATTCATAAACCTATGCATATACTAAAAAATCGGTTTAATCTTTTTTGACTTATGATTTTGTACTCCATATTTAATAGTTTTATCATTCCTCTTGATGCAATCACTGCAATACGCCGTCAAGACATTGATCTAATTATATTTGTAATACCGTCTTGTAGAACATTTGCCACTCATTTTGACAATGGTTCCATAATTCAGCCGTATTTTTCTTACGCGTATTTTTAACTTCTGCCATAAATGTTTTATTGGATTTAAATCCGGAAATTGGAATGGTCAGGCAAAAATTTGGACTTATATTGACTTAAAAAATATTTTACTAATTTCGAAGTAGGTTTAGGATCGCTGTCCTGTTGAAAAATCTATCCCCGCGGCATATTTTTTCTGGCATAATGAAGTATTTGCTTTACTAAAATATATCTATAAATAAAAATAAATAAATATATCATCACGGCATATTACCCATTGCTGGGTGTGCCAATCTGCTTTGTACACAGATGTCGGTAATGATGAAATATTTATACCGTGTGGGCGCTTACCAGGCGTCACCTCACGGGCACTCATTGCTGGCGTGAAGAGTGCACCACAGGGGCCAATTTTGTGCCATTTAAAATTCGAAATATTTGGCGTCAGTCGGGATCGAACCCGGATCGCCAGATTCGCGACCAGACACTCAGGCACACTGCCACGAGACCCCATAAAATATGTCTATACATTAAAGAATTCACAGTACTCTTTATTTTGACTAATTGACCTACATCGTCATGAGAATTTGCACAACATAAAATCAAATTTCTTCTACCAGCTTAACTGTAGATATTTGGTATTTAGAATTGTATCTTATACTTGTTGGTCTTGGTCGTACCATCATTTCCAAATAAAATCAAAACTTGATTCATCAGAAAATGGCACTTTTCACTAGTCGACTTCATTCCAATGTTGATATGTTCTGTAAAATTTAGTTTCGCCTTTTTATTTCTTCTACAAACTAAAGGTTTTTTTTTTAACACTGACACGCACGTCTAATAGGTTCTACTTCTATGAGACGTCGAGACGTACTTCGGCAAGGTTTTCTGTCGAAGTCTTTCGAAATATCCACAGCAATTTCTTGGATCTGTTATAGATTTTAGTTTAGTTATTTGATCTGTTCGCTTTGTTATGGGGCCTATCGCCTCTCGGTGTGTCAGTTAATGATTTTGTCAACTTATATTTGGTAATAATTCCATTTTCTGTGCTTTTATCGATCATGAGTAAACCGGCTATCTCACGAGAATGCTTTCCTTATAGAGTAAGGTTAATTACGAATTTTCGAACGGAAAGTGTGTATATTTCACCATTTCGTGAAACAATAACCTAATTTAATATTAAATTGGGAATTTGATGATAAATATAAATAAACAAAGTATATAAACTATGAACAACATCTTGGCTCGATACTTTTGAACACGGACAATTTCATTTGCGCTATAAAATACAATGAAATAGGTATTTATATACTAAGTGCGGGAAGACACTCATCCCGCATGAGCGCTTATTTGAGGCACAAGCGAGCTTCATTTGCGCGAATGCGTGGATGACGTCTTCCCGAAGAAGTTTGTACAATACTTTTTGTAACGAACAAATTATTAATAGAGTATAAATGTCAAGATAATTGTACAAAATTCGCAAATATACAAGTAAATAACACAGCAGCAATTTCATAGCAACGGTTGTTAAGTAAATTGTTGATTTCGGAAACATAATTGTTTGCATATTTTTTCAGAAATAAAATTTGTACGCAAATTGTATGTTGTACTTACAAACTTTTCAAATAATTAAATAAAGAACAATGTCCGGCGCATGCCTCTATTTTACTGATAATTTAATTGTCAGTGTAAGTGTAATATCTGATAATTTAAATTTAAGGTTATGTTCTATTTTAATATTGGACAGATGACAGATTTTTGTTCTCCAACAGATGGCACTGATGGTAGGCTAATTTATTATTTATTATTATTGGTTTTTAATGCTTGAAAATCGTTAATTTTCGAAAAATTTATAAACCATATTTTGTTATTTTAAAGATTACATATTTTGTTGAAGAATGCCCAGAAATTGTCAGTGTTTTTTGCTTAATTTCCTGGTGCAGTGCATCGGTAAAGTGACGTTTCCGATTGTCTATAGCGTGTGTCAAATGTCACTTCCGAGGTTGTGAGAACAAAAATAAATTTTAAAACATGACAGCTATACCAATTATACTTTAAATAACATTCGTAACAGTAGTATAGTATAGTATATAGTATATAATATGTATATGTATTAAAAATATTCTTTTAAAAAAGATAAAATAAGTGTTTTATGACCTTGATACTATGAAAAAAGAATTACAAAAACCATCTAAGAACTACGGCAGCAACAAATTTCTGCAAGATATATGTTACTATTATTGAGAACCTCAGTGAAAACTGAAACGAATTAAGTGTTCTGTTCGTTTTGAGTCACCTAGTTTAAATGAATCCCCCATTCTATATTTCAGGCGTCAATAGTTGTTTCAGATGTCGTGAAACGCTGAAAAGGTTCAAGAACCACTATAGCGTCTATCTGATTTTCCAGTGAGTTAAATTTATATAGAATGTAAGTGATGTAACAGAGTAATTTTCAGTTACAATGGCCGTCTTCCCACGCCGATAGTGGACAGAGTATTTATTCGATTGTTTTGCTGAAATTGTAAAGTGAGCATGGAACATTGTATGTTATTTGAGGAGCAGTGTAATAGCACACATAACCGTTCACTCTGCCGCGTCTGATTGCCAGATAGACACACATTTACACTAGCGACAACTAGCGAAGTTCCTCTAACTGAAACATGTGTGGAAGTGGAAAGGGTCTTTCTTTATATTGTGTACTACTACACGCTCGTTCTTTTGCTCAAATACAATTGAAAATGTTACACACACTAAATGCTTCGATACGTATACGATATATTTCTACCACTGGGTTACCTACATTTTATATTTTATGGCTTTTCCAACGCCACTAAATGTTTATTTTATTCTTTCCTACTATCAATTTAACTTATTTATATACTTATGCTAAATTCCACAAACAATAACTATGTTTTAGAAATATGAAGCACCAAATTTACTGTTTTAACTGTGGTTTAAATGACAGAATTAGTGACTTTTGTAATCATGAATAGCACAAAATGTCAAGTTTGATATTATTTAAACTGAAATCCACTGCCTTTTGTTACCACCATAATTGAATGTAAGGTCATGGAGATAAATAAGGCCCGCCTTGATTAAAACTGAATTTTTTTTGCATAATTATAAATCTGTTGAAAAAGCTTTAAACTTTGATTCATTATATATCTAAAAAATCTGATGTGGCCAGCACAATACCTTCCATCAATTCTGTATATTATGTATAAATTCCATACATAATTTTTCTTGCAAAGATTCTAAATTTCCAGTAAAATTATTTCATAAACAAACTATGCAAATTGCACTTGACAATGACATCTTCTTCTTCTTTATCTTTTCCCATTCGTTAGGGGTCGCTATTTTTTATTTTCTTCTTCCATTCATTTCTGTTTTGCGTGTCGTTCTCATTCAGTTCCTTTTCTCTTAAGTTCCTTCCATCTTATCTTTGGTCTTCCTCTGTTTCTTCTATCTTCTACTACTATTCATTCTTCTTCCATTATATTCTTCATCTCTCCTCATGACATGTTCAAACCAATGTTATCGTTTATCTTGTATCTATCTAGAAACTTCTATTACTCGAGCCATTTCCCTTACCATATAATTCCTTACCTGTCTTTTCGTGTCTTCCCCAACTTCTATCTCAACATACTCATCTCTGCCCATTCATTTTTTCTTCGTTAATACTGATATCTGTTAATTTGAATTACCTGAATATATTAGCAGTTTCCATGGTTAGCATAGCTGGCTGATTTATGAAATTTAATATCTTTATAATTCTTTCACTCTATATCTATTGAATATAAGTATAAAATGCAATCACATCGTATAGAGAATAACATACTCTTTAAAATATAATAACATTAAATGTAAATAAATGATATTTAATTCCTTTTTTTCAAGAAAAACTGTTAAAATCTTCAAATTAGAGTACTTCCAGTTAACGAATCGTAACCAAAATCGAATCAACTCTTCATATGGACGTACGAAAAAGGAATATGAAAGAATTATAATTTTTGGAATTGTAGTATTGGTGTTATGCGATCCGGATCGAACGTCACATACACACACACGCACACACTCCCACACACACACTCCCACCCACACACACACAAACACATACAAATACAAACGTGCTTATTCATTAAACACTCACCATCGAATTTTTTGAACAAAAACAATACCTTCCTTACCTATATGTGATTGGAGGTAAAAAAAAAGAATATCCGCATCAATTTGCCACAACAAACTCAAAGTTATGACAATAGGGCAGTTCAAAGCCTTCTTTCGGTTCCAGGAGCAACGATATCGTTTCGCAATCCTAATGTCCCGAGTTCGTCTTTATTATTTCCATTATTTATATTTATCAAAATACGTCTACTGCGTATGATTTTAGCAGTTATGCGGTCATACAACAATAATAAAAAATACTAACGAACTGAAGTAGCACCAGTGTTATAACATATAAATGTGGTCCAAGTTATCACCATATTGCGTTGTTCAGTTTCTCCCCAATGTATCAAACTCAAACCGCGGCAATAGAAGTGTATTATCCTCTTTGGGTTTGCAATCCGACAACCCGAATCACCCGAATCTGAAAGTGGCGGGACGATATGACATGATTATGCGAGGAGGTGCGGATTGTCGACGCCCAATCTTCTGATTACTTGATCCCGACATTGGCGCGCATTCAGCCACCCTACAAAAAGGGAAAACTTTATTATTCAGCGGCGTACAAACAAGAAAAATCACCTTTTATTTGTTACAGAAGAGATCGAAAGATTAGAAAGAGGTAAATCATTAAATATTTGAGGGAATTATCAAGTTTGTTTATAGTTTTAAAGTGTTTGTTTGCTAAATGAATTGATGGAAGTTCTTGACGAAAAAAAGTGTTTGGCGCCCCTGTTTATCGCCACTAGCATCAGCAACTCAATAGTAATGTTTCTTGTCTTATTTCCATTTTTCTTGACGTCGTGTTACTATGTTTATGACGCATCGTCCATTCTCTTCCTTTCTCCTAATAAAACTATACAGCATTCACACTCCTCGCTGAAAACATTTTTTACATATGCATTTGAATCTTGTATCAACAACGGCGTCGGTTTTTTCTTTTGCTCAGTTCCGCGCCGATATCTATCTCTGAGTAGGTCGAAAATTGTATCAGGGCACTCTGGTTCCATTTGGAATATAAATGCGGGAGTGTGTTACTGCTTAGAGGAGCGATTGATGCTCCAACGTGGCGCCAGGGCAAACAAAGATCTCCATAGTTACTCCATTTTTAAATTCACTTTTGTAAATTTCAGGTTCGGACAAAGATTGTACAGAAAAAAATCAAATCTAGTATTTTATTACCATTTTCATCTATTTTTCCGTAAATGTCATAATGAAATCACTGGCGAATAACCACGACTGCAACAAAAACTGTGCATGCACTGAATGTAAATAAATCGCTATATAGTTTCGCGGTCGTTTGCGCTGTATATTTTGAGTCAACGACAATTTGGAAAAGCGAAAATTTCACTATCGCTGCGTATATTTCGCGTTAGTGTGGTAGAACCTTAACAGCGGTAATAATAAATATTTTCTTATTTCCAGATTAGGTATTCCGAGAATATCTCTTAACCCTGTGTTATGGTTTATGGAGAGTTTATTCTAGAGTTAAGTCTTATTCTATTTTTATTATTATACATTTGTGGATTAAGCTTGTGATAAACTATTCCTGTGTTAAAAAGAAGCTATTCTGAACTTAACCCTTGTTTATTATTACCGCTGTAAAACTTATAAACTAATTTTACTGTTGTCAGCTCAAAACGTCAAAATTTGATATTTTTTAATTCTTTAATAAATATACAGTTACTTAGAGGAGTATAATAGTATAGTGTACAGGGTGATTCATCAGTTTGTTATTTTTAATAAATCTTATTATTCTAAATATTATGGATTTTTTTAATATTAAAATGTCTATAAATCTGCAGTATAAATTTTTCTACAGGGTGTTCTATTTCTACGCAATGGTATGTAACTTTATATTCTCAAATGGAATATCCTATATATCTTTTAAAATTTGAAAAGTACATGAAATTTGCTATCCGACAGTATAAAATCATTCATAATTATGTTATATACCATTGCGTAAAAGCGGAACACGCTGTAGAAAAACTTATACTGCAGATTTATAGACATTTTAATACAAAATAAACTTTATTTGAATTTTTTTCCATAATACTTAAAATAATCAAGTTATTCAAAAAGAACAGACCGATGAATCACCTGTATAGGTAATAATATAGAATCACAACTTTGACTTCGACATTGACTACGACTCTAGCTGTTACGATATTCAACAACTACTGTAACGTTGTATTCCATATTTTTTACTATTATAAATTTGGTTCGCGTTTAGATTAATTAACATCATATGTTATTCCTAAGTTCATTCTGAACTAGTATAGAGTATACTAGACCATGTTTTTTCGTAAAAACAATTTTTTTACAAAACTTTACTAAAAATAGTCTGAAATAAATTAGAGTAAATAAAACTAATTCTTTCTTTGTTGGTTTCAGGTGAGTGCTACGTCCCATTTTCTTCTTAATGTTATGGATCTCATTATGCGTAAGTACCCTGTTAGTTTTTGACGAGAAAGCTTTTAAAATTGCGAGTGGAACAAAAACTTAGAATCTCCACTATATAAAGGTCTAAGTGTCATCACAACAGCGAGTAGCCATTCTAAAAACTCATAACTGTCACGTTAGAACGGTTGTTTTTAACTAAGATTTCCGTTAGATAACGCTGGAAAAATGCGGATGCTTTTTCACGTAATTATTTCTTAAAACCATCCCTACGACCCATTGCTAGATTTACTTGTAACGCGGACGGAGTTTTAAACTTAATTCAGTTAAAAAACACTAAAATGTTCTTTGAATTGCTTCTACTTTTATTGACTTCGTTTTTTCTTCCACCGGGAAGTTCTCCAGACGGTTAGACCCGGTTACCGGGCTGTAATTAAATAATCAAAGTGAAATAATTGTGGGAGTACCTGAACGGAATATAATGAGCTTCATTCCTTCAAGAGATCTTTATTTTTATTGATTGTTCGACGTAAAATTTTGTATGACACTCTTAAAAGATTTTGAGGTACTAGTAAAACTTAACTGTTTTAAAATTAGTAGCACATCATAGACTAAACTAATTTTAACAGATTCTAAAATTTAAGCATGTGCATAAAGTTTTTATTTGAAACAGTTTTAAAAATTTATAATTGTCATACATTTGCAACAAACAAAAATACTTTCTAACAATGTAAACACACTCGTATACACTGCTACATGAAGAAGGGGCGATCTCGGGACATGTGTTTGCCTCCTTATAAGTACATTGCTTTTCTTGATAGATTTAATTTAGTTTTAATTTAAACCAAACATGTTAAGCAAACAAAAAAAAAATCAATTGAATGCTAAGAAAGATAATAATGTATCTAACAAACTATGAAAAATGTACCAATTTCATGTGAATTGTTCTCCCTAAGTCTTAATTTCTGAATGCAAGAATAAAGGGTATAAATGTTAACAAACATACGTGAGTGGTATACAAATTTGTTGATGTAGGAAGCGAAATGCGCTTTAACTAGTTACGCGCGTTCGCAAATGAACAAACTTTATTTATCCTGTCGGCGAAGACGTAGCTTATTTTCGTGGCTCGATGGTTGACTTCGAAGCCCGGAACTTTGACGCATTTCTGATGCAAATGTCGCTGATTATCTGAGCTCTGTGCAGAAGAATTGAACCCACCAGGACTGGAATACAATTTTTACCATACTCAAGAAGTAACTCTTTAAGAAGGTTCCAATCGTAGGCTCATTGTCCCACATTTTGCCAAAATAAAATTAGGTAAAACAACATTTTCCATTTATATATTTAGTGGCGTGTTATCCTACAAGCCAAAGAAGCCCAGGCTTGTGGCGTAAAAGTTTACAGGGACGCCTTTAGCGTAATTGAACCATCTAGTGAAAACAGTTTTTTGGTTTGGAGCACAAAAAAAAAGAAATCCGATGTGATACCTTCCGCCAGTTCTATGTATTTTGTACGAATTATACACAGAAAGTTTCTTGTAAAAGTTTCTAGTACATTATCTTCCGTCAGGTCTAAGCATTTTGTACAAATTCTATACAGAAAGATTCTATATTTTCAGTAAAATTATAACATAAACATACTGTGTCAATTGCACTTGACACTGTTATCTAGTGGCATTTCCATTGTTATAGCATAGCTGGCTGCTTTATTTTTTAACTCCATATCCATTGAATATGAAGTATAAAATGCATTCAAATCGTTTAGAGAATAATATTATCTTTAAAATTCATAATAACAATAAATATCAATAAATAATAATATTTAACTGCGTTTTTTCAAGAAAAACTGATAAAAGTTACAAATGAGGTTATTTGTGGTTGACCAATTATAACCAAAATCTAATCACGTCTGCATATTACGGATCTGAACTTGCGGAATACGAAAAAAATATAATTTTTAGAATCGTGGTATTTGAGTTATGTGATCCGAAACGATCGTCACATACACACACGCACACATACATACAGATATCGTAAAAATAGTAAATTCGTATTCTAAGGACCCCAAAACGTGCTTATTCATTAGAAACTCACTATCAATTTTTTTTATCAAAGACAATACCTTCCTTTCCTAAAAGTGACGGAAGGTAAAAAACGAAGCGATATGGGCGCAGAATTTTCAATGAGTTGTTGCGTCCAACAAGGTTAATACGCCACTCTATTTAGTGTGAACTTTTTTGCACTGTGTGCTTAACTCGTTTCCCTTATTCCCTTTATATAATCAGTGCGCAAGTTTTACGTGTTTCATTTATACTTTTTATGTGAACTGAACCATAGTGAGTGAGTACTTTCTTGCACTCACTACGATCGTCAGTTCTTACCGATATTTATTGCTACGTAACCTCTCTATTTGACAGTGACAGCAAATAAACTTGCACTGAACTTTTGTAACGTTTCATTTAAAATGCACTGCGCATGGGTTGTAACAACTATGCCGGGCATGATGTCATTAGCAAAACTAAATATATGAATGGAGAATGCTATATTTCCAATGACTCTAGAGTGATCCTCGTATTACAATTTTTACCTCCCGCTGCCCCTGGTAAGAGAGGTATAGGGATCGTGCTAAAAATCGCATATCGAGATTTTGGTAAATTACCACGTTTTAAGGTCCATAGAATCCATTTTTAACATTTTCACGATGATATCTGTGTGTATGTGTATATGTGTGTGTGGGTGTGGATCCTCTTTACGCTCTAACTCAAATACTATCATTCAGAAAGTTTTGAAACCATGTATTTCTACCTTATTCTAATATGGAAAAAAGCCATTAGATTTTGGTGGCAATCGAATAACCGGAAATGGCAGTTTACTTGAAGCTCAAGATAGTTTTTCTTCAAAAAATACCTTTAAATGTATTTTTTTGCAATTTGTTATTATAAAAATTAAAGACTATTCCATTTTCTACAGGTTTGCTTTAATACTTTTTCTGTATATTCTATGGATAAATTTATAAAGTAATATAAAAATTATACCCCATAGGTAAATGGCGGGAGGTATTGTGTTGGTCACATCAGATTTTTTTATTTATTGCCAAAGTGAAAAGTACGTCTCTGTCCTCTTCGAATGAAGTCTCACCGACTTACACATTATCATGCAAATTTCTTTCTTACATTTGCTGTTTGGTGTCTCAGGACCTGGAGACAACGCCGCCTGAATGTAGCGATATACACTGTGCATAATTCCATTTGAGCATGTTTACTTTCTCAGTTATTGCAGTTGTTAAATTACATCAGAACTTGCAGGGGAAACTTTAATACACTACCAAGAGATTTTCTCCTCAAACTGAGATTTTTCTTCAACGTTACGATTATTAATAACTGCCGCTCAGTTATCGGACGTTATTAATATTTTGTGTTTCTGTATCGAGATCGTAAATACGGCCGAATAAAATTTTATTTTCGTGGGAGGAATCTTTTTCTTATCCAGTTGCTTTCTTGCTGTCTTCTTCGGGACAAAGACAAGCAATAAAACTCTACATTTCCTGAGTATAATTTTTTTCGCGTAATTTTGATGCCGGATTATACTATAAATATAAATTGCAAGGAAATCAGAGAGCTAACGATCTACCAATATAACCGTTTGCGTTGTTTGCATCTTTCGTGATTTATACAGATTTATTTTTATTGATTTTGTCGAATAAATCTAAATGTCTTTATTTTTATCATTCACGCTTATGTTGCTTCTCAGTAATATACAGGTATTATGTATGTAAACGTACATAGCTTAATAGAATGTTGAGACGACTTCCTGGAACCAGGGTTATGCGTCTACGCGTAATCTATGATAGATTACTTGCATGCGTAAACAAACCGTAAACAATGATGTCAAATGAAAACAATGCGTAGAGAATATATATGAATATGTAAACTTTGTATATATTGCACATGCGCACTAGAAGTTTAAGGAAAAACACCTGTTTTATTACTTAACCTGACCCAGTGAAAGACAAAAACGGGAGGTAGAAAAGCAAACGATAATTTTAAAAAACTAAATTTTACATTAAGGCACGTAAATAGGAAATATAAAGCACTATGCAACGTTTCTTAAAGATGTTATCCAATATTTAGGGCATCTCGACTTGAATCTCACAGGTAAATAAACTAATTGTTTTAAATTAGTCAATAATTTTGTTTTTAATTGGAGTATTTTCGATTTTATTTTTGTTATACAGGAATACAAAAAATGATACCATCTAAAATACATCTTTACATGTCATTATTTGTTTTTAACCTTTTGACATAACCTTTTTAAAACATATTTGACTAATAATTATTCCGTTAATAAATAATACTGTCCATTTATTAAAATATTGGTCCTATGAAACTCATCCACTGAATTAAGATGTAAATTAATCAATAATACCAATATTTTTTGTCCCTTTTTGACCAAGAAAAAAAATTATTATATTCTCCATGCGCGTAGACAATATACAAATTTTTATCACTTAACAATATTGTCTACGCGTAGACAATGGCGTAAATTACGTTGCATAGATTACAGGCACAACCATGCCTGGAACCCAAATGTGCATTAGTTCGATATATAACTCTACTCAAATAGCAAGCAGAATAAGTTTGAAGTGGACCAATAAGAAATACGGGACCGTCACAATTGACATAAAATATAAGATCACTGCCGCGACGGCAAATAATGGGTATTTTAGATTTTCACAATGAAAAACTACAGTGCATACGATGTAACTTGGCGAGCCAAAAGAATTTAATTCATTTCACTACTTCTAAATTGCGTTTTGTCAAATATTTACTTTTAATTCGGTGCCGCACAGCTACAGAAGTGAAATAGTGATTTTACAATGTTTTATTGCCTTACACAAAGCAAATTTCACCCTAATACACTCAAACTCGGGGTGTCAGGTATTTTTCAACCCCAGAAGTTATATTCCTACATAAGCGTTGGTGCATTTTTTTTTCAATAGCAATAGAAATTTTATTTTCTTAACTTAATTAATTTAAAAAATAATTAATTAATATGATTTATATAATAAATAATTCATTCCAATATTTGTAATATTTTTTTTTTTGTATAAATATTTTTCTTTTTGTAATACTCGTAATTTTATTGAACTTTATTCTTCTTCGGTACGCCTATGGATTTTATAACTTCCCCATTACCGCAGTGATAATGTGAATTGCCCCAACTCGCCAAGTTACATCGTATGAACAGTACATGGCATTTTCATATTCCATAAATCGAATGTGAACTGTAAACTAATGCAAAACATCGTTTTACGTCAATTTTGACGATCTTTTTTTTTCAAAAGGACACATTGTTTTATTTGTTACAAAATATTGAACCATGACGTAATTAGTTAGTTTTAAGGGGCTCCAGTTTTTATAGGAACCACTATTCCTCAGTCGCCCTAAGAAATAAGGTTCAGGTCTAAACTTTTACGGTGGCCCAGTTCGACTTGGAAGTGGTGCTGGATATAACTCAGTTTTCCTTATAAGCGTCGTTTTTCTTAATTCTTCTTAATTAATAAAATATTACAAGCCGAGGTTCATAGTTCGGCCGGTGTTTATTACATTTTCAACAAATTATAAAATCTACGCAAATGCTAAGAAATTTCTACAAAATTCTTTCGACCATGCCGGTCGAATGCCTTAAAGGGTTATTTTCTAGTCCAGATCTATCTTCTACCGGGACCCTACACGGCACAATATGAAAAATTCGTAATAATTCAGTGCGCTCCTACCTTGCAAGACATAAATATGGGACAATACTCTAACAGAGAGGAATATACAGTTTTTGTAAGTTTAATATCTACACACAAAAAAGCTATGTATTTAAAAAAAGTATGAACCATCTGTCTTTCATATTTATGCTGGTACAACAAATAACAAATGACAATATAACACCTAAATATAACCACCTAGTACATATTGATTATCATTTATCGGGGGGTTAAATATTGCTCGGTCTTTAGTTTTATTAAATATGAGTATTTAATTCGTGTTCACTGTAGATCACGGGTTAACAATGATTTCTGCTTTTGTTGTCTTTTCAATTCTAAGTATTTAAAGTAAAAAATATTTTTAAAAAATGGAAAATTATTATTTTTAATTAATAATTATAAGTATGTATACATAATGGAATTTTTTTTTTAATTTTCCATTATTCACAAATTCTTACTTACTAATTATTATTAATTAAACATCCATTTTTTTTAAATATTATTTTACTTTAAATATTTAGAATTGAAAAGACAACAAAAGCACAAAAATCATTATTAACTCTTCATCAACAGTGAAAACGAATTAAACATCTATATTCAATAAAATCAATATTTATCACCTCGATAAATGATAATCAGTCTTTATTAGGTGGCTATATTTACGTGTTATATCGTCAATTGTTATTTGTTGTAGATGTAGAATTACCAACACAAATATGAAAGACAGAGGGTTCATACGTTTTTAAATACATAGCTTTTTTGACGTTTCCTCATTTTGCCGGTTTGTGTATATGTACTTTAAACTAGTCGAAAGAAATTTGTAGAAATTTCTCACCAATTTGCATAGATTTTATATTTTTTTTTGTTAAAAATGTAAACCGGTCGGACTATTATGAGGCCGAGCTCGTATTCTACATTAAATTGTCTTCCTTAGTGGCTAGATGTTTGCCCGAAGGACGCATGGGCGTATGCAGGAATTTCTTTAGGGGGGGCAAGAAGAAATTATGTTTAAAATGCTTTTGTAAAGGTAAAGGTTTACTTAGTAAATACCAAAGATAATCATTTTATTTAAAAAAGAACAAATAAAAATTAATAATATATTTAGTGAATTTAAACTTTCTAAAATATTAACCGTAGTGGATTTTCAGAAAATCTTTGTCACTTCTACCTCTATACGTATAAAAATATATGTGCTTGGTTATTATAAAATGTACTGTAATTTTTTTAAAGATGTCCGATCAACAAATTGGATGAATTAGGATTTTAGCTCCGCCTATTCCGATAAATACAGTTCACTTAGTTTTTATGTGGGTCCATAAGATACTACTGTTATTTTATTATTATAACAATATATGTTAATGCAAAAGCATTCAAAATTCAAAACGGAAATGGACTAATACATGTGAAACCAAAAATGTGAAAAATATGATACTGACACTCTGTTAGTGTCAGTGACACTGATAGAAAATAAAGTTATTCGTACGGCTTTGAATCAAGGTAATATATCTGAATTAATAAATAAACTTGCGTTACAGCGAAAGTAATGTCAACAACGAGCATCGTTTTAAAATGGAATGCCCTAACTTAGTCGAAACAATATTAATTTTTGAAAGACAAGCGTATTGTATCCATCCTTATCGCACACGCTTCGTGTTATGTAAATGAAAGAAATATATGCCAATTTATTAATTCGGTCATGATACAGATGACCTTGATCGGATATCTTTTAAAAAAAATGATGTATGTTATTATACCTGTACAATACACATGTATTATACATTTCATACTGTATAAAACGTATTATTCCTTTTGAGCAGTTTAAAAATATTTAGTATTGATCATATTATATCATTTCATACACGTATATTATATTTTTTATACAGTATTTTACGTATGTATGATACATGTGCAATAGAAAATGTATAATACTTTATTTTATATACATATATACAGTAAATTTTCCATTTTACTTTTTATATGGAAACTTTAGGGGGGGGGGCAACTGCCCCACCTTGCCCCACCCTGCGTACGCCTATGGGAAGGAGGACTATATTAATATTTTAATTGACCGGCATACTGATCCATTTGAATTCATTTTTAACTAACCGATTGGTAGAGTTCGTAGTTGTTGGTTGCATATTCAGTGGTATCTTTCCGTGTTATGTGAAGGGGTGTTAAATTTGAATGTTTGCAGGATTTGTGAGTAAGCTTTGCAGTAGATCACGACAGCGCGGCAATTTCAATTTCGCTTTCGGTCGGAGGTCGAATTATAATAACGATTCTGTTACATAATACATTATTATATATGTGTGTGTGAATTTATTGCTAGGCGTGTTTTATGCTAATGAGTGGATCTGGGCTGCGGTGGTGTAATTTAGAAAGCGCGGCTCTTCACTTGAATCTCAGATCACGCAATAAAACATCGGCACGCACCTCGCCCCCATACAAGACACGCCCGTCGCTGCCTCCGCTAATATGTTAAAGTTCAATTCCATTTACGGCCGTTTGTCTTTCGCCCTGACCTCCACATAATTCTTTTTCCTGTTTGCTCCCACCCTCGCTTCGTGTTAATCTGCTGTTTTCCTTCTTGTGGACAATTAAAACAGCACTTTGCTCTATTTATTACAAAATTAATTTATTTCGTCTTCAATCTTACACTCACTAACAAAAATAAAAATATATCATCACAGTTTTACCCATTGCAAAAGCTGTATTCTTTTTGGAATATTTTTGTTGAGCTCAGTTAATAAGTGAGTTGAGATGAAATGAGCTAAGATGTCTATGAAAAGAACAATCTTTCACTTCTAGAAAGAGTCATTCTAATTCATTACTGTATATAACATTTTTGTTTTCAACCACAAAGAAGAGTTTATCCGAAGTAAGCTGAGATGAACTAAGATTTTTATCAAAATGAATACAGCTACAGCAAAAGTATCAAGACTACAAATTTTACCGTATATTCATAATCCTTCTAAAGGGAATCTATTTAATTATACCGTAAATATCGGATTCAAAATTATTTAGAAAAGTTTTAGCTTGTTCTAATTTAAGGATTCTTAAGTCACTAAACCTGATGTGTCGCCGTCGCTCTGAATTAACTACAAGGGCGTACACAAAAAAAACGGGAATTATTTTCTGGCGGATGGTAGGGTTCTAGTTCCAACTTCCCCCGCTAGATATCTTTACTAGACATATGTTGTCCAAGCGTCATCTTTCAGGAACCATCTAAGTGGTCAGTGTAATTTTTTTCATAGGCACTGTTTGACGGGGAGTATTAGGGAAATAGCAGCATAGCATAGCTAACAAAAATCCGGATCAATTTCTAACCGTTCTTTCAATTGCTATACACTCAAATGATTGGCTCTCTGGTTGCCGAGAAGCATACATGGAACCAATTTTGCTGAGCCACGTTTCATCGTGGGCATAAACTCAAGGGTATTACAGTGAGTTCCTCCAATTCATTGATTGTTCTACAACGATCAGACATGATCGCATCACGTTCTAGAAGTCGAAAGATGTCTCGGTTGATGGTCGTTTTGAGCTGATATCCCCGTAAACCTCCGAAGCATTGCGACAGTTTCTGCTGCTGATTTCCATGACAGGAAACAAACTTTGCAAACTTTGCTATTACAAAATCGCCGAACACGTCAACAGCTTACGAAAAAAAATAATACTGAACGCTGTTTTTCCAAGGATGATGCTTGCACAACAGATCCAAAAGGTTGTCTAGTAAAGATATCTATCTAGAGAAGTCAAAACTAGAACCCTACCACCCGCCTCCTTTATGCTAATAGAAAACTTTCCACATACCCATGACAGAGAAGTGTCCCAATCTATTGCTGATTTTTGACTGCGAATAAAAATAATACTCGCCTTGTAAGGTGTACAGTACGCCCGCACCGGATTCTAGTGGCGAAAAAGGCAGAAAAATAACCTAATCTATCGCTGATTTCTGACTAGGAATTTAGTCTGGACATATCAGCATCTAGATGTTCCGTTATGTTTTAATCCATTTATGACCTGTCGATTGTGCGGATTAAAATTTGCATACAACTGAAGAAAAGATACATTAGTAAAAGTTAAAATCGGTTTTCACATTGCAAGATACCGAGCAAGTCTCCTCACCCTCTCAACCTTTAAAGTTTGTGTTGGGGTGTGAGGTAGAGTTAAGATTTCCGCGTTACTTTTAATATTTATAGTTTTCCTGTTCTTAACTGCGGCAGCGAAACATTCGCGAATGAGCAATTAATTCGTGACTCATAAAAATATTCAAATAGGTACGTGGTAGAATGGATCCAACCGAGGGAAAACCGGAACTGCTGATGTACAACCCGAGTCCTTTGCATATTTATGGCCTTCGATCAGGATGCTCTATTTGGATTACACTATACGTTCCGCGCTTAAAAATTGACGCCACCAGAATATCATTTTCGTAGAGAAAAAGTTGTTTTTTTCATAATTGTTTTCTGTTTATTACGATAATAAACCATTTGTGTATCTTAATTTGCGGTGAGTAGATCGCAAAGCTTTCCATTTTGCGGTAATGAAATCTCGCGGAGCCATAAAATCAGGTGAGGTTTATGTAGTGATAAATTACAGGCGATTGTATTTAATGTATCGCCTGTTCAGGGCGATATGTGGGACAGATTAATTGATTCCATTTTATTATATTTACTCAGCTAATGACGGTCGGTCATTAACTGAAAGTGCGGCGGTAACAGCCCCGAAACTGCGATGTGGGCAACTGCCGGTGTCGCGAGGTATCCGCTCAACTCGTCGGCTGGCGGTCCGCGGTTTACGATGTCCGTGCTCTAATCATATCGCACTAAATCACCGACGTCCATCCGCCATAACTTGTTTTTATTATACGTTCGGCATCGGCTTCGGCTTTAGCTACGGCGAGATGACCACCGGACATACACTCTTTCCCTCGAGATCGTAAAATCTTGCAATGTTATGCACTTGTGAAATTAGTTTTACATAAGGTTTATACCATGATTTACTACAAGATCCATATGTGCCCCAACCAGAATTAAATAACTAAACATAGTAGCAGTGAATGACATCGGTATATCATCGCCAGTGGATCCATAGAGCTCCAAGACTCTCGAAGCTATATAGATATCACCACAGAAGCCAGGATTCAAACTCAGTTCATTATTGACTTAATTTTTTACCAACGATAGATTTGAACCCATAACCTTTCTCTCTGTGTCTAATCGGATGCTCTACCAACTAAGCTACTTAGAATTCAAGTCCCAGTGAAATCCATGAATGTATCCCAAAAATATTTCGTCGGAATTTCATAGCTCAGTTAGTAAAACTTTTTGTCCATGCCTGAGATAGGAGCTAGTTTAAAGTCCAGTTCGCCTTAGTATTAAAGTTAAAGGAATAGCTTCTAAAACTTCTTGACTGGAAGGGTAATTATTATACATCCCTAGTAGACACACTGAACAGTTGTGTTTGACTACCGTATTGCAACCTTAAATTCGGCTCCTACAGGGGTTGCTCTCTTTCCGCTGAGCCTATCTAGCAGGCTATGATATTTTGAAACAAATTTTGTTTGACATTTTAATCTAGTTATTTACAAAATAATAACTTGTAATTGTTGCACTTTTATTACCTCTCGCTAAGAGAGGTATTGCATTCATGCTAAAAATCGCATATCCAGATTTTATTGAATAAGCACGTTTTAAGGTCCCTACAATCCGATTTTAACATTTTTACGATGATGTCTGTGTGTGTGTGTGTGTGTGGATGTGTGTGTGTGGGATGTTGGAAGGACGGTTACTCAAAAACTATAAGACTTAAAATTTGTTTAACAACGTATTTCCCAATCGGACATTCATGGGAAGATCTGAAAAGGTTTTGGTAATAATTGGACAACCGGAAGTAGAAGATTCTTGAAAAAAAATCTTCTAAATATTATTTTTTGAAAATTTTTCGTGGTAATATTAAAGAAAATTAAATTCTCTATCTGATACATTTAAATATTTTATTATATATTCCATAGATTTAGAGATAAAAGAAGTATAATATATAAAATAATCTGTTGTAATAAATTTGACAGCCGAAAGAATGCCATGAAAAATAGTTGATAATTTAAATTATTTGTAACTGACAGATAAATGTCAGTGTCAGAAATAATGAGTAATGAAAGAAAAATGTACTTGGAGAATCCCTTAGTTCTTGATCTGTGACTATTATGGAGATGACAAGTCTAGGTTGAAGGACTTTAATTTGTTTCAAACATTATGGGACAATGTACACCAGTACTATAGACTAGAGTAACTTTGAATTGCGAAAAAGCTATCAAATTCTTCTTAAGTAAGTTGTAAATATTGACAAAATTACACATCGACATAAGAATAATCGGAGTGCAATCTATCCGTCACTTTATTAAAGGGAATTAGTGTTATTTAGATATAACATGTATGAAAAAATAAAATGTAAAAGAAGATATGTAAGAATAGATGCACAATCCATATATACATTTTAGACCGACCGCCCAAAATTAATGTTTTTACTAGAAGAATATGAAGAGAAAGTAAACAACGTTGTTCGAATTGAAAATTGCAGTTACCAGCCTAATATTTATATATGGTAAACTCTACTTTGTAATTTATTGTAACATAATTTATGGTAAAATATCTTCATGTTGAGACATGCTATTATTGAATAATAAAGAAGTTTATACGTCATAGATTTATATGAATATATTATTTGTATTTATAAAAATATTATTTGCTTTATGCATACAGCCAGGTAAAATATACGGCGAGAGGTTATGTGCTGGCCACATCAGATTTTTTTTTTTAAATAGTTACAACTTTTGATTTAATAAAGAAATTTTAGTTATTTAAATAACATTTTGAAGATAATTTTATCCTCTACAACTTTGTTTCTGAAGACGTTTGCTTTATAACGGTTTAGAATGTACGAGACAGTATGAGTATATGTTCAAAAACGTAATGTGAATATTATTTTGGAAAAAAAAAATTTAACAGCTTATAACTAGAAAACGGTTAAGGATAAGAAAAAATGCCAAATTTTGTCAACTTTAATTTTGTGTATAAATACGTTTTCGCTAGAACCAACCATTATCGAGATATAAGGGAAAAACCAAAAAAAGGGACACATATTGCTATGCCTTGAGTTAGCTCCTCTCGGAGACGACAAGACTTTTGGTATATTTTTCTCCAAAAACTTCCGAACACAACACAAAAGTCAAAGAAAGTGCGAACAAAAGTCTGTCTACAACCCATTTTTAAGCATCCGTTGATTGGATTAAATACTTTGAAAAGTTATAAAAAAAATATTGCTCTCGTAAAAGGTAAGTTCAGGTGTATACTCCCTTGGTGACCCAATCCGGCTTGCAAGCAGTGTTAGATTGGAGATGAAACAGTTTTCTTAGAACAGTTGTTTTCTTAATTATTTTTAATGGAGATAAAATGATAATGACGTACACAAACATCTATACTTTATCGGGATTTCAACTTAGAACCATCGGTATACGAAACAGCACCGGTATTTCTGTTTATGGTATTTTTAATTTTTGTCTCCACCGGCTTTGCCACCTCATGTTCCTCTTACAGTTTTCAATCCATATCATCGTCTGTAACGATTAACAATATTTACGGTTTGAGATATTGAGAATCGAACTTAATAACACCATCTCTTGTGTATTAGATTTTGGAGACGGTCGGATATCAGCGCGTTGAAAATATGTAGAGAGAGTTAAATAAGAATGTTGTTAGTTTATGTGAGATGAAGAAGTGAAGGTGCCCTTGTTGTTTAATGAGAGCCGCGACTATTTGGCGTCGGTGGCCGGTCTGATAAGAGCCGCACGGACCTCATCCACTTTTCCACTGTTCGTCTTGTCTTGCTATTAATTTACTCTGTGGTCGCGCGTGTGATGCCACTACTTCAGCATTGGGGCATTGTCCATATCTGTGCGCATCTCCCGTTTTATTTCTCTGGCTCCGGACTCTGATTCTTTTTTCCTTCTCGGCGATACACTATTTCCTTTTTATTATGAAAGTCTTAAAAGAGAATGACTGGAAATCTCGACACGAATGTTGATTCCCGCTAGCGCAAGCATGGCGCGGACTCCCTAACTCCCTAGTCCGACCTTGCGAGAGCACACAACACAAAGCGAATGACTGGCAGCGTGAGACAATTCAGACATTTGTAAAAAAGATATAAAGGCGATGCGAAACAATAAAACTCTTTGCCTAAAATTAGTCTCGCTCTTCTGTTTTCGCAAAGAAGACAAATCGTTCCGAAAGTCTTTTGTGCGCGGGGCCTGGACCAGCTAGCACCAGTCGTCCGGCTATTCTTCCATTGCAATTACAGCATCTCTCTCTAGGTACATTTTTAATTCCCCGATCCAGTCATTATAAACACAACATTAATTATCAATTTGAAGCGGGCCGCGGGTACGTAAGTCGCTCGTTGTCCTTTCTCCTCGTCTCCATTGTTCCTGCTCCTCGGTATTTTTAATTGGGATTATTGCAGCGCAACGCAACGCTCTCTTTTATTCAAATGAAACTTGCCGAGCCATTTAAACATTAAAAGTGTGCATAATTATTACATCTCACTTTTACAATTGTTTGCTGAAATTGGTAATTTGCGTGTAGATTCATTGTAGTCGTCTCTTAATGAGCGCCCTACCCTAGCCACTAACGATTCATTTATGCAGATCGGATAGTTTTATTTCGGCGCCAACATACCCAAAAAATTCATCTGATAGCACGCTATGCTCATTCAAAAATCCGGCCCACACAACGGCAAAAAACATCTGATTTAGATCTTTCTTGGTATTTTATAAATTTAAGCAAAAACAAAATTTAATTACATTTTATGAAACTACCGAGTCTGCCCTTGACGACCACACGACTAACAATATTAGCCTATCATAAAGGATTCTATTGTCATACGAATTGAAAAAGTACCTATATACTTAGAGCGTGTAAAAATAAGAAAAAAAAAGTTAAAACTATGAATAAATATAATTATTAGTCAATTAAAAAAATGCAATCTTCTGCGGGTAAACTTAGACTGGGATTATACAGTGGTTAATTAAAAAGTGAGCCATAGGCGTTTAACATAGGACATCAATTTTTCCTTGTGCAAACTTTCCCATTTAATTTAAGACAAAAATGTTCCAAATAAATGTTGTAGAGAATTAAATCCAATTTGAAACTTTATACATATTGCTTATTTGTAGTGATAGCCATGGAATTGAAACAAAATTATAAAGAAATGCATATCGTCTGAACTGTTAGAAATTCGATTTTTAAATAAAAATTACACATCTAACTCCCTAAAAGTATTTTGCTTTTATAATCTTCAAACAAATCACTACACAAATTATATTTATTTTTATTTTGGAACGTGCAAAATCGAATTTCTGACAATTCAAACGATATGCGTTTTTTAAATTTTGTTTAAATTCCATAGCTATCACTACGAATGAGCAATATTTATAAAATTTCAAATTCGATTTTACAGCTTATTAAATATGTAAAATAAAATCTGAGTAGTAATTTAAGTGTAAAATTTAATTCTCTACAACATTTATTTGAAACATTTTTGTCTAAACTTAAATGGGAACTTTGCCGCAAGGAAAAAATGTTTTCCCGTGTTAAACGCCTATGGCCCGCTTTTTAATTAACACCCTGTATATTTCAGCAAGATAATGATCCCAAAGATACAGCACTTATTGATCAGCAATGACTGTTCTACAACATACCAAAATTTCAACCTTATTGAGAATTTATGTTCGGAACCAAATAGGCGACCCTGCAAAAAATATTTTTCGCTATTTAGCAACTCCGGATGAATTTGACTGATGAATTGGAAAAAAATCCACCATCCATATCATCTAATTTAATAAAATTGATGCCTAAGGTACTGGAAGCTGTAATTAAAGCCAATGATTATGCCACTAAATATTAAAATGTAGTATTTTGTGTTAAATAATTTTATTACTATACGTGTACTAACAATTTTGTGACTATCATTTGATTCTGAAATATCGAAAGAAGATTATGGTTAATTTTTGTAATGAATTCTGGAAACCCTTTTTACCTCCCGCTACCCTTGGTAAGGGAGGTATAGGGATCATGCTAAAAATCGTATATCGCGATTTTGATACATGACCACATTTCAAGGTCCATAGAATTCGATTTTAACATTTTCACAATGATATATGTGGTTGTGTATGTGTATGTGTATGTGTATGTATGTATGTATGTATGTTGTATGTATGTATGTGTGTATGTGTGTGAGTGTGGATCTTCTGGTCACTCAAATACTATCAACCGCAGAATTTGGACAACGTTGTATTTCCATCTTACTCTAATATGGAAAGAAGCTATTAGATTTTGATGTACATCGGTTAACTGGAAATCGCACTTTACTAGAAGCTCAAAATAGTTTTTCTTCCAAAAATACCTTTAAATGTAATTTTTTTGTGATTATAAATTAAAGATTATTGAATGTTCTACAGGTATTTTCTATATATTTTATAGATAAATTAATAAAATAATCAATTTTATAAATCCCGGAGTCTATGTTTTAAAGATATACACAATTTCTTAGTTACACAGTTCCTATTTCAAATGTATGTAACTGATAGATAAATGTCGCTGTCAAAAAAAAAATCATTTCAAATTAATAATAGTAATATTTTAAAAAGAAAATTGTAAATAGAACAATAGTTATATTGAAAGGAAGTTAATATACATAGTTTCCAGCATTAGTAAATACAGGTATGTATTTATATAAAAAAAATAATAAATATATCATCATGGCATATTACCCATTGTTAGGTGTTTCGGTAATGATGGTGACATATTTATATCATGCAGGCGTTTACCAAGCATCACCTCACGGGTACTCATTTCTGGTGTGGAGAATACACCGCAGGGGTCAATTTTGTGCCATTTAAAATTCGAAATATTTAGTGTTGGTAGGGATTGAATCCGGTTCCCCTAATTCGCGACCAGACACTCAGGCACGCGGCCACGAGACCCCATACGCATATGTATTTAAATTAATAAAAAATAAATGGCGGGAGGTATTGTGTTGGTCACATCAGATTTTTATTTTACATTTGACTAATAATTTTGTATGTCTATGGCGTTGAATAATTGTTATAAAAAATCTGTTAATTTTTTTTTTAATCCATCGATCACTGACCGCTTTCCCCATAACGCTAGAAAATTATTGTCCTTTGGAGAATATGTAACTCCAATTGAGATAACCTTAATTTATTAGAAAATAAATAAATATAAGAATAGTTTCATTCTTATCATTATGATGTATCTAACAGTTATTGAGCCTAGCTTGTAAGTGTTTGGGGGTACCTCAACACCAACACGGTAGCTTCAGCTTGTATGTGGGGTGGCTCTGTGGCTATCTGACCGGGTGATTTAGTGGCAGACTGCGCCCTGTGCCCTGATAAGTCTCCCCTGCAGTGCGAGTCACCCAAGCGCGAACGAGAGTCTTGCAGCGCGACTTGGAAGCCAACCGAAACATCCACATCAAATTGTCTTTTCACTTTGATGACAGACGAGACGGGCCTAATGTATCGGGATCTATTCAATTAAACCTATACCATTTATATTTACATGCAGAGTGTGATTCATCTTCCTTTATTACTTATTAATTATTTGTCGTAACAGAAATGAAACTGCGAAGATGGAACACAAATTTAATATTTTGCAAATTGGGGTAAAAAATGTTCATTATTAAATATTATAATTTATAAAAACACTAAATATGAGAATTTGTCTAAAAGGCATCAAGTATGAAAATGGATGATACTGTGCTAAAAGGAAAATATATTAAATCTGCTTATTTCTACAACAATTAACATAGCTTAATCTTTAACATTCATATTTAATATAGAGGTAGTGGTCCATTTTCTTCTATACAATTAAGATTAATTCCGACTTGCCCCATGAGTCTTTGGCGAGTTTTAAAATTTACTTTTTGAAAAATCTTGCACCTTAAAATCGTGTAACCAATCAAATAGCAAAAACCTGTTACGTCATCCTAATTATTAACCGACTTTAATCACTTGTAGCTTGTACTTGTACTTTCGAATACAAAGCGATCAGCCCACCGTACGTAATTAAACAGGTCTAGACGTGTTTGTTTATCCCACCGACGATTACGTCATCCTCAGTTTTCTCGAACGTCCGACCAGCGGTGGCGGTCGCATACGGGCTAGACTCAATGGCGTCGAGTACAAGCGCGTTACTATATATTGTCGCATTGTTATCTAAGATACTTAAAATTTGACTATGGTATAGTACTCCATTGTTTTTATTTTGGGGCTCCTACACATTGCTGTACATCTTTCCAAAAATGTTTCAATATAAAATTCAAAAGGAAGGAAAAGTTTTCAGAAAAAATAATGGTGTCTGGTGCAATTTCGAAAGCTGGCGTCTCCTGACAATTAATTCAACGTGTTAGATGTTTATACACAAAATTGCCAGCTAAAATTATTTGACTTCAATAATTTACGTCATTTAAATGAAGAGATTAGAACACTATGCTCGAATAACAACACCTGCTGGAGGCAAAAAATAACATTTGTATCCCGCGAAATAATCCTCCTAACGTACTCAGGTGAGGGGTGAGGGGTACGATTTTTCAAAAAAAATACATTCAAAAAATATCAAAAAATAAATTTTAAAACCCGTCAAAAATGAATGCTAAAGCTAATTGTAGTAATACGCACTTTCAATATACTTTCCCTAAACCACAGTATCGTCCATTCAAAAATTATCCGAAAACATTTGTTAGAAAGGTATTTTCGGTATTATTAACACAGAAAATTTATTGTTGATTTTAAATCATTAATTCCCAAAATTAGGAAATATTGGCATTAGTTATTGAAGCATTAAACCACGGAATTTTTACTAATAATTTTGTGAATTTAATGGGAACCTTAAAATGAATAAGACTTAGGGCCCACAAATATATAAAATCAACTCTGATTATTATTATATTTGCCTCCAATATTATGTTTTTTCATGGTGAAGTATTTCATTATGGTTTTATTTTATTTGTCCACCATCCATCCGAGAACATGAAGCACAACAACTTCAGCGATAATGATAGGATAAAGAAGTTATAATTTTATTTGTGTATCAAAGAAAAACTGCGATGGGCTGTAACCAAGTTAGCAGCACGTGATGAGGGAGACTCATTCCGTTGTCGATAATAAAAACGTGGGGTAGAGGAAGAAGAATAAGATTTAAATGAGAATCGTCTCCGCAAACTGCATTACTTATGCTAAAGGCAATTAATTTGTCGGTGGATTATCCGTGCACCTCGCAGCCGGGACGCGGACTTCTTTTAATTAAGTTTAATTAACGTTACCAAAGTCCGACACGAGGAGGGAAGACGTTGCCGGCTGATCTATGATGATCTTATTACGGGGGAGGACAGAAAGGGTAGCGACGAGGCCGCACAAGCAGCGTTTTGTGGCGTGGCACCGGAGATCTTAAAACTTCCGACCGATGGAATTAAATTGTCATTCTTCCATCGGGCAGACGCCAGTCGAGAATTAAAGAAACGTAAACCCGTCCGCTACATCATCACAACCCTTTGTCTCAAACACTCAACCTTCGCAATTTTCTTAAGCAATTACATCGCAAGATTTATTCGTTCTCTAATTATTTTTTGTCTTCTGCAAATATCTACCACATCAATCATTGTAACTATTATCGTTTCTACTTATTCAAAAAATATGAATAATTATCACTAGGTTTTCTAAATACCCTAGGTTCATATTTTATGAATTAGTTTAAATTATTAATAACATAGTGATACATTTAAAGGCCTAAATTCATAGGCAAAACCCCTGTGGTTCACTCTCTACATCAGCAATTAGTGTTCGTGAGGTGACTCCTGGTAAACGCCCACGCGGTACAAATGTATCATCATCATTCCCAAGATTTGTGTACAGAGCAGATTGGCACACCCAGCAATGAGTTAATATGCCATGATCATATATTTATTTTATTTTATTCATAGACCACCATTTATTAAAAGACTGTATTGGTTACTTTGGTCACTGCAACCTATGAGATATATGGCCCAAACTTAGTTTTCTGGAAGCAATTCCGAAATTTTCATGAAACCAGTCACTGCTCCATAGAAGTCAGTTTTCCGAACTCATTTTGGGGCATAGTTACTATTATCCGATTAACCGGTTACTTGTAATTTGGGAACCGCTTTTTTTCGGTTAAACGGATACTTGTTATAGTTACGAGGTCCTTCATGCTGAAAATTAATAGTCCTTTGGCGTTTGTCGATAAGAACGCAATACAATCTTTGATAAAATTTAAATAAATTAATATGTATTATCACGGTTTGCAATCCATTTCTAGGTTTGCAATAATAGTAATATGTGTACCGTTGATGACACTTATCAAGAGTCAATTCACGGCAGGGGCGGCTCGTTAATGAGGCCGCATGGCCGCGCGCCCCTTATGATAAAAATAATTTCTTATTTCATATGTTGATATATAACAAAAAAATGTATTTTTAATTGTCAAATCATTATCTATTGAAGAAAAAACCAGTTTTTAAAAATTAACCACTGAGTTACAGAGTAGGCCCGAAAATTAATTAACAATAAATTTTATAAATAAAGCGGTTCTACTGTAACGTTAGTAGTTAATAGTTGTATGACTTATTAAATATGACTGTCAAAATATCGATATGCATTTTTTTGTTAACTATAAGCTGTGAAACTGGCCATTACACTAGATGCGAGATTGGTCACTGTGCTGAAGCCTTAGCCGTTTAGCATATTGCGGCTCGCGTTGCTGTGTCAACGTGACTAGCGTGAACTAGCCATGTCTTGTAAAACTCTTACAAGCTCTTACAGTAAGAGCTATGTGGCCGCTCTAATTCTACGGCTTCATTTCAGTTTTAAAATGAATTTCTTGTTGCAGTACATTTTTTCGCGGTACAACAAATCACAAATAAATTAGTATGACAGTGAATAGTGTTAATGTTTTGTTAAAAACAAACTTTAATAGACTTCCTTTAGAAGGTAAATTAAAAGTAGAAGAATTAGGTAGACCATTACCTGATTTAAAATTAACATAAATTAGTGAGAGAAAAGCCCAGAATAAAATATTTATTCCCCATTTTTCAATAAGCTGAATTTACTCTTAAGAAGTGATTTGTGATTAAATTTCTTCATCTACTTGCCCAGTTTAGGTAAAAAATACCCTTAATTTTTTTAATTACTGCTCACCTCTGGGTGAAAAGACACGAGCCGCCACTGATTCACGGGTACTCTAAACTGTAATGGAGAAAGCAGTGAGCGCTCAATGAAGTTTGTAAAACCCTTTTGCCTTTTCTATCACCAAACAGAGAAAGAATAGAAGTAGAAAAGTGACAGAAATGTGTGGGCGATGTGAGTGTGCTATTTAAAAAATAAAATAAAAGTACCAGGGATTATCGTTGTAATCGTAAAGGTCAGGAAAGTGGCTGATGCAGAAATTCAAATCAGAGGGAAAACGTCGTGGAGTTAACGACTCGTCTTCCTTTCCTTTCCACGATGAAGTTATCCTGCCTGACCACCGCCCGTCGCGATTTGCATACGGCGCGCGTCTCCACCGCGAACACGAAAAAGGTGTTACTCACAACAATGCTGCCAGGCCCGGACTGAAATTAATGAACTCCTGTCCACGTGCGGAACGAAGCCACCACCATCGTCGGCGTCGCTTTGTTTAAGGCCGCACTTTTTCCTTGGCCGGCGTTAATATGCGCCGAGCCCGCGAAAGGTGTGTCGTCGCCAAGGTACCGCGATTTATGTAACAGTGAAAAGGCGTCCCTCGCACAATTCACACACAACGCAGGAGTCATCCATCTGCTGTCGCCGACACACGCACCCACACGCACACAACAGAATATGAGCGATATTTGCAAAGCTACGCACCTTTCCGCCCCAAATTGACAACGATTCTTCAAGTTTTTGTGCACCTACAGACTCCATCTGTCTTACAACAACTCAAGGAAAGAAGTTGGGGACTTACAATTCCAATAAAAATTAGGCATTAACATTTACTCGAAAGCCGAGTAACACAGCATTTATTCTTACAAAACATACGTTTCAGTATACACTTACACCTTCATCAGGATAAATAAGATAATACAGATTCATAAACATAAAATCAAGTACAGGTGTCTCATTTTTAATGTTTTTTTTTTTTTTGGGTAACACGGGTAATATTAACAATTAGAGCAAAATCGTTTTGCACAATCCAGGGTCAACTTTTCGAAAAGTTTAATAGTCAGCACAAGAATTTTCGATCTTTTTTTTCTGAGTTACAGACAAAAACTCATTTTTCTTTAATTTCGAAAATATCGCATCTTATTTACTATGATAGAGAAAAATTGTTTAAACAAATTTTGTACCGATTTTTGCGTACGATAAAATGGCATAACTGGATTTTTTGAAAAATTAATATTTTTTTAAATATAACACAAATTTATTATTTTTTAAATGGGAACCTATGTTGCAAATAGGCTTATTTTTTACTTATTTTATAAGCTATTCACTGATATGTATATCCTAACAAGTCTACATTCTTTTGTGTTAAACATGAATTATTATATTTTAGGGGTGAAAAAATTGAAAATTATTAAGAAACAAAAGAAAAAAAAATATATTACAGATCACCTTTCGTTTATTTTAATTCTATATAGTGAGAAACGGGCCACTCATAATACGAGTAACTTTTTTATTTGTAATTATTTTTTAATTTTATGGATGTATTTGTAAATAGGCTTAGGGGCTCACAAATAATGGTATTTGATATTATGGTGGCGCTTCCGGTTTAACCGGAAGTGACTTTAACTTTCATATTTTAAAAAGGACACTATATATGTCATACCGGGTAAATACTTGAAACCCGAACATAGTCCGTTAACACGGGAAAATCGTTTTTCGCAGACTGTTGCTCGCCGTTTCAACAATGTTTATGGTATCAATAGAAAGATTAAAAAATCTGCATAAAATGACACCAAATACAAGTAAATTTGTAATATTTTAAACCCATAAATTAATTATTGAATTTATTCAATTTCTTACTAATATCGATAGCCACTGAAAGGATTGACAGATTGACAGCTCTTTCATGATTCATTGGATGATGGTGCATGGCCGTTCTTAGTTCGTGAATCAATTTGTCTGATACAAAAATTCATTAAAAACCACATATTCGTTCGTTTGCAAAATCGACAACAGAAATATATTGTGGGCAGGTTTTCTTTAATGCATCTCCTATTAGATGTTGATAAACCAAGGAATATCTACTATTGTTTTAGAAATTTTTAAAATCGGTATTGTAAGAACAAATGCGCAGTCTAGAAATTTACTCACGTTTACCAAAAATTATTATGCATCGTTGAGTGAAAGTTATGGATAGGAAGTTCGAAACAGCGGTTGTTGTATAGTATTGTTGCAAAAAGTGTGACATTGTGCGTAGCTCTGCAGGGAATCCCGCGACATCCGTCATCGACACGCGGCTCTCAGCGCTCAACAAACTTGGCCAAAAAGCGCACCATTAAGATGGGGAACATGATTAACAATGGGGATTAGTGTGTCGGCGTAATTTATTATTATGGAAACGTATGTTTGTGTTTTGCGGGAGATGCTCCGTCTCTTAAGTATCTGTATGACGTAGGGAGTCACGTGATGCAGTAGCTGTAGTGTAGAGGGAGTTTGTTGAAGGCGATGTTATCTGGTGGAGCGGAAGTCCATCAGGGGGGGCAAGGTGATTGCAAGCGCTGACTGGCAGTGTCCTCCGGGTCTCAGATGGGTATTGTTTTCCCTTATGGCGGCGTCGTCGACGTTCGCCGCGGGCCCGGCCATTCCGACCATTCCGGCCTGGACTCATCGATGCTATCGCTCGCTATGTCTCCTCTCGGGAGGGTTTTATAACCCTGCCGGCTTCCTTCCACTATTATTTCCACAATTGTCAGATTTCTCGTTTCCAGCGTTGGCTGCACCTCAGTTATCTTTGTCCGAAGCTTGTGTCTTGCGCCCGTGGCGGTTATCATACGGCTACGGCTCCTTCAAGGTGCATCGTAAACCCGATCCTCGAGGTGAGTCCTCGATAAGGAGCAGTGTTCCCGAGGGAACACGTTTCCTTTCCGCAAGCAAGCGTTATCGTCACCACGCATCGAAGACATGGCTTCCTTGGAATTGTCAATATATACGTTGGCTGTTAATTTGTCGTGATTCATCTCCGGATGTGGTCAGTGGATGGAACGGAGAAGAGGCATTTTCATTCCAGTGCACGGAGTTCCGGTGAGCAAAGTGCACTCGGGCACCGGACGCGACATTTGCTAACTTAATTTGTCGAGTGGAGAAGCCGAAGGCGGTGCCCGGGGACAGGGGTAGGGCATGGCATACCTTGCCCGGCGTCCGGCGGTGTTTCCGGAGCGCAAATCGCTAAATGGAATTCCTTGGACGCTGCCGTAGCCGCTGCGGATGTATCGCGCAGCCAACTTATAAATTACATTCACAGGATGAATTTTCAAGGCATCTGTTACCTTCCTCCTACACACTCACCAGGCTTTCATTAAGTACAAAATTATAAATAAACAAATTACCGTCACGGCTTGTTATTTACGGGTTTTCAAAGCTCTAGTGGAGAGAGTAACATATGTATTGCTTTTCTGCGATTTGAACATTGGAAGCAATTTTAAGTTTAATGTACAAAATTACCTGAGCTAACCAAATTGGCTGATTCTTGCATCCATAGCTTCTTAATATAGAATATCAGTCTTGTTGTATTACTCTTCTCTCTGGAGGTAGGCTTCTACAAAACCGGTGTAGACATGGTGTATATGTTATGGGTCTACCCATATAGCACTGAAATAGTTGTAGTCACCATCGTCTTTTACCATCTTCTGCCTGACTTCTTTATACAATTACAAGCCATTGCCTCGGCATGGATACATGGTCTATATGTATACTATACACGAGATACCCGACCATCTGGGCTTTCATCTGCCTTGTACACGATATCTTTGGCAAACAGTCCACTCCAAAACCTTTCAAACGATATGACACAAATCCACCCATTCAAAATATCCTCCATTTTTTATACAACACAGAATTCCTTTCCACTCCATTCGTTTCTTAGATTTGGGCTTTCTGTAAAAATGGGTAACCAGTATGTTAGTGTTCTGATGAAAGTTCTAACCCCTAAATCATTGGCAATTGGGGGTAAAAAGGTAGAATTAGCATGAGTTAGCTTGGAATTAGGTGCGATGAGATACCGACAACCTTCAAGACGTGTAAATGGGTAAAGTTGTTGACCTAAGAAGACGTTAGTCGGGTTGACGTGTGTCCGTTCCACAGTCCGGCCCGTCTCCATCAGACGGTTGTTGTTGAGATTGCGAATCTCGGCACGCGCTTTCTAATCATGCACGGGCAGTAATTGGCGGTGGTGACGACCTGAACTGTGTCGCCGGTCGCTGTCACTGGTCGTGTAACTTATATAGACAGAAAATTAGCAATTTCCCTTTGCGACCGGTGCCGATCGCCCAAGGAGCTGCGGCTGCTCTTAGACGTCCTCTATTTGCATAAATAATCAGAGAGCATGCAAATAGCCCGGGTCGCAGCATTAATTACCTAACTATGTATATTATCTGGGCCAGGAGATGCAGTTGGCGCCAAAACCACGCCCGCCTCCACCGCCACCACCGCTGCCGCCGCCACCGAAAACAAAACAAAACTCGACGCCAGAAGCTCTGTCTTTAATTAGTTCTAATTAAATTTCCGTAATTGCGTATTTCTTTTTCCGCTGCGCGGTGCCGTGGCGGAAGTTCGCGCCGCCGGAAGGCGAAGGACTAACTCCACTCTCCCAAGCCATATTCATCATTGGACATCGCTTTCGCTTTTACAATTATTAAAAACTTGCACCCAGGCGGAATCTATTAGTAAATAACAACAAACAAAACGTTCTACAATTATATAATATGTCCGCGTCAAAACTTTTCAATTAATTTTTAGCTGATTAAATTTATTTATCACATACTAACATAAGATTACAGAACGATCTAATGCAGTGGTAGCGTTACCGCTTCGTGTACCGAAAGTTCCGGGTTCAAATTCCAGCTAATCGTATCTATCATGTCATCTCCATCAACAACTAAGAAAAAACTACTTATAATTTAATATTAATTTTGAAGTTGCTGTGGGCACTCGTTGAAACATTTGAAATAGGAACAAAGGAAAACAATAATGGACGTGTGGTATTTCTACCTGCATTTTAATTTGTAAATTTTCCCTTTATTTTATGACCTATTATGACTGTATTGTTGAATAATATTGAGTATTTAACAATGTATTAGTTAAGTTCTTCATCATTACTACTTTACTTCTGACGGCATCACTCACAGCCCAAATACGTATAAAGTTTTTAAATACATATACTTTGAAACATATAATCGAGCGTTTTTTTTTTTGTTTCTACTTGCAATTTCTTTCTTTTTGCTAATAAACGATCCTCTACATATACAATAACCCTACAATGGTGGTTTTTCGATTACCCTCAGGACAGATACAAATCGTCGTCAATTTGTGCCACTACTAAAATAAAAATTTTAATTTTCATGATCTCGTTTGGCTAGAGTTGCCAATTTCCCTTGTCACACGCAAGTAACTGAAAGCTTCTTCTACACTTTTGATCCTCCGGAATATTATGTATCGTGCAACTGTTTCCATTACACTTATGTTGTACTTTGTCTCTTACATTTACAAAATTTTAGAGCAATAATAAAAATATTTAAACCTATTTTATTGTTTTTATTTATTAAAAATACTGTTGAGTTTTAAGCAAATTTTACAATTTTTTACAACTTTCATGTGTTGGGGCCGTATAAAGCAGTCGAATTTTGTAAAAAAATCTATTGATAGATATTATTGTTTTTATGTAGCATTTATTCCCTAATGGCCGAAAACCAATTTCGAAAAACAATCATTTCGATCCATCTATTACTGCTTGCATGCCGAAATGTGGTGAACTTTTTCGCACCGGCTACACCAGTCGTTAATTCAGTGGAGACGGACTTTTAGAAGAATTTGAATAAAAAAAATCTGTTGTGGCCAGCACAATACCTCTCTCCACTTCCGCTTTTGATTACATAAGTATAGGGCGCGAGCAGTCATGTGACATTGTTGGCCTAGACAAGCAGATATGGGGACCCGTGTCAGAATGACAATTAGTAATTATGTACATAGATGTCAAATATCAGAATTTTTCATTAAAAATTTCAAGAATTTCTAAATTCACGTAGTTAGTTTGACACACTTGGCCTAGACAAGCAGATATGGATGCCCTTGTCAAAATGACAGTAATTATTTACATAAATGTCAAATGTCATAATTTTTCACGTGGTTTATTTGTCACCAAGAATGTGGAATTTACTTGTAGAGGAAAATAAACCACATGGAATTGGAATATCATGAAATGTGGGATGGAAAATTGACATTTGACGTCTATGTACATAATTACTAGCTGTCATTCTAACTCGGGCCCCCATATTTCCTTGTCAAGTCCAACAAAGTCACATGACTGCTAGCGCCCTATAAATTTCTCATGTCTTTTCTTTATGTTTAGAATATTTTTATAATTTTAAATTTATTTTTTGAGGAAGGTTTCTCCTACACTTCTAAATATTCGAATTTCTTTCAATTTCTGATGGGTATATATAGCTATAAATATTTAATTGTTATTATTGTTATACAACGAGAAATAGTTAACTTACCAATATCACAGAAAAAATCTTCAATAGGTAATGTCAGTTAAACTTCTTCATTTAACGTAAAAGCGTAATTTGACATTTTACTACTATGTTGCCAAAAAAAATTCTAAGATTTAGTTTCAGCTAAAATATACATAAAATCATATTCATACTATGACAAATTTTGAATCGGTTCTTATACACTATCATGTGTTTAATTAAAATATAAGTTTTAGAATGGAGCTGCCAATACCGCCCAAATAGATTTATGATCTACTGTTGGTTTTTGACACTGACATTGTTCTGTCATTTACAAACATTTGATGGTTACTATGGAGTTATTTTGGCTCTGAAATTTATTACAACAGATTATTTTGTATATTACTTTTTTATCTCAATATATAGAAGATATAATAAAAATTTTAAATGTTTCGAATAGAGAATTTTATGTTCTTTAATACCTACTAATAATTAAAAATTTCAAAAAAAATATATTTAGTATTTTTTTTAAGATACTACTACTTCCGGTTTTCCAATTGGTACCAAAACCTATTCAACTCTCCCCATTAATGTTAAATTGAGGAATCCGTAGTCAAACAGGTCTTTAGTCTTATAGAATTTGAGAAATCGTGCCTCCAACAACCTAACACATACACACACACATCCACATACATACACACAGACTTCAATGGAAATGTTAAAATCGAATTCTATGGACCTTAAATCGTGCTTATTCAATAAAATCTGGATATGCGATTTTTAGCATGAATCCAATACCTCTCTTAGCGAGAGGTAAAAATATATTAGAATATACCCATTACTGGATGTGCTAACTGCTTTTATTCGCAGAATTGTTAACGATGAAATATCTGTACCACTATTGTCAGAATCATAACTAGTTACAATTATTAAACGACCTATCTTAATTATAATTTATAACGCGTTTCTGCGTCGAGTAAACTTAGAACGAAGCATGAACTTGGAAATAGATTAAATTTTTGTCAAAGAAAACAAGGAGAGATGTTCATCAACATCTCGAGATGAATTCATCCATGTTCTCATGTTGGTGTATTCTATTCTGTAGTGAAGAATCGCTCGTGGCTGTGCAAACAAACGCTGGGCACAACACAACAATCAGCCTCACCGGATACATTCCGCGAGTGTAAAAGATAAACATGGCGCGAAATTGAAAGCTTTAATAGAGGTGGGTATTACAATTTAATGCATGTTCGCTTGATTCAATTTGGATAGGAATTGATGCGATATTCGGAGTCGAGCAAACACGGCGTCGGGCGTCATCGACTGTAGCTCTGTCGCCACATGCGTAATGTATTCATAATTGAATGGAGAACACTCATATAAATGATAATATTGACAGCACAGCTCGATTGTTTAAAATCCGGAGAAAGTGGATCAAGTCAATTCACCCTTTCCTATACATTTACAACTTCCAATTTACTACGTCAACTTCAGCGCAACACACAATACCTACGCCATCTTGTTACAATAACATCATCCCACTAGTCAACAAACACAGCCAATATTCTCTATATTTTCTTTGAAAATGAAATTACAACTTTTCATTGTAACAACAACAAATTTTAATTAAGCGCTTCTTATGAATATCACCTCGACAAAAATCAGTATTTTATAAGTTAAAGATACGGAAAGTAGCTGCCTAAATTCAAATGAAAACTAAACCTTATTCCAGTTCAGAAAACAGTAAACAGAAGACTAATTTTACCCCGTAGAAAATATACATTTTAGTTTTGAAATTAAGCGCTAAATTTGAACTTAGTAATATTTAATTATGAAATCCAGCTCATATAATGGCAAGTTATAAATTTGTCAAAAGAATCAATTTCCGCATTTCAAATTCCACCCTCTCATAACTGTCTCCCACTTAATAATTTTGAAAAATAATCGAATTTTGTTTCAAAAGCAGCATTAATTTATTAATCTTATCAAAATATCTCGCACAAGTAACTAGGTCCTTTCGTATTTATTCCGTTTTTTCATACGTATTCTTCGAAATTTAGAGCTTCATTTTTAGAAATAGTTTAGTCTTGTTTAATTTGTATAAAAAAAATATTAATTCCGACCACCATTTTTCAGGGGATGAAAGAGTTAAATATAGTGTTAGTTTGCCTAGTTGCCGAATCATTGCCATTAAATCTTTTTGTTTTTAGTTTACCAATAAGTCGGTGATGATCGAATGTTACTTAAGAATTTATATCCAGTGTCTAATTTAACTAAACCTTTATATTTTTTCATATAATTTTTTGCAATATTTAATCTTCATGAATTTGTTACCTAAGGATTTTTTTGTATCGATGTGTGTTGTTTATATAAAAAAATAAAAACACTAGATTAAATAGATCAATCTATAAACAATTTTTTTGTTTACTGTAAAATTAGTAAAACGTAACTAGTGCCCAAAAATTTTCAATTAATTTATAATCCTTAAACAATTACTGACGCATATTTTGCCGATAGGGCCTATACCTCGTTTCTTAACCAACTGATCTTTAAATCCAGTGCGTGCACTAGTGTGTCAATATTTAGTGTATACTCTAGAGGATTAATAGGGCCCACAAATCCATAGTGAAACAGTCTGCCCATTTAATAAACCCTCATACTCTTTAAGGACATACAATTATTTATTGGGGTCTTGTTGCCGTGTCTGGTCGGAATTCTGAGGACCCGGGTTCGATCCTGACCGACGTCAATATTATTTCGTATTTTAAATGACATAAAATTGACCCCTATGGTGCACTCCCCATGCCTCCAGCAATGAGTGCCCGTGCGGTAACGCCTGGTAAACGCTCGCGCGGTACAAATATGTTATTTTCATTACCGAAATCTGTATATAAAGCAGATTGGCACACTCAACAATGGATAATATGCCGTGACGATATATATATATATATATATATATATATATATATATATATATATATATATATATAAATGGCACAAAAGTGACCCCTGTGGTGCAGTCTCCACGCCAGCAATGAATGCCCGTACGGTGACGCCAGATAAACGCCTGTACGGTACAAATATGGCATCATCATTATCGATGCGTACAAAGGAGATGGACACACTCAACAATGTCGTGATGATATACTTATTTTTTATTTACATATTTACAATTATTTAAATAACTAGTCCAGGCATTTGTTAGAACGACCAACTCTGTACAAGACATACAAACCCTTTAGAAACCAGGCCACGAATTGTTTAGACCGTCTAACTCTGTACAGTCCACCAATTTAAAAGACCTTCCGACTGTTTATACGCTCTCCAATTTTTTATAGTCCATTCATTTGATAGACCCGTCTACTTGTTATGGAACACAGAGTTCCTTTGGAAATCAATCCATCTATTTGACAAATTTGGACTATTTATAAATATGAATACTCTTACAGACTTCATCAAAAATCACTTTTTCTCAAAAATATCATTGACAGATCCAAGTACATAATTTGGAGTTGAAAGATCAATTCGAATATGTGTCCAGAACAACTAAAATACCTTTATTAATTTACTTCTTTTTTACAGAGGTAAAAAAAATCTCCGTCACTAATAGATTCTTTAAAGTAAGCACCCTTTTGGCTCACCCTATAACAGAGTCTCTATACTGCTGCTCTCGATCTTTCTGTGTGACGTGTAAGTTAATAGCGGTTTGATCCTAGACCTGCGGGCGCCCTGGCTGTGGTCAGGTCGCAAGGACACGGCGGTCGAGCCCTGTAAGGGCAAACAGCCCTTGTGAGCTGAGGTGAGCGAAGAAAGTTCGAGCCTGTTGACACACCGAGCCGCTGTACACCTAACACTACTTTCATGTGGGGATGAAAAGACTTACACAATTTAATATTATAATATGGATCAATAATGCAGTTACTAATAATTGTAGTTGAGAACTTTAATTTGAATAATGTGTCCAAGTCCTATGCCACAAATTTAGCTTGCAGTTACTCGAGTGATGTAAAAGCGAAGGACACTTTTTCTCGTTGTTGTTGACGTTGTTTACATAAAATGCACGAAATATGACTGATTTATTTATAGGAATTTTCATATGCATTAACAAACATGAAATGAAATATGCCTTTTTACCGTAAAGCGAGTCATAGGACATATAAATAATGCATGTGGTGCACATTACATTACGCATAGTTGGGAAGGGGACGGGTTCTGAATGCGCCCATCCACTGAACCATGGAAGAAAGCAATCACTACGGCACGGCTGCATCACCACGCTGTTCAATGCAATGTGATCTGAACTTGTCAATCCGCAGTTGTTATACTTTATTTTCATTTCCTCCGACAAATCACGGACAGGACTTAGAGAGGGGAGGGTAATGAATTCAGAATTGTTTACAAGTCACACAAAAATAAATTCAGACAATATTTATAAATTCATATTTTTCTTCAATCATTTAACCAGAGTAATTAGTTTTTGGTAACAATTGAACAACTAAAAGTAGTAACTTACTTGAAGCAGTAAACAATAAATAAATATAATTTGTGCACGTTAAATTTGGGACACCAAAAATAAAAGAGTTTCAGTGCATCTGTTGTAGCAAAATGTATTTATTATTTTGAATTAAGACCAGATTAACATTTAATAACTATTGTGTTAAGCTTAATTGTTATTTACATAAAATAATCGACCCTTCATTTAACTTTATAGCCATTATATTTTATAGTGTATTCTAAAACTTGTTTTGTCACAAAATTCCATCTTTTCTTGTAGCCTAGAAGATTTCTGGCCAAACAAATAGCCCAATATGTTTCTATCGGGCTTAGTTTTGGACAATTAGACGGACTTTATTTTTCGAGACCGTTAAAATGGTTTTGGTTTCCTACCACTGCATAACAGACTGTGCTATATGATATGAAACTAAAACAGGGAAAAACACGACAGAAGTCTAGTTATTGAAAATAAAAGGCAACAAATGTTTTGGAAAACACTCTTTGTAATGAAAATCAGATTTTTTTCCACTTATCTCACAAGATTGTTACAGAAATTTTGACATTTTTTTTGTTTTAATTTTTCCTAAACATTAAATTTGTCCTTTGGAGTAAAGAAATATTGCTCTGGGAGTTGTTCTAAGTCTAAGTCATCTACAAAATATGTTTTGTCGTTCACCAGATTTTTTCGTCAAAATTTCAGTATTAATTTTGCGAACTCGGGTTTTAGTTGCTAAATAGCGGTTTCGAACTACTTGAACTTTGAAAATATTTAACTATTCGTGTGTTTTTACATAGAAACAGGACATATCAACTTTTTGTGCCACTGCTCGCACAAAAAGATTAGGATTTTTTCAAAATTTCTTACTTTTTTATCCATCTTAGAAATTAATGGCTCGTGATTTTTGTCACGTTCAGGTTGTCTTGCTTTTGGTAAACGTACTTAGAAAACATTATGAACAAGCTTCGGTAAACACAATAGTTTTGCAAGTTCTTGAAAAACCTAATTTAAAATATGTTCTCGAATGCGCAGAATTCTTTTTTGAGCATCTTTTTAACTGATTTTTTTTTGTTAAACATTTGATATAAATTACAGTAGTAAAATATAAATAGGGATACTTTGATTGTATTTTAAACACAGACAGATTTATATTCAATATTTTAAAAGTTACAATAATATATATGTAGGTGTCCAAATTTTATCGTGCACAATATTTATGATTGCAGCATATTGCCCATTGCTGGGTATGCCAATCTACTTTATACGCATATATCGGTAATGATGATGACATATTTGTACCGTATAGGCGTTTACCTTTCGTCACCACCTATTGCTTTCGTGGAGAGTGCATCATAAGATTCACTATTATGCCATTTATAATTCAAAATATTTTTTGCGTCAGTCTAGATTGAACCCGGGTCATCAGATTCGCGACCAGACACTCGGCCGCGAGACACCAAAAGCATTAAATAGTATTTCTTTGGAAAGTATTTTACGTACGAAATTTAAAGAAATGCAACAGATTTTTTTATTTATTTACGCGTCTTGTTACAAATTTGTGTCATTGTGTCGCCTCAAAAAGCGTTGCCAACATTGTCTCCCTCGAAGTCCTGGAGGTAACATAAAGCTAAGAGCATTTTATTAACCGTCAGTGGAGGAAATCACGACGAAGGCAAGCGACAGTCTTCTACCGCATCAATCGCGCCATCGCCGGCGTTCTCGTAATTGTTCTCTCAGTTGTGTAATGGGCTGGGCCTGCGGTTCCCAGGTGATGCGCAAGGCCCTGGTTTAATTTACCTGGTTAATGAGGTGAATTCCAGCGACAAGACAAGACACCCTCAACCACCCAGTTTACACACGGAAATACCACGGGAGGGAGACACTTTATGTAAATGGAAACAACCCCAGAATAAACATCTAATAGGTATTTACATTACAAGATGCCTAACTAAACCTTTTTCGCCGAGGAGGTAGTTATTTTATTTTTAAAATACTTTTAATATTCAAGGAAGATTGATATTTTATCTATTCTCAGTTCTGGAAATAAATTACAACCCTGGCGGGAATTAGACCGAATTTCGATTCTAAAACTGATAATACGAACCTAGGCTCATAATAGTTAGGCAGGTTTATAGTTTCAACAAATTATAAAAACTATACAAATGCTGAGAAATTTGTATAAAATGTTATCGACCACTTTTAATAAAGACAATTTTTAAAAATCTGTTGGCCAAATCACAAGTAATCATAGTTCAACCGATATTTAAAAGAGTCATCTTCTAGTCTAAATTCAAGGGTATGTAGAAAACAAACTAAAACAACTTTACCTTCATATAAACTACAGGTAATTAACATAATCTGCACAAAAATCCACCGCTAATTTAATTTATTGTTGAAAATCCAGCTAATATTGTCAAAACATTCTTCTTTTTCACGGCGATTAAATTTATATACTGTATGACCATGAATGCCTTGTTTATAAAAATAACTTTTATTTCCTAGCCAATCACTATCATCTAACGTGATATGAATTCGACATCGATAATTACAAAATTCTTATTTGTAGGATTCTAATGCAGTTCCCTCACCAAGTTGTTCTGATTTATTAACAATTATTGTATTTTACTATACTTTGATATAGGTTTTCTGTTTCTTAATATTATAATTATTTATTATAATATACATGTTTATGTACCTACATATGTGAAATTTTGAAATCTGCATAATTTTCTTAAACATTGTTTACTTTTTCCAATAGATTCCGTCTGAAGCTTCTTTTTCTTGTTTTCGTCCATTTTCCTAGCTTTTCTACAACTACCTCTACCTCTTTAATGATTATCTGAAGTCAACTCTTTTAATTATGTCATACGTAGTCTGCTGTGGTATTCTCATTAGAACAAAATGATAGACGGTGAATTATTTTGCCTTCAAACTATGTTTTAAATCAAAATCGCCAATGACTCGCCTTCTATCATTTTCTTTTATGAGATTTATTTTAGTTTTTGTAAACAAAACTCAAAGGAAAATGATATTATTTTTGGTATTATACTAATGTAAACTTCAAACCAAATTAAAGTATCTGCACATATTATTACGTTTTAATGAATATTAATAAATTAAAAATTGTGCAGAATTTTTGTTAACACACCCTTATCTTCAACCGAAACCCTTTACTTTTGGTACAATAAAAATCCAGTGCGTACAGCAAAATCTACCTTGTAAGACATAGGAAACAATACTCTAATAGAAGAATTTGCAAGGCTTGTGGATACAAGGCTTAATAAAATTAAAGCTGATATTACTACCAAAAACAATGTCTATTTTAAACTAGTCGTGTAGGTTTTATTTGTTTTTACCTCCACAGAAAGGTATTGGATTCATGCTAAAAATCACAAAACCAGATTTTAGTGAATAAGCACGTTTTAAGGTCCCTAAAAACCGATTATAATTTTTTTACGATGATGTCCGTATGTTTGTGTATGTGTTTGTATGGCTGTTGGAAGTACGGTTTCTCAAATACTATAAGACTTAATACATGTTTAACCACGGATTCTTCAATCTAACATTGATGGGAAGAGCTGAAAGGTTTTGGTGACAATGAACAACCGGAAGTAGTAGTTTCTAAAAAAATTCTTCTAAATATTATTTATTGAAAATTTATGTTATTATAAAAAATAAAGATCATTAAATTGATTTAGAAATATAATATATAATAATATGGAATAATCTGTTGTAATAGATTTCGCTGCTCAAACAACTCCATGGAAACCAGTTGAGATATTTAAATGTTTGTAATTGACAAATAAATGCGAAATGTCAGTGTCAAAAATCAAAAGTTTTATTCACATTACTGAAAGCTTTTTCTGGGAAGCATATTTACTATTTCTTATTGTATTATTAATTGAATATTTAAAATTATAGGTATATTAATATTACATATATCCTTAAGAAATACCTTTAATACCGTCAATGAATTTGAATAATTTTGAACATATTAGAGAAGTAGGACAAAATTCCTCGTAGAACGAAAGAAAAGATACAATTTCAATTATTTGTGTGTTCAAGAAATGTTAAATTTGTTATTTCTGGAACATAACATGGAAATAGCGAGAGGTATTGCGCCGGTCATAACAGATTTTTTTTGAAAATGTAGCCTAGGCTCATATACTCATATAAAGCTGGCTTTGGGTATCCGGGTATCCAATTAGTTTTGGAACCTAATCCGAAAATTGGCCCACTCAGAAATGGGTAATAAGCCTGTTCCACTACCAAATCTGCTCGACGATTCCACTACCCGAACCCGAAAAGCAATTACATTACTCGGTTCCAAACATGTAACGGTTATACAGGTATCCGTTCAGTTTTTGAACCGGGTACTCGGGAGATTGGCGTATCCAGGAATGGAAAAGAAGCTGATTTCACTACCCGAATCTGTTCATCGGTGGTACTACCCAGATTCGAAGATGGATATCAATAGACACTTCCAAAGACTTTTTCGAGTACCGGGATAGTTTTTGTACCAGATACTAGACAAATTGGCTCACCCAGAAATGGATATTATATATTTATTAGGTGTTAACAATTACTCGAAATCTCAATCAAACAGCATTTTTTCTCTTACAACACCGATGTTTCGGTTTACTCTTGTACCTTATACTGGATCTATAATTTTTTATGTTTCAAGACTGTTAACTGCCGTTCTATATACTCGTACCTTTCCGGGGAATATATTTTTTAGCTCATTAGGCAGTTCAAAGGACTGAACAATCCCCTTGTCAAAGTTGAAATCTTTGTTATATACGAAGTCTTCATTCTTCATCTTCATATCTAGTTCACATGATAAAATAATAAGCCCTACGGTGTGCAAACGAATCGTCCTACGTTGCGTTCGTTCATCTTCCGAACATCTTGAGAGGAACTTGTGTTTTCTTAAGAAACTGACATGTTGTATTGCCGCGTCGCACTGAATGCTAACTACCTCATTCGCTGTACTATTGTAACCTATTGTACATCTTAAATTAACTTTAAAATACCTCCAGGCTTCAGGTCTGGGGCTGGAGCGACGACTCACGTGGCTTGTAATTTATATCCCCGCGCTGGAACTCGAAAGGAGAGCTAACTCAATGAATTCGGCGGGGGACTTTTTGAATGGTGACAAAGAAATTCGCACCCTGCCGAATATGAACACTTTAGAAAATACACATTTTTCTGTATTACTTGTATATTGCTAACTGATTACTGTAGAGACCCTTTAATCCGAAATGCTAAATGTAAGGAAGTGTTCGGACTAACGATTTGTTCGGATTACTGAATTTATATGGTTGAGTGTAAATAACGTCAATTTAGAATGTTTTGAAATATGTATTACAGTACTTAAGAGAACAAATAACGCTGAAATTGAGAAATAGAAACAAAAAACAATTATTATCTTATTTTTTTTTTAGTTTTTATTTTTTTCTTATGTATGTATTTACATTACCTCTTCTTATATTTACAAGGTTTCAAAATTTTCAGTACGATAGTATTTGAGTTGATATGCGACTTTTAGCACGATCCCTATACCTCCCTTACCACGGGTAGCGGGAGGTAATATCATAATTATCACAAGGCGGTCTTCATTTCAACAGAGTGGCACAAATAACGGCACCTTGGCAGTCAATGTAAAAGCAAGCAGTGACGGTTCTGTGCCCGCTTGCGTCATAATTAATTAGTCAATTTTTCTGACAGTAGATGTGTTCAAGATTTTTCTTTTATTTATATAGAATGAAAATTATTTTCATAAGGGTGTAAAAGAGGAAAGCACAAAATAACAGCATTGTTTCTGTGTGTCTGTTTCGAGTAAATAACTTGTCCGTGTGTTTGCGGTACCGGTAAGACGCCCTCCGGAATTTCTGCCTTCCGCGGCCTTATTATTTTCTATTTAAACAAGAACACCTTTCTCACAAAATTTATGGTGATCTCGTTTATTTTTGTTTTTATTGTTTCCTTTCTTTTCAACCAAGATGTTTTTTTTTAAATTATTTTTTCTTATAAGCAGATTCTAAAATGAAAAAGCGTAAATAATTTTGAAAAATTAAGTAATAGAGTGCTGTGTGCTATTTATATGAAAGTTCATATGTTTGATGAAGTTGGCTGACAAGAATAATTGGTTCAATTAATGAAAATAAACAAAACGTTAAGCTGAATTAGTCATACAATAAAGCAACACTTATGGCAGTTATAAATGTGCGTAATGTTTCACCTTTTGACAGTTGCAACACTGGATAAAAACAATTAACATTTGCAGCAATTTTTGTCTTTCTAAAGTCCGTTTTTAATTAAGAGTACGGATCTTGTTGACACTTAAAGTTGTTGATTCTTTTTCTTTTAGCTCTTAACAATTTTTACAATGTTTTGATTGTTTTATAATTTAAAAGAAAATCTGATGTGGTGAACACAGTAGGTGCCTGCCGCCATTAAATTTTTATTAATTTAAATACATACCTACATATTTACTTATGCTGGAAACTATCTTAGTTCCTTTCCATATAACTGTTCTATTTATATTTTCTTTCTTTTTAAAACGTTATTATTATTAATTTGAAAGGATTAGTGTTTTGATCGTGACATTTATCTATCTAAGCAAGGAAATGAGTTTAAAAGCGTAGGCTCCGGGATTTAAAATATAGATAATTTTATAAATTTATCCATAAAATATATAGAAAAAGTATTAATGCAGACCTGTAGAAAATTGAATAATATTTAATTTTTATAATAACATAAATCTCGAAAAATAACATTTAAAGGTATTTTTCGAGGAAAAACTATTTGAGCTTCAAGTAAAGTGCCATTTTCGGTTTACATGAAAATCAAATAATGGCTTCTTTCCATATTAGAATAAAGTATAAATACAAGATTTCTAATTTTTTGAATGATAATATTGGAGTTATAGCGTAAAGAGGATCAACACACACATTCACACACAGACATCATTGTGCAAAATGTTAAAATTGGATTCTAGGGATCTTAAATCGTGGTCATTTACCAAAATTTTGATATGCGATTTTTAGCACGGTCCCTATACCTCCCTTACCAAGGGTAGCCAGAGGTAAAAATATTAGACCCCGATATATCTTGGAGCCACGAAGAGTCGAAAGGCTCAAAATAAATTTATTTGTATTATTTTTCCTGCTATTAATGGCGTTTTTAATTTTTCTAGCAATTCAGCCCTCGTCCCTTTTGGCCTGTGCGGAGAATTTTGAATTCTGTAAAGATGTTGTCATTACTCTTCCTATAGCATTCCAATTATTGTCCTTAAACATTAATGCGAATTTAAAAGATATCTAATTGAATTTGATATCCCGGATGACCTTCATTTTAAAGTTGTCCTTTGACATTGTATGGACCATGGTTTCCAGTTTTATTTCAAAATTGTTGTTTTCATTCCATCTTGCGTTTACTGCTGACTTCTTTCCGTATTGTTGATGCTGTTACAATTAGATAATACACCTGAAAAGAAAATTAATATCTGAATTCGAAAAAGTCCTATGTAGATAAAATGTAGATACAATATTAAATTTAATGTTGTCTTTACTTAATGCCTAGTTGAATTTAATGCCGAGCACATCTTATATTAAGGTGAAGTGTTCCTGTATTATTCTATCCAATTCGATTTACCGTCTGAAAATGAATCTTATCCTGTCCTATGTTATTTGCTATAATTTTCATCTAATTTTTTTTATTTCGGCCAGGTCCTTAATAATTCCTTGATATTTTTATTAATTATAACATATTTTCACATCACTACACTTCACTATCTTATTATTAATATAATGCAAATACACAATCACTACGGAGCGCAATTAAACACGTCCGTCTCGTACTCTAGTTTGAACAAGCGGATGAACTCGGTTAATGATCTGATTTTAATCTGATTTTGTTTAACCGTCCTACAACCAGTCAAACATGGTTTACACAATTTATATATGAATGTTGGGGCTCGGAATTGTCTGTAGACATTGTAAAAGACGACTTACATACCGGACGGGGTGTTGTACACGCTGCGATCTGTTGAGTCTTTACAAATTAATAATTCCTGAAAAAAATTAGTATAGTTGTTGAAGCAAAAAATAATGACAAAAAAATAAAGTGAATACAGCGATAAAAGCGCATAAAATCAAACAATCAAATATAAACCTAACCTAATCATATGTTTTGTCTATTTCATTAATTTAATGATCAATTTATTTTCGTAGATAAAAAAATGGAATGACACATATTGATATTTTAATTCTAAAATGTTGTTAGCATTATTAAAACTTTGTTCGGAAAGTTAAAAGTAAATATTGTCCTCTCTATAGTATAAAATGTAAAAGGTAACCCTATTAGGCATTATCTACCACTGTGAAAAGTAAATCTACTTTTATTCGTTTGGGCGTGTAGCCGCCGAAATGACAAGTTATTTCATTCTCGCAAAAAGACGAAAAAAGTGTGAAAGCTTTCCACATTTTTTCACAGAACACTTCACGCAGCATTTGACATTTTACAGAAGTATCGCAACAGGTTTCGCCGCACGTATGGATCGATTTCGATTAGAGTGCTTTGCTTTTGAAAAATATGGCCAGTATAATCCGCTCCCTCGCGGTCACGTGCCCCCGGAAATAAAAAGGTTAATCCGCTCTTTTAATTATTATAGCCCCCATAAAAATTCCTGAATTACGATCATTTTCTCGCGCACATTGTTTTGTTCAAGTTCCGTGCACAACCTACTTATTATAACGGCTTCATTTTGTTTACAAATTAAGGAGTTTGTTTTCTTTGACATAAAGTTTATGCACAAGAATTGTTTGACAACTCTGAGTCATATGCTTTTGATGTTTATAGTAAATATAGTATAGGCAATATAGCTGTCAGCCCAGAAAATTTTCTAAATAATTAATTTATTTTTAGTCCTCAATTCACAATTTTAGTATGTTGTTATTTCCATGTCCAAAGTTTATATTTTCATTGTTCTAAATATTATGTCATACTCGTAATTACTAATTTTCCTAGTAAATCCTTTTGGCCACCTTATCTACATTCGATTTAATCAAAGGTTGCGTAGTATGAGTCTTACTTCATAGGTACCTAAAGACGGTGAACCTGCGGTTTGTGGTTTATTTATCATACTGTTTTGCATTTTTTTTTAATACGTAATATGTTGTATTTAATGTGAAGTAATTACACCATATCAAAAATATCTAATTTCCGTAGTTTGATATAATTTACCACCTGGAAATTTTAATTACTTATAAAAAACAGGATGTACAGTAAACTACTTTGTACATTATATCTTATTTATGTGGTGAGTAGGAAATGTTCCTCTCTTTGGATTTTCTGCGAATAAAAGCAAATTAGCAATCAAGAAATGAATATTTTTATATGTATTTGGTCCCTCACACATGTATAAATAAAACCTTAAAAAAAATTAAATTATTTTAGCTGACTTAAGGAAAGGATCCTGAGTTGTCCAGTTTAACGTCTTACTTCGGCGTTTGGCTGGTTGCATTAAAACAACCGTGTTATACTTGCAGGACTTTTCGTCCATACTTTTGAAAATAAGTGATTTAAAAAAAGGCAGTGGATACGGACCCGGTAGCCGGAATTTATTAATACACCTAAAAGTTCCGGCAACCTACGAACAGCTTACTTTGTATGTATATTACTCTAAAAACATCAATAATAATGTAACCTAACGCACAAAATTCGGCTCGAGTTTTGTGCGTTAGGTTAAACCAGTATTTTGCTTCAAAGTCATTCTAATTATTCATAATAACGAAACGCATTGTTGGATTCGAATGAAATTTGGTATGACAATCCATATAGATATAGTTCATCTTTTAAGATGGTATTGTTAGTGAACCATTAGTGTATGAAACTTTAGTGTCACGACCATGATTAGACCATAATTTTTAATGGCAACGCCTTTAACGTAAAATTATTGTTTTGCAAAAAGATACATTCAATAGTAATCTTTTCTGTCTCTACCTAAGTTGTTATGTAACGATTTTATAATAAAATGTGTAATTTTTAAAATATTTTTTTCTTCAAACGTCATAAAAATAGCATCTTTTGTGACTTGATTCACAAGGTAGAAATAAAATAAATATCCATAGAAACTATACAGAATCAACGAATAAGAAGTAACTTGTATAAAAGAAACCTGTAATATCGCCCCAAAATTTCACAATAACACACTAGGTAACCTAAGAATAAAGTTACTAAATACCATCAATAGCTGTCAAATTTAAATAAATAACCTATGAATTGAAATATAAACAGAGTTTACTTTTGAGGAAATAACATTAAAGAATAGCAAACTTACAGATTACAATTACAGGGTCGGTAATGAAAATAAGAATACTTAGAATTAAAGTGATAAGAATAGTTTATATTGTTTTGTAGTGATTCCTGGACATGTCTTTCACCCAACTGTTAGATATCCATCAGATTGAACATCAGGGGGCGTACATTATAATACTTCAAATTCCGACATAATTGCACAGAAAGAGGTTATAAAATTGCACAGTTTTTATTTAAACGTCAAAACGTGAAAATTTTCACTTCAATGTTTACCTATAACAAAAAGTGAACAAATAAGTATCCATAGCAACAGGGCAATTGAAATCGCAAACGTAATTTACGTAAAATGTGATATTTTTCTTTAAATATCTACGTTGGAAGAAAAAATATAATATGTCATTCGGAGTAAAAGTGTCTTTGTGCGCCTCGCGTGCAATTGTCCGACTCGCTTCGCTCGTCATGCAAACTTCCACGCTCGCCACGAAAAGTATCACTTTTACTCCTAATAACACAATATACTATTTAATGACACTAACAAATTTTTTCTTTACATTATTTAATGGTCTTATAATAATAATGGTAGTAAAATACTATTAGGCCGAACAAACGGATATGTTACTGGTTTTAAAATATTGCGAAGGAATTTTTTGACAACCCATAAATAATAATTGTTACTGTCATTAAAAATTAGTTGTTTGACATTTCGATGGACTACTAGACAAAAAAAAAATATTTTAAAAATTACACGTTTTATTTTTTTCTATCTAAATCGTTACAGATACAGTGTGTTCAGAAAAAAAAACTAACTTGGAGTAGGCTATGATCAGAGAAACGTGTCTGATCATTATTCAATTCAAAAGTCAAATTGCCAAAATTGATCTTGAAATGTAATTTTTAGAAGAAAAGACAATAAAGAAGGATATGGTACATTACCATTCGCTGTTTTCTAATTTATTTCCATTTCTAAGATTCAAGAAGAAAAGCTTTGATTTCTTTTAATAACATTTTTGACAATATCTCGTGTCAAATTGACATTTATTTAAATACTTTTAAATTGACATACGTTTCCTTGTTCATAGCCTACTCCGAGTTAGGATTTTTTTTTTGAACACACAGTATAACAACTTAGGTAAAGACAAAAAAGTTTACTATTGGATTTATCTTTCTGAAAAACAATAATTTTATGTTAATGGCGTTGCCATTAAAAAGTTATGGTCTAATCATAGTCGTGACACACAAAGTTCATACACTAGAGGTTCACTAATAATAACAAATACATCTTGAAAGATGAATTATGTACACATATATCCATATGCATTGTTATACGAAATTGCATTCAAATCGAAAAAATCTGATGTGGCCAGCACATAACCTCTCGCCGTATATTTTACCTGGCTGTATGCATAAAGCAAAGAATATTTTTATAAATACAAATAATATATTCATATAAATCTATGACGTATAAACTTCTTTATTATTCAATAATAGCATGTCTCAACATGAAGATATTTTACCATAAATTATGTTACAATAAATTACAAAGTAGAGTTTACCATATATAAATATTAGGCTGGTAACTTCAATTTTCAATTCGAACAACGTTGTTTACTTTCTCTTCATATTCTTCTGGTAAAAACATTAATTTTGGGCGGTCTAAAATGTATATATGGATTGTGCATCTATTCTTACATATCTTCTTTTACATTTTATTTTTTCATACATGTTATATCTAAATAACACTAATTCCCTTTAATAAAGTGACGGATAGATTGCACTCCGATTATTCTTATATCGATGTGTAATTTTGTCAATATTTACAACTTACTTGAGAAGAATTTGATAGCTTTTTCGCAATTCAAAGTTACTCTAGTCTATAGTACTGGTGTACATTGTCCCATAATGTTTGAAACAAATTTAAGTCCTTCAACCTAGACTTGTCATCTCCATAATAGTCACAGATCAAGAACTAAGGGATTCTCCAAGTACATTTTTCTTTCATTACTCATTATTTCTGACACTGACATTTATCTGTCAGTTACAAATAATTTAAATTATCAACTATTTTTCATGGCATTCTTTCGGCTGTCAAATTTATTACAACAGATTATTTTATATATTATACTTCTTTTATCTCTAAATCTATGGAATATATAATAAAATATTTAAATGTATCAGATAGAGAATTTAATTTTCTTTAATATTACCACGAAAAATTTTCAAAAAATAATATTTAGAAGATTTTTTTTCAAGAATCTTCTACTTCCGGTTGTCCAATTATTACCAAAACCTTTTCAGATCTTCCCATGAATGTCCGATTGGGAAATACGTTGTTAAACAAATTTTAAGTCTTATAGTTTTTGAGTAACCGTCCTTCCAACATCCCACACACACACACACACACATCCACACACACACACACACACACACACACACACACACACACACACACACACACACACACAGACATCATCGTAAAAATGTTAAAATCGGATTGTAGGGACCTTAAAACGTGCTTATTCAATAAAATCTGGATATGCGATTTTTAGCATGAATGCAATACCTCTCTTAGCGAGAGGTAAAAAGCGTTTCGTTATTATAAACAAAATTCTTTTTTTCTTAGAAGGACTTTGAAACAGAATACTGGTTAAAGGTGTACTTTCGAATATAGGTAAGTTTAGTTAAATCGTCTTATTTTGGGCCCAGGAATCTGTGATTAATCTATGTTTCCCTATTTCAAACCCACCCTGTATAAAGTGTATGATGCTAACTTTCATGGCGAAATTAATTAGTGAGCTTTTGTAAATAAAAATGTAAAAGCTCATGGTTCACTTTTTTCTGGTGAAGACACAATAAAAGAAAACATCACCCGCAGAAAAAAACCGTCGGTGAGGAGGTAAATTTATTAGCTTTCCTCGGACACCTAAGCATTTTTATTACCGCGGGCACAACTGTTCGCCAAATGTTCTCTTCTCTTGTTCCCTTGCCAGGGGCAACGGCAATGGCAAACAGTGCTCCCCAAGGTGACACGGGGGCAATTGTCACGGGCCTTTCCATTCATAACATCTGTCGACCACAGGTCCACGTCCGACTCGTAACGTACCTGATTTTCGTGTCGTGTCTAATCAATACTGAGGCTGAGGACGATGTGCGGGTGTCGCGGCATTGCCCACTACATCTGGTTAACTCATGCCGGACACCGGCTACTAAAATGCTAATGTCGGTCAGGGCTTTATTGGTTTAGGAAGTAGGCGGACCACCATTGTCGCAACCAGATTTTATACTATGTTTCACATCTTCAAATATGATGAACATTACTCTTTAAGAAATTATATTGGTTGGTAGATTTATTATTGTAGTCAATTGCTTTTTTTATTTGCAAATTTTGGTAATGACGCCAGTTTGGTTGGGCCTCATGACCAGAATTAACAAAGATACACCGGTGAGACAAATATGATGAACATTGTAGAAAAAAGAGACCGAAGAAGACCTAAATACAATTGCGATAAGTTAATATTGAAGATCTTTGAGAACAAAAATACGACGATAAAGATCAATAAATATAATTGAAAAGCACTAAGTTTCTGTCTTTATAAAATTATAAAATCAAAACATGAGAACTTCTTTCTCTGTTAAACGAGACGATGGTTTCTAATAGCATCATTAATTTAGTTCTAAATGAGGACGCATAACAAACGTCACCTCATTTGCTCTTAAAGCTGTCGTGAACTTATCACTATAGATATGATTGGTAGATTCAAGCAATGGTGGGCATGGTTAATAATCGAATGGGAAACCACATAAAAATATTGATAAAAAAATGAGTCATTCGTCTTACAGAAATTAAAACAAGTAATAAGTATGAGTAATTTTAATTAATAAACAAACACAGTCTTCTTTGTAATGAAAAGAAAACAGAAGTAAATAATTAATTACTGTACATCTGGAAATAAAATATTAATCATAGGTGCAGTAGGTACGCAATCCCGTGGGTGTTCCGCATCTCTTATATTTCTTCGTTGTCGATTGCAATCGCCTGGGGTGAAATGTGAAATGCAGCAACGAAGGGGTTGATGCATTTGCAAGTGAATACAACCCCTCTGCCTCTTCCAGCCCTGATGCACCCCCTACAAATTACGTCCTATATTCATTCATCTCTTCACTGGAATATCTTTCTGTTTAATGGAAACACAAAAGATGATTAGATATTGATGTTTACCTTAAGTACTTCGGATATGAATGCTTTATTCTGCCTGAAGTGAACTTTGAAAGCAGCTTTCTCTAGATAATTTTATCTGAGAGTATACAGATAATGAAAAATTTATTTATTTTATTGTTATTAAAGTTAATGGGTAAATATTTATATATTTGTTTTCTTTTGTACTTAAGTAAATTTTCATGGGAATGCAGAGGTGAAATAGATATGTGGCATATTTTTCAAATGAGAAATGTATGAGTCACTTACTGCAATAAGAAATCTTCCAAACAGTGATTTCAAAACTGTGGAAGACAAATTCTTCATATAACTTATACATACTATGTACTATGTATTCTAATTGAAGAGCTTTTAGCAAAAATAACTATAGCCAAATATTGTAAATATGAATATATACAGCGACATGTACTTTGAAGGATGCCAAACAGTTTGGTAAAATTGTTTCTCGCAAAAAGTATCTTAGCCAGAAGTTATTACATTTTAAAGTTTGGGCGTCCTATAAAAATAACTAATTATTGTTTAATTGTTCATCTATGTTTATTTTCCTATTTCTTAGCATCCCGCCAGGAAAATAATTTTCTAATATTTAAACATAATTCTGAGGTAAATTAAGTTAAGATTTTAGGGACAAAATTATATAAGTAACCTCATTTTTATAATTATTTAATGAGTGGGTTAATTTGCATGAATAAAAATATAAAAATTAAAATGAGGGTTAATCAGAAATTATTCATTCTTATATTGAAAAACTTCAAGAAATGTTGTCTGGACGATTGAATCACAGAACAGAAATTTCTTTTTTAAAAATTTAATAATGTACCTCAACTTTAAGAGGTAAAAGATGATTCTTTGGGGGTGAAAAAGTGAAAAAATATTTGAACCAAGTAAGGTATCCTATTGGCATCTGACATTCCGAATAGGCTTAATCCAGTTGAAAAATTAGTTTTTTTAAGATTTAAATTTGTATCACCCATATATCATTTTAATATGGGGGCGGGAGATCGGCTGCTTGTTTCGGCAACCTCCGCCTGCGTTCGTGTGCGACGTCGTGGCATGAGTGGGGCGTCCCTGCCGTTGGCCGGCTGGCCAGGAGGGCGCGTCGCGCGTCGCGCCGGCAGTATCGCCCTGGCAAGCGCGCAGTCCGCAGTCTGCAGCTAGCCGCGGGCCATGGTGGCACGCAGTGAGAACGAGAGCATGTTCGGTTGCTACGACAGTTACAGTTACCGGCTTTGGAGTCTGGCCAACGTTTGGAGCACCTGTCACTGTGAGTAGGACTCTTTTACTGTCTTTAAGTAGATTTGCGAGCATCCTCCAGGTGGTTTCGACACATGTATACGAAAAATAATTTGTTGAACGTTTGGTAATAGTGCTAACAATAGTTAAGAGTTTTTAATCCGTGCGGTAAACAATGAATTTTCGCCATACTTGAATTTTGCTAACAAGTAGCTACTGTCAGTTTGGGTTGAATCCTCCAGGTGGTTTCGTCACATGTTTCCGGCAAATAATTTGTTGAATGTTTGGTAATAGTGCTAACAGTAGTTAGGAGTTTTTAATCCGTGCATTAAACACTGAATTTTCGCCATATACACCACAAACTTACTTAAATTTTGGTAACAAGTACTGACAGTTTTGGTTGAATCCTCCAGGTGGTTTCGACACATGTTTACGGCAAATAATTTATTGAATGTTTGGTAATAGTGTTAATAATAGTTAAGGATTTTAATCCGTGCGATAATCACTGATTTATATACATGTTTAATGTAATATCGCCGAAGACTTATTTGCGTTTTGGTAGCCAGTTGGTTCAATTCCCCAGGTGGTTTTGTCACTTGAATTACGGGAAATAATTTGTAAAAAATTGGTAATAGTACTATTAATAGTTAAGAGATGTACATATATATCACATACCTATTTGAGTAGTTACTAGTCATGATAGCAAGTATTGACGGTACTACACACTGATTGATAATAATAATTTAGTCTTTAATACGTTCGGTACACACTGATTTATATAGATATTTAGTGCCCACATACTTGCTTGTATTTAGTAGCAAGTAGATACTGCCGATACTATGATTTGTTTACAGTTTAAAAGTTTTTAATCCGTATAATAGTAGAGCGTCATACTCTTTCTTTATATCTTGAAATAAATGTTATCTTTAATGAAAATAAATAAAATATCAAATACGTATATATTTAATAACATCATCAGTCTTATTTAATTTTTGGTAGCGAGCACTTTAAAAATTTATTCTGATGTAGTTTGCCGTTAAAGAGTCGTTAATCCGTAAACTTCCATGATATTTGTATTTTAAATATATCTAGTGTTATCTTTATTGGTTGTTTTTTGAGTCGTCAAGTAAATTAAAATTGAAGATTTAAGTTCTAAGTGTGTTTCTTGTTCGTCGATTTGGTTCGTACGTCACCAGTCTGTCTAATTAATAAGCGGGCAGGTCATGGGTCAAACCACACGTGTTCCATCGCTGTGAACAAGAATGCGTAGAGTCCGCCAAGTCAATTGGTCTGTTGTTGAGGTCAATTGGTTGGGCCACGAACCTTCCCCCCGGTCCCGCGACCCGCTACTTTTCCAGCCTCTTAGTTTTCTTTTCAAGACGTGTGGCGACAGGTGTTTGCACCTGTACCGCCCACATTGGCCACCTGTCGAATCAGGTTCGCGCATCGCACAGGTATGAAAGTGGGGGGGATATGCGCCACCTGTTTCCTGCGATTGGTCTGCCACCTGTATAGCAAGGTAGCGGCCAATAATCACCTTACGGGATCTTAGACAACCAATCGCCTACTTCACAAAGTTTTTCAAGTTGTGATTGGACACTGAATTAGATTTCCTCTTAATTATTTTCTGAAACAATTTGAATCACCAAACTATTTATATTAGTAATTAATATGTTTTAATATTTCACAAGCTTGCTTCGGCATTTCATTATTAATTCAGTTTTCCTTTATTTATTATTATTTAGAAAAAATATTGGAGTAATATGGAAGCTAATAGTGTTGACAAATATTGTAAATATGAGTTACACACAGCGACATGTACTTTAAAGAATGCCAAACAGTTTGGTAACACTATTTCTCGTAAAAAGTATCGTAGTCATAAGTTATTACAATTTAAAGTTTGAACCTTTCTACAAAAATCTCCTATAAAAATGTGTAATTGTTCATCAATGTTTATTTTTCTATTAACATCCAGTAAATATTTTTTTAATATTTAAAATGATCCTGTGGTAAATTAAAGTTACAGAAATCTATAAAAGTAAATAAGCTAGAAAGTTGTTTCTTTGATTATCTAAAATTTAAAAAAAAATGGACTAAGGTTATTTTTGTTAATTTCTAGGATACCTATAGTTGTGAAAAATAATTATTGCATATTTATGTAAATAATATAATTGAATTGAATGTTAACAAACTCTTTCTAAAATATGTATTTCGTAATATAGCGCACGAAAACGTTGTTGAACTCCGTCCCCTATTCAAAGTTAGTTCACGGACGTTCCGCGTGGCGGCAGCACGAGTCGGCGTCGCGCCGCGTTGCGATTCGACAAGTGGTAGTACATCCAAAAACAAACTAAACGAAAGAATCGAATATTCAGACATTTTTCTCGATACAAGAAAATATTTATATATTAGCCCAAACTCATAATAATTCGGCCGGTTTACATTTTCAACAAACAAATTATAAAACCTAAGCAAATGGTGGGAAATTTCTATAAATTTCTTTCTCATTGTTAAAATTATATTAATTTTATTGCTTCAACTAGTTATATAGATTTTAAAATTACAAATACTGAATATGTTATTTAAGTATTCCGCCATTTAATATTGGGTTACATTGCCTTTATTACTAAGACCCCTAAGACTAATGTTTCATAAGACAAGATTTCTTGTCGTGCTAAGGCTATTTGTTGTCTTGTCTTGCAAAACAAAACAAGAAATTTAAATAACTCTTGTCTTGCGTTACTCTTGCAAACAAAAATCTTGTCTTGCTTACAAGCTTCTTGCATATTTCTTATCTTGCATGTTTTCGCGGGGTTGAAGTTAGAGTGCGTACACGGTAAGAAGAAGCCGGCTGCGTCATCACTCGGTTCTGCTGACCACGCTTCCAAGAAAATGTTCAGCAGCGTGTATAATATTCATATTTTTTGTTAATACAAAAGTCATTATTTTTTAATAAGAATATGGATTTTTTCTTAAATCACAATTAAATACAATTAAAATTTCTTACAAAATAATATTATTAAATTAATTTGCTTCTTTACAGAGCGTAATGAGCTCCCAGTTTTAAACAAAGCTGACGAGCCTATGGCTCTGGGCAGTAGCCAATCAAAAACCTCAACGTCACACTCTTACCACCTAACGCTTGATGACACAGCTTGTTCCTTCGTGTACGCACTCTACCTAATCATTTGGTATAAAGTTAAATAAACACTGAAAAATATTTTGTAATTTTCTATCTAAAACCCATTATAAAAAAATATAATAAAATCGTGATGTATTTAAAAGAGTGCAAAAATAAAAGAAAATGTTAGAAAATCTTTTCTTGCATTTCTCTTGTATGACGGATTCTTGTCTTGTCTTGCATTTTCTGCAATAACAAAACAAGAAGAATAAAAAATTCTCTCCTGAAACACTAAGACTAGCTCTAATTCTTTTAGGCATCCGTAAGCCCTACAATTTTTTCTGTGAGTATTGTCCCATATGTCTTGCAAAGTAGGTTTTACTTTGCGAAAAGTAAAGGGTCTCAAACAAGCCAAATTTGAACTAGAAGATGACCCTTAAAATACCGGTGGAACTATTATCACCAGTCATTTGGCCAACAGTTATTTTTTTTAAATTTTCAGTGTATATTTAAAGTAGCCGGAAGAATTTCGTGTAAATTTTTAACCATTTGTGTAGATTTTATAATTTGTTTAAAATGTAAACCAGCCGAATTATTATGAGTTTGGGCTTGTATATTCTTTCTGTTTACTGATTAATTCTAAACACAATGCACTGGAAATATCTTATCAAGGGAAGTCCTGTGACTCACAAAAGCTGAAATCATATGCTCTCAGTCACCTTTAGACCGCAACGTTTTATTTTTCGGTGACGTGAATATGCGAATTGCTGGATAGAAGCCAGTTAATTATTCCTTTGTCCGGTAAATAGTTTTTTTACCAAAATAATAAAGGCCGTCAAAGGATGTTGATGTAGTGTATCTCGTTAACGTACTAAATAACTCGTTGATTATTTTAACTTAAAACGGACGTATGCATTTTGTAGATTAATCTTTATTCTACACGGAAAATATACACTATTATATTTATAACTAATGTTTATTTCAAATTATATTTTTTTATATATTTTTCCTGGGAAAGTTCTTTTAATAAAAAAATTGTACGTTATAAAATAAAATTTAAACCTAATTGTAAAGATGTAAAGTAATTTAAGACATAAAAGACGTTTCCTGGACAGGCCTTAGAAAAAGAAATATGTAGGTACCACCATAAAATTCTATTCACTTTTAAGATAACTATATTTCTAGGGCTTGTACTGTGTAATTTATAAAAGTGTTATTTACCTTAAGTCATAAAATTTGTTTAGAATTTTTAGAAATCTTGTTGGTTCGAAGGGAAATATTGAAACGCATATCGCAAGAACAGGCATCCTTCAAATTAAAAAAGAATAAAATAGTTTTTGTATTTTCGTATTTTTAATTTTGATTTATGTCCACCTGTACTGTATAATTGAAATTTAGATAGAGTTTTGCTAATTTTTCAGAAGGCAGTTTTTTATAAATAATAACATTTTTCATTAACATTCAAAATAAAAAAGTTCTTCCTCTTCAGGACCCGAGCCGTAGACACATTGTATGTAACATAAGTTTTCGGGAAATATTAGAATGGACGATACTGTGGTTTAAGGAATATATATTGAATCTGCTTATTACTACAACAAGTAGCATAGCTTAGGCTTTAACTTTCATATTTAATATAGAGCTAGTGGTCCATTATCTTCTATCCGACGAAGTTTAGTTCTGACTTGCCCCATGAGTCTTTGATGGGTTTTTAAAACTTTATCTCTTCGTTTACATTTTACATGATGTAAATTGATGAAATCAAGTAATTTCGGCTGGCAATTTTTCTGTAAACCTCTAATACGTCCAATGAACTGTCAGGAGACGTTAGCTTCTGATATTATATGAAAATTATGTCTTCCCTTTGAATTTTATATTGAAACTTTTTGGAGTTACAAGAAAGATGCACAACAATGTGTAGGAGCCCCCAAAATGACAACAGTTAAGGAGCAGGAATTTTCAAAAAGTACGCAAAACAATTTTCAAATTTTAACTATCTTAGACAAGAAAGCAGAAATACGTAAATTAATGTATATTATTGAAAAATGTTTGTTTATATATAAATTAGTTCGCAAACTAAAAGCCATTGAAATCGATTAATAATTATTATGACGTATCATGTTCCAAGCAATTTAAAAGCGAGACTCGCGTGTCTTTTACTCCCGCTCACCGTAAAACCATCAATAGACAAACACTAGAGTTACCCGCCACCATAGTTAGTGTGACAATATTGTCAAACAATGGTCAAATTGTTTCAATGTTGTATAATTTATTATGGGAAAATACATTTTATTTATGTTTTCAAACTTAATAATAATTTCTTCATGAATATAACGTATAAGTTTATGTATAAAAATATTTCAGCCATGCGAACATGAAAAATTTGTATAGGTACCTCTAGATACTTTAGAATAACAGTTTGTCGATCACTGGTAAGGACATGCTATGTCACACACCAAATTCTGAACTTTAAAAATTCATATCTCGCTTATTATAAAAAAAATTAAGTCGCGTTTGCAGTAAAATTATTAGTTCTCAAACTGATTGCCCAGATTTTTTTTTTAAATTGGTATAGATAATAATTACCAAATAAAAATAAAGTTAAGGTACAGGACAGGTAAATATATCATTTAGGTACTTATTATAAATAAATAAAATATTTGAATAAAAAAATACAATTATAACTATATCTAACCATAAATAATTGATACTATTATTTATCTATACTTGCCTACCGTAACAAAATGTACTCTAGGTTGCACAAACTCATAACCAAATTCATCAAGGTAACTTTTTTGTTAATTATTAAATTAAACTTGAATTAAAAAATCAGTTTACCTGGATACCTTTGTCACCTTGTCACCTTTGTCAAACAAAATTGTTTGACATACATCACCCCTACGTGTATATTTTACCTTTGTATGTATTAAACTATTCTGCCATTTATGACAAATTCTACTACTCCATTTAACAATCAAGGTATATCAAGGTGCAATATTTTTCATTTGTAAACTTTAATTTCATTGTTACAATGTTACGGTTTACGGAACCCTGTACAACTTAATATAGTCAAAAAAAAATTACTCTGTCGGGTCCAGCAATAAAACTATAAATATCGTAATTATGACTAGGCGGCACATAACTGTCACGGTTGCTTTTAAATCGAATGCCAAAGTTGAAATGAAGACACTTTGGCATTCAATATGAAAGAAAGCAATAACAGTTATGTACCGCCTTGCCATAATAATTACAATATTTATATTTTTAATGCGGGACCCGACAGAGTAATTTTTTTGACTATATAATTTTAAACATAATTAAACATTAAATATATTTAGTTTACAGTGTTTGTTTAATTTTAGAGGCTGCCAAAAAGTCTTTAACAAAATCAAGACTTATCAATACGAGAAATTTCTCGACTGTGATGTGGATAAGATGTTCACAATTACTCGAAATCTCAGTCAAACAGCATTTATTCTTAACACCGACGTTTTTGTGCATACTTACGCCTTCTTCAGGGTCTACAAGTAATATAACAAAATAATACATACAAAATAACATGGATATTATCACACTTACAGTAAGATCTTACACAAAAAAACATTCGTTTTTACACCTCGTACAAAAAATTCAAAGAGCACACACACATCCATTTGCTTTCAAAATCGATAACAGAATAATTTGGAAAATAGCTGGATTTATCTTGCGAAAGGATTCTTGGTGACATCATCGAAACGGACTCCTATTGGTTGTCTGTGCACCGAAACCTCGGTGTTGTGAGAATAAATGCTGTTTGACTGAGATTTGGAGTAATTGTTACCACTATATCAATATGGTTTGTTTATATTTTATTCACAATTTTCTGTCTATACCATTCAGTCCACAGACTTCCCAAAAATTAGAGTTCCCTCTAACACCATATTCTTCTTTTTTAGTTCCCGCGTTGACGAACGGCGTCTCAAAAGAAGGCGAAGAACCAAGCAGTGACTTCATCAAATGTCCACAGTGCCAAAAAGGTTGCGGAAGCTTCCAGGCGTTGAAAGAGCACATTGAAGTTTGCCACCCCCACGCAGTCCCCGAAGAGGCGAGTCCTGCTCCTTTGCCTACCGCCTCCACAGCATCACCGCCTCCTGCAGGACCTTACGCCTGCGCCCAGTGCACAACTACCTTCTCCACCAAGGACCAGTTGGAGAAACACGAATTGCTGCATTCGCCGAATGCCCAAGTGGTAAGAGAGATTTTTTTACTGAAAAAACAATACATAGTATAGCTTTTAGTTTGGATTTGGGTTCTTTAGAATTGTTAGGATATATAAACCACTAAAACGTAATAATAAAACGCATAAATTTATGTAGATACATCTCATAATTGGGCCCATTACTATTTTTTATTATTTTTTATATATATTCTATAATGTAGATGTTAATTTTGTTTTCAAATATTAGAGTTCGCTAATAATTGGAGTGACATAAATTGATATATTTTAACACTTATAAAAATATATAAAATATTCATGTCTAATATGCAATTTAATAAAATAATTAATAAAAAAACTAAGCTGAACTCGCCGAAATTCGTACTTTTTTCAAAATTTGACTTTGCGGCTCATATTATTTTTCAAATTCTAAAACAATTAATTGTACGTTATATGTAGTTTTTGTTGAATCTTACCGACTGTATTAAACTATTTGTATTCTTAATTGGATTAACTAATTTTTTTTTGTGTGATTTTTAAAATGTCGGTTAACGCACTTTCATTATGATGGAGGGTAAGTGCGTAACGCATCCGTAACTTCATACTAAAACGTGAAAAACGATCAATGAGGTATGTGCTGAAAATTCCAAAAAAAATCTATGCTAGTAGATTTTTACAGGAAACAAATATCTTTATTCTCTCAAATTTTACAAAATAAACAAAATTTGACTGACACAACAACCAAAAGGTAACATAAGGATAATAAAATAAAAACACTACTGAATGTTATAGGACCAATTTTCAATTTTCGGAAAGTGAATACTAACAAAAATTGTCATGTACGGACTTTCCCACTTCTGCATTTTTGTAGGGCAAGCGCGTAGCGTATGCTTTTTTCTAATCAAAGAGTTAAAATACAAAAATAAGTAGGTGGTTGGATTCTTTAATCAAAACTTTTAAGAATTTGTAATCAAACTTACAGAAATAAATAAATGTATGCAGGTAATTGAACATGAAACAAAAGTCGATAAACCTTACACATGTATTTATTTTTCGTCGTTATGATAGTTTTTTTTTTATTTGACATTCATGAATAACGTAAATCAACACGGAATACAAAAATGCTAAAATGCACGCTAATGTATACAAACTATGTTGACAGTTCCAAATTATTTCCTGAACAGAGTTATGACTTACGTCACCTTACGACAAGATTCTATAACATTTGCGGCTAAAGGGAACTACTTCAATGGGGTACTTATACCATTGTCAGATTTTAACTATCTTAGATAAGAACGCGAAAATATACTTAAATTAATGAAAATTAGTGACAGAATTTTCTTTAAATATTAATTAGTTTGAGAACTACAAGCGATTGAAGTAGATTAATAATTAGGATGACGTATCATCCCCCCAAGCAAATAGATTAGTTGTCTGATATTAAAAGCGAGACTTGTGCGTCTCATACGCTCGTCCATATCGTGAAACCATCAATGGACAAACACTAGCACTAGCGCCACTCGCCGTCATAGTTTGTGTTAAAATATTGTCAAGCAATGATCAAACTGTTTCAATGTTATATTATTTATGTTAATTATGCTTAATAATAATTTCTTCATGAACATAACGTATAAGTTTTATATATAGGTGTTATTTAAGTATGTACAATGCTTAAATATTTCAGCTATGCAAACATGAAAAATTTGTACCCTCTAGAAAACGGTTCCCAAGGTGTGTTCCGCGGAACCTAAGAGTTCCCTGAAAGCCATAAGGGTTCTGCGAACAAAGAATAAATTTAAAATTATCAAAAAACATCCCACATAAAAAATATGTACCAAAGAGTAAAATCACATTAGTAAGTAGTATTATTATTATTATGATTTGGTACTTCTCAATTTTTTTTGGATCACAATGAAAATTGTTATTTTCAACTTATTCCTTTTCAATTCAAACATGTTTTGCAAAGAACTTCTGGTACAAGAAACTTTGTTTTGTAGGTATGCAACAATTGGTTCTGCCGATATACGATAATCAGTATTCAAAAATATCGGCGATATATAAATAAATAAAAGAAGAAAGTAAAAATTAAAAAATGATATAGGGGAATGCTGCATATTTAAAACCAAAATTACTTTAGACAAAGAAACACAAATTCTGCCTTTCGGAAAGTTAGTAAATGAAATTAACAATTAAATTATTTTTATTTAAAGAACATTGCATTCTCAATTTATGTGAAGGCAACCGATTTTGCAAATCAGTCTGAATGAGACCTACTGCCGAAAACTGAAAACAGTCTCGAATTCCACAGAATTCATCTGGAAACTACAATACTTTTGTGCAGATTTTTTCAAATTTTACAAAAAAAAATTATCGTGCCAAAAAAACAACTTATTCGCTTCTCTTGCAATATTAAGGAATTTCAAATATCTCTCGACTTTGTGGGAATCAGGGGTCAGGTGTCAGGTGATGGAGGATTGATTGAACGAAACGAAATATTGGAATTCCCCACGCATTATAATAACTCGGGCTCGGGGCGTTTACGTGGTTTTCTGAAAGCGCGAAATTCGAAACATATTGGTGTATCGGCAAATAAATATTGTCGATTCCGATACATCGGCTAAAAGACAATATCGCCGATATATCGGTATTGGTTACATCCCTAGTTTCTTAAGGATTTCGTGACTGAAAAAGTTTTGGAACCGCTGCTCTAGAACTAATAGTTTGTTGACCACTTGTGAGGACATGCTACGTCAATCGCCAAATTCTGAACTATAAAAATTCATATATCACTTATTACGTAAAATTTTTAAGTCATGTTTGCAATAAAATTCTTATTTCATCCTGTTCTTCCAGAAAAAATGTATATTTAAAAATTGGTATAGTACCTCTTTTTATTGTTAAAGACAGTCCGAAAATTCTTATTATTATTAATTAATAATTGTTTTTAAAAAAAACTAATTGTAATTGTATATTTTCGTTCGCCAATTTCCTTTTTTGCTAGTATGCGGAAAATTCATTGTATATTTTATAGTTTCCGCTCCAGTGATCTATACTGTTCGAGATATGCGATAAATGTTTAGAATACAGTTTGAACAAATTAGTATGCTGGTTTATCTAGTGATAGGAAAACCACATCGGTGGTATGGCAGGGCGACTGCGTCGCGGATCAGTCTGGCCAAGCAGGCGTCAAGTGGCCAGTTAATATTTACACACCATCTCACAAGTGGGAGCGTGACACCATTTACATTACAATCTGTACAAGGATGCCAATAAATGGTTTTACGCGTATAATCCAAGGAGGTGATGTCATAATGAGTAACGCAGCTGTCGAACATCGAACGCGGAGCTACATCGTGAGAAAATCACGTGGGGCGTGCAGGACCGGTGCAGGATAACGAGAAAGTAGCAGGAAAATTTGGGCGACCAATATTTTCAATATACAATAAATATCAGGAAGATTTGATTTGTTTATGGAAATGTACAGTTTTTTTACATTTTTAATAATTTTCCAATTGCAAATATGAGGTAGTTACATAAAGTGACATGTACATTTAAGGATGCCAAACAGTTTGGTAAAATTGTTTTCGCAAAAAATATCTTAGCCACAAATTATTACTTTTTAAAGTTCGAGCGTTCCTACAAAAACGTCCTATAAAAATTTCTAATTATTATCTAATTGCTCATCAATGTTTATTTTTGTATTTCTTAATAACTAGTACATAATTTTCTAATATTTAAATATGATCCTGGAGTTAAATTAAGTTACAGAGATCTATAAAAGTATGGAAGCTAGAAAGTTGATTCTTTTATTATCTCAAATTCAAAAAAAGGACTAAGCTAAAAACACTTCAATTAACGAATGCAAGAAAAGTTTTCATGCGACGCAGTTTTTTAATACCTTGTCTTAAATCTACTTCCCGTTCGTTTTGGTATACCCAGCCATTATTGTATACTTTTCGGCTAAGAAATGCCCAAAACTCCTCAATAGGTCGCGCCTAAGAAACATTTGGGGTATTATTCTCTATCTGTTTTCTATAAAATGTTGGCTTCTTAATGCTCTGCAGCATCTGGTTACATTATTTCTTTTTCTAAATTTTAAATCATTTCTGACCAAAGTTTTGCTAACAATCATTTTTAATATTCTAAATCATCGAAATAATTTCCGCGACGACGTTGCTAACTTTATCTTGGACACTTTTAATGAATCTACAGATTCGATTTGGGGTTAAAAGTTCGGGTTGCCCACTTTTTGGTAACTACACCTTATTCACATTCCCGTATATTTAGATCGGTAAATAGTCGTCTGTCCAATATTTTGATCCCCAAAAACCTTAACAATTTCACGTTTGGACTAATCTGTCCATCTAAACTATAAATAGATTTACGTATTTTAAGTTTGTATAATATCTTTCAAAACTTTTTCTGGCAATTTTAGCATGTTATATTATATTATATATTATGTATTTTTAAGTCCATAGTGACTAGATTAAACCTTATTTAGTCATAAAATTTGGGGCGTAAAATTTTCCTGAAAACTTTTATTACATACGTTATCAAGTGGCATAAAAATTAAAAAAAAAAATGTTGGCGTATAGAAAATTTGTCGTATTTACCAATTTTCTTTATCTTCACCGAGAATAATATAGCTTTTGTAATAGATCTAAAACTATAGATAACTGATGATATACTGTCACAGAAAAGCCAGATGACTTCAGAAGTAACTAACCGCATGCAGAGCCATCTACTGAAGAACGCCATAAAGCTCTGGCAACTCTTGAAATAAAACAAAATACAATAAACCAGTTAGTCATTGTCTCTGCAAAGAGAGACAGTTGATGAGATCCAATAAGAGCGAAACGCGTCTGTAGTTACTAACTAAATTCGGCCAGCATCTGAAAAATGACCGAGAGATTGATTTAAATGCTAAAATGTTGTGAAACGTCGGGGATGTTTTACTAATATTTTGTTAAACATTGTTTGACCGAGAGTTCGCTATTATACTTTTGTTATATTTCATGAAAACTTGTATTTAGAAATTTGGTTAACATTTTGATGTAGAATACATCCCCAAACCGACCCTGGGTAAAAGAGGCAAGCAAGCCGCGCTACTTCTTGAAAAATTACTTTTTTTATACACCTGAATCGTCGTTCTTTTTCTCTCCCGCTCCTGCTGTTGCGTCTTTCTCCGCTTTCCCCCGCCGTCGAAAGGAATGACGTATATACACACCAACACATGTTGAATGAAAAGTTTTTGACCTGACCGTATGTTACCAAAACAAAATGCCTGTTATTTCTATCTAGAACTCCCGCGCTATGCGCTTAACTTTCAAACTTGCTACCTACTCGAATTTAACGTTGATATATTCGTCATATTTATTTTTATAAAATAATAAACATATCGTAACTGTAATGTATGGAAATATGACATAAATCTGATCGTAAACTTTGCCAAATATTAAGGCGTTTAGCAATAGTCAAATCCATCGTCGAATGCTTTATTTTGTCGGGGCCATTTTACGATTGTAACGACAAAATTCCTCTTTTAATTTTAGTAATGCCTTAATGCAAGAAAACTCAATATCTACATTTCGTAATTTTGACAATGAAGACTATTTTTGTAACATGTCGGGCACAATGAGTTAATTATTGGGTTGTTGCTTAAGTTCGTAGCGTTTTTTGTTTATTTTAAGGCAAGTGTGCCATGGAAAACAATTTGTAACATATTATTTTAACGTTATTTCGATGTTATATTATTGTTTAATTGTACAATCTTTGAATTTACAAATTTGTGTAAAAATTGTGTAAATTATTGTAAAAAGAAAATGGAGTGGCAAGTAGAAAAAATCTGATTTGGCCAACACAATACCTCCCCCCATTTAATTTTTGTTAACTTAAATACAAACCTACATATTTACTAATACTGGCTACTGCATTAAGTTCCTTGCATTATATACTCGTAGTAATATAACCATTGTTCCAATTTATTATGTATTCGTATTATCCGTATTTTCTTATCCAAAATCTTCCCACAATTTTATTTTGTGATAGTGACGTTAATTTATTTTCAATTACAAACATATGAAAATTAATTTATTAATTAGATATTTTATAATTTCATATTTTATTATTTTCTTTTTAAAATACTATCATTTTTAATTTGAAATGATTAATTTATTGACAATGACATTTATCTAGCAGTTACATAAATTTGAGATCTAAATTGTGTAACTATAAAGCATAGACTCCGGGATTTATAAAATAAATTATTGTATAAATTTATTCATATAATATATAGAAAAAGTATTAATGCATATCTGTAGAAAATTTGATAATCTTTAATTTTTATAATAACATAAATCGCGAAAAAATATAATATTTAAAGTATTTTTTGTAAGAATAACTGTTTTGAGCTTCAAGTAAAGTGCCATTTCCGGTTATCTGATTTACACCAAAATCTAATGGCTTCTTTTCATATAAAAGTAGAATAATACATGGTATCAAATTTTTCAGCGTGATAGTATTTGAGTTATAGCGTAAAGAGGATCCACACACACATACACACATATACACACATACATCATCGTGAAAATGTTAAAATCTGATTCTGGGGCCCTTAAATCGTGCTTATTTACCAAAATCTGGATATGTGATTTTTAACACGATCCCTATACCTCCCTTTACCAAGGGTAGCGGGCGGTAAAAACATTTCCAACATATCCTTTTGAGTTTAATAGGCGAGTTAAGGCATCGGTTGCCTCTAGAACCATTTGTGCAGTTTACGGAGAGAACGCTATTGGGGCAAAAACGGCTTTCTCCTCTCAAGGAGGGTCATTTTAACTTTTGATTTCTTCAGACGTGGTCAGATCGTTGGAGGCAATCGTAATCCATGGAGGAGAATAAATTCTAGATTAGTTCATGTGTTATAAATTTTGAATTCAGTAAAAACGCTACGTATGTATGCATCAGTCTGATAGTTTTAAATACACTTTATAAAGAAAAAAAAAACATTCCTCATCTTATAAAATGCTGTACATATTACTCAACCAGTAGTTATTGTTTGATAGTGGAATTAATTTGTTATTTTGTTCATCGTTGAATAAATGTTTTCATACAAAAATAATCTAAATAAAATTTTAATTACAATCCTGACAATATTAAAAGAGGTAAAAAATATGACGTGTTGTTTACAGTTTCTGCTTTTTAATATCGATTTAGTGACTGGTTCACAGGCTCATGTGTAGCATAACATAGCATAGCATGCAGAAACCATACGGCGATACATTAACGGCAAATAAATAGGTTACACAAACACATCTTTTAGCCGATGGTTTTATTTGATCACACGCAAGTGCACGGAATGTGTTATTAAATGGCATCTCAGCGAACAGAACAGTCAGATTCTCACGGGACAACGCGATGGTGATAGTAAGAACACATGTGATGGCGGACTTTTCTTGCCGCAAACTTACACGTGGTGGGAATTTTTATTTCTCTGTTTGTAATTACTACAAAGATGATGGACGACATCTCGTTAACATATAGTTCTCACGAAACGTCTTTATTACTTGCACTTACTTTTTTGCCTAGTATTACTCAGAAGACATGAAGACTGCAAATTTATTTTGGACACAATTATAATTAATCTAAGAATCAAAACAAATAAATATGGGATAAAGCTTAAAATTTGAGACTAATTTTGAATGGCCATATACAGTAAACACATAGTTAAATATAAACCATTTTAACTCAATTTTTAAACCTATAGCTGTTGTTCATTTATGAGAAATAAACACAATTACTAAATAATTCCAGCTCGTCGAATGATGCCCAATTTTTTTGGTACGCCTTCAACCATCTTTTGTACAAGGCTTTATGATAAAATACCTAATGCGATTCTGAAGCTCGGTCTCAATTTTTGCTTGTCAACCTTTTATGTAAACCATTCTCTTAAGTATTGATCAAAAATTGGGCCCAATTGTGTACACAAGGTGGATTATCGTTGTTCGCAATAAAAATGACGTTTTCAACGACAAATACATTTGCCTAAGATTTGGCTTAATGTGATGAACTTAACTCTGTCCAAATTTAAATAATTGTTGCTAACATGATATCTTTTAATAAAAGGGATAAGCTTTTGCTTAATGCATTTCTTTACAAATGCATATTAATTAATTTCAGTACTGAAGGACAAAAAATGGTTGGGAGATCCCTAAAGGTGAAATTGCCAACTATACGAGTACGAGAATATATTTTCGAATTCCTTCTTGGTTTTTGCTTGAACTTCATGTTTCAATGTAAAATCCTAGAGTTTTTAAAAGTAAAATAACGTTTATCATTCAAAGTGGAACATTTTCCGAAAAAAAATCCGGCAATGGTCAACATCTTTCTTTATTTCTTAGTATCCTGGAAATATGAGACTCGCTCCAGTTAAATATTTTAAACAGCATTCTCGTTGAGAGTTCAGATTTGTTGTTAACTTGCTCATCCTGTCTACGGTTGTTGGATTTCGTCATTTTGGCTTTTGTTTTGAAAAAATACTTTCTTCTTAACCCTTAATATAGCGAAATATAGTAGCTTTTGGTATATTTTATTTAAAAAAATGATCTGCCATACGTTCAATTAATAGTTTGCGATTCATGATGATAAATTCTGATACAAACAACTAAGAAGACTTAAATCATGAATGAAAGCAACATTACTGTGTTTCTAAATGTAAAATAAAAACCAATATTTCTAGCACGTAATAAATTTGGTCATGAAAAATGCCTCTTCGTTTAGTGTTTCTCTCACCTGATGTTTCACCACTCGCGGTACCATAGCCACCAATACATATCCCAGACATGTTGAGCTCTCAGAGGCCCGTTGGTCCCAGGCCCATTGTGAGAGCTTAGCCCACCTTCAGCACACAAGGCTCTTTGGGCCGAGGGTAGTCCCAGCCAACCCGTCTGTTAATTAGGAAAATACTATAGATGTTTGCGGCCATATACAAATAATACATACACATGCATATCAAATACATAAACAGTGTTATAACATATCAATCAAGCATCTGGTGATCCACACCTGAACGATATATCTGTACTATAATTAGAATGACTGTGAGCTTTACCACTCATCTTTAATTACTAAAAACTGCTCGTCTTTTCTTATTGACACATTCACATACATCCGCATAATACTGTTTGCACGCACTGATTAACCAGTCACCATCCAAGGGCCGTGGGATATCATTGTATTTAAGAATATCAAGTCAAGTGATCGATTTTATTTGTTTAAATATTTGTCAGTATGAACAATATTTTAAGATGATTATTCTTTTCAGTCTTGCAAAGTTTGCCACAAAACCTTTGCCAACGTTTATCGACTCCAAAGGCACATGATTAGCCACGATGAGAGTGCCATTCTTCGAAAATTCAAATGCACAGAGTGCGAAAAAGCATTTAAGTTCAAGCATCACTTAAAAGTAAGTCCTCAAATCATCAAAGCATAATTATAATTGCTATAAATTTTGTTTCTCTTTAGGAACATATACGAATTCACAGCGGAGAGAAGCCCTTCGAGTGTGCGAACTGCGGGAAACGTTTCTCGCATTCTGGTTCTTACTCAAGTCATATGACATCGAAAAAATGTTTGGTGATGAACCTTAAAATGGGAAGAAGTCGAGGAGGAAGTGGGCCAAATTCCCTTTTAGATAAAAGTCCGTCACAAGTGGGGAGAGGACCAAAAAGATCCAACCCTTCTTCATTAAACAATAACATCACTACTAGTCCAAATCATAATTCATATTTACCTATTCTTCCTAAATATAGTGAAGCAGCAGCTGCTGCCTTCTTATCGGTAATGGCGCCGAGGGATTCTTCCTATCCTCCCCCAGGTTCTGCAGGGCTCCATCCCTTCTACATGAACCCTTCTACATTACATTTGGGCGCTGCTAGTCACCCTATTTCACCTTATACTATGTCAGCATCCCTAGGCCAACTTTTAGAACAACTCCAAACTAATGTAGGGTCCCCCAGAACCCAATCTGCA